>JAINUF010000058.1:0-125000 GCA_029718625.1 Synaphobranchus kaupii | reverse complement strand
TGATTTGAAATGATGGAAAGTCAATACACAAAAGCGTTGGACGAGCCTACACGCAGGAGTTATCATCAAAAAATATATAAACATATTGGATATGATCCGTACACGCTGAGGAAAAGCGATTTCTCACGTCTTGGCCGATTTGCCTGGCGTGGAGGCGATCGACATCACAAATTACCTCGTCCTACACGACCTCCTACTACACGGCTAGCCAGATGAAGGCGTACAAGAGTCTGGAGGCTTATAACCATTTTGTGTGTGGTTGGGTCAACGACCTTGCTGTGGACTCCCTGGACCCCTGTCAAGGACCTCACGTTGAGAACCACTGGCCGTGATAGCTAGCTAACGTTAGCATTGCTAAAAACAAAGACACCGGAAGATAGCGTTAGCTATATAGCTGCGAAACACAAACACACAGGGTGATATCACAGATGTAACGTTAGCTATGTTTCCAGCAATATTGCCTCCTGGTCTGTATTTTTGTCAGTTTTAGCCAGCTATGTAAGTAGCTAAATTACTGTAGCCTTACCTTTCACAAAGTGGTCACTGCATATACGAGCGTTGTCTGACTCAGCTCCTCCAGACTTAAGACGAAGATGTTTGATCCACGTCTGCCGCAGTTTGAGTTTTTTTAAACTGCTCCCCTTTATGCAGTGGCGGCTCCTGAGCTGAAAATCGGGGTAGCGGAAAACTTCCATTTAAACTGATTATTGGTCTTAATAATTTTTCAATCCGTTTCCTTGATTAACAATAGGCTACTACGAAAGTGTGGTGTTGCTGATTTGCCCACAGCTTACGGTGAACTACAGTCAACGTTCATTGCTAGGGATAGCTGCTACATTATGGGAAGGATGTGCTTTGTCTTGTCTGTTCTGTAGTGATCTTGATGATGTCTCTGTATGCACTTACTGTACGTCGCTTTGGATAAAAGCGTCTGCTAAATGAGTAATGTAAATCAGCGTTTAATTCACCAATTACTCAATGCCATCAAATGTAGCCGGTTCTCCTCAATTAGGCAAGTAATACAATTATTTGCAGGTTGTGCTAAATAAAAAAAATAATCTAACAAAAGCTGAGCTTTAAGATCGTTTAATTTCCATTAATATTTTCGGAATTAAGAGTGCGGAGAACGAAGAGCACATGTATCCACAATTATAATGTTGATTAAAATGTGCACAATTTTGCGACGCAAGTTAAAATAATTTTATTACTTGCCTAATAGCCTAATTGAGGAGAACCGGCTACATTTGATGGCATTGAGTAATTGGTGAATTAAATGCTGATGTATGTAGCCTATTGTTAATCAAGGAAACGGATTGAAAAATTATTAAGACCAATAATCAGTTTAAAGGGAAGTTTTCCGCTACCCCCAAATTTCAGCTCAGGAGCCGCCACTGCCTTTATGTGTAACCACTTTCGGGACTCGAAAGTAGCCCTTGTTTTTTTCCCGATTCGATCGGTTGGTACAGCCGTAAACCGCGCAAAACTTTGGCATTTTAATAGTGCTTTCCTAATCTGTAAATCACTTCCTGCCCCCCATCTGCAGTTCGCGCCACTGCAACGCAGTGACATGACGTCACATGCAAACAACCTATTGGGGGGGGAAAAATCTGAAACAAATTATATTAAAAAAACGTAGGCTAGCCTACTTTAATCCATATCAAGAGCCGATGTAATGGCCTTCTCATGAGCAAGAATAACCAGGTTTTGCTTTCGCCCATGGTAACATGGTATGGCGGATGGGGTTAAAGATGCAAGATAACTTGGAGAAATAACTTGTTGCAGATGAAACCGATAATATCCAATTTTCAAACGGTCACATGCACATTTTCTCCTCTCTCTGAGATTACTGTTTTTGTACATGATCCCTGACAAAAATAAGCGCAATAAACAAAAACAACTAAAGTTAAACTAACATTTAGAACACTCATTTTCCTTGCCCTATGTGTGTGCAATCTGAGCCATCAGAGTTCATAGTTGTCATGGCAACACCCCTTCCCCTCGACATGACACCGAGACTCCGAGAGACACTGTGCAAGCGGACGGGTCTGCTTCAGAGCTCTGTGTGTTTACTTTGTGCCTGAACACGACGAGAAGAGGGGGTGAGCAGTGGGAGACTTTGGAGGCGGGCTGTAGGCTGCCCACCCAATCAGAAGTTAGAAACGGTACTGGTATTTTCTGTGCTATTTTCCCATTGGCTGAACAAAATGTATTTTTTTCTTAACTTTTGATTGGGTGGGCAAGACGCACGTTTGGGTGGGCTGAGCCCACCCCTGCCCATAGCTACCGCCGGCCTTGTTCGACCCCACGCCTCGACATCCCCAGACCGCCCCCAACTATGATTGGACAGTTGATTACATTTCATTTTTTTGCACTGAGTACTTGAGTAATGACAGACTACTCTGCAGTTCAATAAATACAATCACGAGGATTGTGTCACGTTCTATGTGGCACCCCATGCTCACAATGGCCACGTTTACATTTAGCCTAATTGTGGCATGAAAATCGTATTTCAGTATGAGTGTTTTATGTAATGTGTTTTGTTTTTAATTATGGCATTATAGATGCGTGTCGTTTTGTAAAAGCAAACATAGATATGCATTACATTTCCCTAAAGCGAAGTCACTGAAAATTTTCCATTTCCATTAATTTAATTACATGACAACCGTCCGTGCAACCTATATATGTAAGGGGCTGGTGGGGGAGGACCCAAACGCAGGCAGGAGTGTGAAAAAACCGAAGTTTAATCAGGGCTAGGCAGCAATCCGAAGTGGAACAGGCAGGGGTCAAAACCGAGAAGGCACAGCAAAGGTACAAAAGGGAAATCCAAAACAAGGTCGCGAGAACACAGGCAGGGGTCAAAACCGGGGAGGCGTAAGAGGAACAAAAAGAGAACAAAACAGACTAACTACAAAACAAAACAACAACAGGCAAAAACTAGGGAAACAAAAACTCGGAAACAGAATAAACTAACAACTCGGAAAAAACAGATCGAAACACAGAAGCAGAATATACTATGAGGAACTCGCGAAGAACACTGAAATGACAAGGAATATATACACAGAGGAAGACAGACATAATGGGAATCAGGTGTGTAGAAACAGGGAGGGGAGATTGCTCACAGGTGAGAACAGTGAGGGTTAACAGGGACCAATAAAACAATGACAGGGGAAACGTAAGACACGGACTGGAATGCACATAGACACAATGATAACAAACGGCCTGGAGTTAGCAGGTAAACAAGTGCACAGCTCAGATTAGAAAAACACGAAAGTGGACACATATGCAGAGAATGCGAAATCACAGAACGATGCAGGGATAGGATAACGAGAAGGGAAAAGACAGCTGCAGGTAGAAACTCAAGATGAATTAGTAATGTTAGTAGTGAACTCTAGAACCCTAATGTTAGTAGGTTAGTATTATATACACATGTTAGTTTGTTAGCAGGTTAGTATTAAATCTAATCTAACAGTTAGTATGATTAGTACATTAGTATTATATACAAATATAAATAAAGTCAGAAGGAAGAAAACGAGATATACGAAATACAGAAGAAACCTGAATGTTCCCAAAATCACCCGAATAGTGCAATGACAAAGACAGGGGGTGGAATCTCAGAAACATGGAACGCGGACTGACAATCGCGAGGGAAGGAAAACAGGAAAAATAATAACAAATGAAGAAATAAGACAGACAGATTACAGGATCCTAACAGTACCCCCCCCCCAAGGGACGGCTTCCAGACGTCCCAATGACAGTCCCAAAAATGTCCAGAACGCCAGGCAGGGTGGGTGGAGGGGGTCCGGAGGAGGGATAAACGGGTTGCTGGTCAGGAGAGTCAAAAGGAATAGGGGTGATGACTGGGAAAGTTTGTAATGTCCGGAATGCTGAGCAGGGTGGGTGGAGGGGGTCCGGAGGAGGGATAATAAATGCCGGAAGGCGGCGCAGGTGATACAGTTCTGGAGGCCGCTGGCGGCGCGGGCAGGACGGCTCTGGAGGACGGCGGCGCAGGCAGGACCGCTCAGGAGGGCGGCGGCGCAGGCAGGACCGCTCAGGAGGGCGGCGGCGCAGGCAGGACCGTTCAGGAGGGCGGCGGCGCAGGCAGGACCTTTCAGGAGGGCGGCGGCGCAGGCAAGACCGCTCAGGAGGGCGGTGGCGCAGGCAGGACCTTTCAGGAGGGCGACGGCGCAGGCAAGACCGCTCAGGAGGGCGGCGGCGCAGGCAGGACCGCTCAGGAGGGCGGCGGCGCAGGCAGGACCGCTCAGGAGGGCGGCGGCGCAGGCAAGACCGCTCAGGAGGGCGGCGGCGCAGGCAGGACCGCTCAGGAGGGCGGCGGCGCAGGCAAGACCGCTCAGGAGGGCGGCGGCGCAGGCAAGACCGCTCAGGAGGGCGGCGGCGCAGGCAAGACCGCTCAGGAGGGCGGCGGCGCAGGCAGGACCGCTCAGGAGGGCGGCGGCGCAGGCAGGACCGCTCAGGAGGGCGGCGGCGCAGGCAAGACCGCTCAGGAGGGCGGCGGCGCAGGCAAGACCGCTCAGGAGGGCGGCGGCGCAGGCAAGACCGCTCAGGAGGGCGGCGGCGCAGGCAGGACCGCTCAGGAGGGCGGCGGCGCAGGCAAGACCGCTCAGGAGGGCGGCGGCGCAGGCAGGACCTTTCAGGAGGGCGGCGGCGCAGGCAAGACCGCTCAGGAGGGCGGCGGCGCAGGCAGGACCGCTCAGGAGGGCGGCGGCGCAGGCAAGACCGCTCAGGAGGGCGGCGGCGACGGCTGCATCGCCGTGGAGGCCGGCGGCGACGGCTGCATCGCCGTGGAGGCCGGCGGCGACGGCTGCATCGCCGTGGAGGCCGGCGGCGACGGCTGCATCGCCGTGGAGGCCGGCGGCGACGGCTGCATCGCCGTGGAGGCCGGCGGCGACGGCTGCATCGCCGTGGGGGCCGGCGGCGACGGCTGCATCGCCGTGGAGGCCGGCGGCGACGGCTGCATCGCCGTGGAGGCCGGCGGCGACGGCTGCATCGCCCTGGAGGCCGGCGGCGACGGCTGCATCGCCCTGGAAGCCGGCGGCGACTGAGCGGCTGTAGGTTAGGCGGCCCAGGGACAGGTGGTGTCAGCTGGCTCTGCAGCTCGGGACAGGCGGAAAGCTGGCTCTGCAGCTCTGGACAGGAGGGCTGGAAGGGGACCGGACAGGAGGGCTGGAAGGGGACCGGACAGGAGGGCTGGAGCGGGACGGGACAGGAGGGCTGGAGCGGGACGGGACAGGAGGGCTGGAGCGGGACGGGACAGGAGGGCTGGAGCGGGACGGGACAGGAGGGCTGGAGCGGGACGGGACAGGAGGGCTGGAAGGGGACCGGACAGGAGGGCTGGAAGGGGACCGGACAGGAGGGCTGGAACGTGGCGGGACAGGAGGGCTGGAGCGGGACGGGACAGGAGGGCTGGAGCGGGACGGGACAGGAGGGCTGGAGCGGGACAGGAGGGCTGGAGCGGGACGGGACAGGAGGGCTGGAGCGGGACGGGACAGGAGGGCTGGAGCGGGACGGGACAGGAGGGCTGGAACGTGGCGGGACAGGAGGGCTGGAACGTGGCGGGACAGGAGGGCTGGAACGTGGCGGGACAGGAGGGCTGGAGCGGGACGGGACAGGAGGGCTGGAGCGGGACGGGACAGGAGGGCTGGAGCGGGACGCGACAGGAGGGCTGGAGCGGGACGGGACAGGAGGGCTGGAACGTGGCGGGACAGGAGGGCTGGAGCGGGACGGGACAGGAGGGCTGGAGCGGGACGGGACAGGAGGGCTGGAGCGGGACGGGACAGGAGGGCTGGAGCGGGACGGGACAGGAGGGCTGGAACGTGACGGGACAGGAGGGCTGGAGCGGGACGGGACAGGAGGGCTGGAGCGGGACGGGACAGGAGGGCTGGAGCTGGACGGGACAGGAGGGCTGGAGCGGGACGGGACAGGAGGGCTGGAACGTGGCGGGACAGGAGGGCTGGAAGGGGACCGGACAGGAGGGCTGGAGCGGGACGGGACAGGAGGGCTGGAGCGGGACGGGACAGGAGGGCTGGAGCGGGACGGGACAGGAGGGCTGGAGCGGGACGGGACAGGAGGGCTGGAGCGGGACGGGACAGGAGGGCTGGAGCGGGACGGGACAGGAGGGCTGGAGCGGGACGGGACAGGAGGGCTGGAGCGGGACGGGACAGGAGGGCTGGAGCGGGACGGGACAGGAGGGCTGGAGCGGGACGGGATAGGGGCAAACACAGATGGGTGGAAAATGGATCCTCCGTCGACGGGTAGCTGAGTCCGTCGACGGAGCCGGGAACCCCTTGTCTTCTCCTGGGCCCATAGTTTCCCGGACACAGGACCAGGCGGGTCCCATTGAAGGGTGACAGTTGGGGTTGGGTAGTTGAAGGGGTAATGGGCTCAGGGCTGGCCGGCTGGAGGGTAAGGACTCCGAGTCCAACGGAGTGAGAGGTGGGCTGATAAACGGTCCGGGGTGATGGGTGGTGGTCGGCATGCCGACGGGCAAACTCTGGGTTTTGCCCCCAGATACCCATGAGGTATTCCTCATAGGAGGTGTTGTCGAAGGGGTCAAAAAAATAACCCTGAGTCGCCATGAGCCCGCTGGGTCCAAACTGGCGAGTTCCTTCTGTTAGGTGTCGTGGGGGAAGGACCCAAACGCAGGCAGGAGTATGAAAAAACCGAAGTTTAATCAGGGCTAGGCAGCAATCCGAAGTGGAACAGGCAGGGGTCAAAACCGAGAAGGCACAGCAAAGGTACAAAAGGGAAATCCAAAACAAGGTTGCGAGAACACAGGCAGGGGTCAAAACCGGGGAGGCGTAAGAGGAACAAAAAGAGAACAAAACAGACTAACTACAAAACAAAACAACAACAGGCAAAAACTAGGGAAACAAAAACTCGGAAACAGAATAAACTAACAACTCGGAAAAAACAGATCGAAACACAGAAGCAGAATATACTATGAGGAACTCGCGAAGAACACTGAAATGACAAGGAATATATACACAGAGGAAGACAGACATAATGGGAATCAGGTGTGTAGAAACAGGGAGGGGAGATTGCTCACAGGTGAGAACAGTGAGGGTTAACAGGGACCAATAAAACAATGACAGGGGAAACGTAAGACACGGACTGGAATGCACATAGACACAATGATAACAAACGGCCTGGAGTTAGCAGGTAAACAAGTGCACAGCTCAGATTAGAAAAACACGAAAGTGGACACATATGCAGAGAATGCGAAATCACAGAACGATGCAGGGATAGGATAACGAGAAGGGAAAAGACAGCTGCAGGTAGAAACTCAAGATGAATTAGTAATGTTAGTAGTGAACTCTAGAACCCTAATGTTAGTAGGTTAGTATTATATACACATGTTAGTTTGTTAGCAGGTTAGTATTAAATCTAATCTAACAGTTAGTATGATTAGTACATTAGTATTATATACAAATATAAATAAAGTCAGAAGGAAGAAAACGAGATATACGAAATACAGAAGAAACCTGAATGTTCCCAAAATCACCCGAATAGTGCAATGACAAAGACAGGGGGTGGAATCTCAGAAACATGGAACGCGGACTGACAATCGCGAGGGAAGGAAAACAGGAAAAATAATAACAAATGAAGAAATAAGACAGACAGATTACAGGATCCTAACAATATAGGCAATTCATAAAACTTGAATAAGGTATGGGCTTTTGTCACGGAAAATATTGTCTGAAGTCATGGAGAAAACTTAAAAAAGCGAAAGAGTGTTTTATAATAAAACATTAATTTATTAAATTACTTAAAGCACAACTGAACTTTGGGTTGTGGAGTTACCTGGCCATGATATGAGTCCAAATTGTGGCGAAATATGTTCGTTAGTTGCTCTGTGCTCCCCTGGAGTGATAATCCAGAATAGGGTATTTGTCGCTCTCCATTCACTTCTACAGGGCCTATGATTAGGCTATAGGGCTTATGTCATATCCTAGCTACGTCTAGCTGCAGGAGAGTGACAAGTGACACCTATTGGTCAACTGGTGAATAACATCATGGTCGCTAATTTCCAGCACCCCAATGGGAGTCTATGGAGCTGGCTAAAGCTAAGCTAATGATTCAGTCCAAGATCACTATCTGGGCATGCGCCAACTCACTGATCTTTGTTATGCTATATTCATTTTAAAAACAGAAATTGAAAAAGGAGAATCAAATGGTTATTCGTTTTGGATCCGTGTATAAATGAATGCCAACTGCAACATTCCGTACTGTCACTCATCTCACAAGTTTTTTTCTTGTAACTTAGTAGCTAGCTAGACACTTCATAGACCGCTCCAAAATGAATGTGACGACAAACATGATGACGATGAGCGGCCGTCAATTTATTACGTTTCGAACTATGTCCACAAAACAATGTTGCGATGCAATGTTTGCTGCTATGTCTGCGTATGACAAATTATTTATTGCCATCTCCTGTAGGTTCTCATAGGCATAATGTTATAATGCACTCATAATGACTGTGTAGCTAGTTATTGAAAATGTTTTATGGGAAATGTTTGTTGTATTCCCATCCTTAGTTGTGACGACTTTTTAATGCATTTACGGCATGTTACCTCGTCGACATTCACTGGTTCTCCGTTATCACTGGTTGCTATATTGCAACAATTTCATAAAAAGAGGTTACAAAATAATGTATTTTCACTCAAATTAAAGAGTGAAGTGAATCAACAGGCTCCTAATTAGGTTGTTGAACACATGTGTTTAACTCAATTTTTTTCTTTAAGCTTATTAACACAATGCAGGTTTGGCTCGTTATCATTTGCTTTGTGTTTCAATTCTTCATTATCTACCAAATGGTTAGTTTTAGTGGCCATGTGTCCACACTTTCACCAATTAGGAGCCTATTGATTCAAATCAGTTTTTAAATGGATCTGTTAAATAATTTTCTTTTCTTTTTTAAATAATATAGCACAATAAGCACAATGTGAACATGGGGTGCTTATTCTACATGGCATCCATAGCCATTTCTGATATAATGTGGCTTAAGAGGGTGAATAATTCCTCCAAACATGACAAGCACCTAATTAAGAAAAATTAACAGCTTGTTAATATTCTGGGATTGCAACTGTGGTTGCAACGAAAACCAGCATACACAGGGGTCCCCCAGGACCGGTTTGGGAACCCCTGCCGTAGAGATACGTGATAGGTGCGTCCCAATAGTTGAAAAATGCACCCTCCCTTCCTCCACTACCACCTCCTCTACTCCGTGCCTCGGAAACGGATCTTTGCGTTTTAATATAATGTCGCTGATCACATCTTAATTACGGATTAATGGTTACACATTAATTAACATCTCGACGCAAACCGCAATGTCAGATACATTGTATGCTGTACATGCAAATACTTGTACTCGAAACGTTCAGACAGTTTTACATACTTCTGGGTAGTAGAGGAGTGGCAGTGGGGGAGTGGAGGAAGGGAGGTGGGGAGTGAAGAATATTGGGACGCACCCAGGGAATCTCTTCGCAGGGCGAGATTAGGGAAAAGATTTTCCGTAAAATGCTTGAGACTTTTTTATGAATGTGATGTGATTGCTTCAGCAATATTCTAAACATGCTGTATCAAGTTTAAAGTTTATGAGCTCTAGAATGTAGCCGTAGTCTACAGTTGTCACATTAGAAATAAACTGGATGACAATGTATTGAGAGTATAGACTTGTTTGTTACGAGTGGGAAGGTGGGTAACTAGCCTAACGAATTTAACCAACATGAGCATTTTTTAATTATTTTTTGCAAAAGCTCCTTCCTGGCGTTGTTGGAGGCAACAGTGTTACTTTTTGCGAATATGATTGTTTTATGTGTTCGCAAATTTGAGGTGAGTTTTTAATTATGTCAGTCAGATTGCTTATTATTGAATAATAATAAAAATTTATGCACATTTGTTTTGCATTGTCCTGTAATGTGAACGTAGCCTAAGGTTAACTCAATTGTAGGACAATACAGATGATAGAACCAAATCCAGAATATTTATAGCATTTCCGCATGTTTCACCAATTAATTTAGTAAATCCAACAAGGTGACGCCATTGTAATGTTAGCGTTAACAAATTATTTAGCGACGCATTTAACTAATTGCAATCTTATTAAACATCTTATAGAAAAGTAACGTTGGACCAGTCATTTTCAAAATCAATTCTACAATCACGAGTGTTTTAGCAGTGCCAAATTAGCAGACATACCCGATTTGGAGCTGTCTGGTAAACGAAACAGAACTGCAAAAGCATGAAGCTTATGGAAAATAACTTACCCCTATTCCTTGATGATTTAATTAAACTCATTCGTCTGTTTAACTTGATGCAATTCTCAGCGCAAACGCTCCCATGTGCGTGTTCGTGTTCTTCTTCTTTGGGTTTGGTTGGCGGATCGCATGAAACTTTAATGCGAATACACCGCCAGCTACTGTGCTGGAGTGTGAGGCTGGTCACAGCCTACCTACATTAAAGGTATACTATGTAGTTTAATTGTAAACAACTCGTTCTTTGTTTACATTAAAATGTTCTCCCCAAAAAACATTGCATGTGTCCTTATGGTCTAATAAACATGTTGAATGTATTTCCTGCCTCATAAGTCGTTCGCAAAGTGTTTTTTGTTAATGTTTTGAATGCTACACTGTTGACATCTCACCGCCATTTTTAAAGCCAGAAACAGCTAAAATTGTGTAAACGTCATGAATGGGCGGTTCCTGCTCATTTGATTGACATGGCCAGGCCATGTGGGCAGGCTTCCAGGTACATTTTTATTTTAGCATAGATAGATAGATTATTTTATTGTCCTTTACAGGAAATTCATTTCCACAGCTGTACAGCGCCACACATGAAACATTCCCATTCCCAGCTACATTTACACACATATATGTTTACCTAAGTCACCTACATTTACCATACAATTCCATCACCACCGTATTTTCACATATACACACACATATACATACACTTATACACATAACATATTATGGTTAGGGAGGTTGTCGGGGAGTTTTGTTGAGGAGTGTGATGGCAGAGGGAACAAAGCTCTTACTGAAACGGGCCCATTTCCAGGCCAGGGCTCTATATCTGCAGCCTGATGGGAGCAGAGTGAAACATGGATTGAGGGGGTGACTGGGATCATATGCTATGGTGCGTGCTTTGCGTGTGATGGCTTTGCTGTTGAGGTCTGATAGATTGGGAGTGGGGAGGCCGATGATTTTTGTGGCGTTGTGTGTGATGCGTAGGAGTTTGTTTTTGTTAGGGGCAGTGAGCATGTTGAAGAAACAGGGGGAGCAGTAGAGGAGAATGGGCTGGATGATGCTCTTGTAGAGCAGCAGCAGAAGGTGGGGGGCAACGGAGAGTGCTCTGAGTTTGCGGATGGCAGAGAGGCTTTGTTGGCTGCGTTTATGGATGTCAGTGGTGTGTTGATTAAAGCTCAGTTTATTGTCCAGGGTGAGTCCAAGGTATTTGTAGCTCTCTACCATCTCCACAGCTTCGTTGTTGATGTAGGTAAGATTGTGGATGTAGTTGTGAGCTGCGCTGAGTGTGCTGGGGGTGAATACCAGTTCTTTTGTCTTAGCCACGTTCAGTGGCGGGTGGTTGTTCAGGCACCATTGAGTGAAATGGGAGATGGAGTCTTGATAGCCTGCAACCGAGTTATTGTCAGTGAGGAGTGCAAGTATGACAGTATCGTCCGAGTATTTGAGGTATGTAGTGATGGGTGAGGGGCTGACACAGTCATTGGTGTAGAGAGTAAACAGGAAGGGGCTCAGGACACAACCTTGTGGGGCTCCAGTGTTGGTGATGGTGATGGAGGATGTTGTAGTACCCACTCTAACTGTTTGAGGTCTGTCACTGAGGAAACTGTGCACCCAGTGGATGAGAAGAGGGGGAACGTCGAAGTGGTGGAGTTTCTGGATCATCTGGTGGTGCTGGATGTTATTGAAGGCAGAACTGAAGTCGATGAAGAGGAGTCTGGCGAAATTCCTGGGGGCTTCAAGGTGTTGTAGGAGGGAGTGGAGGAGCACAGCATCCTCAGTACCCCTTTTGACCCTGTAGGCAAACTGGTTGGGGTCCAGATGTGGTCTGACGACTGCATGGAGGATGTTCATTACCAGTTTCTCCAGGCATTTCATGGGTATGGATGTGAGTGCAACAGGCCGGTAATGATTTAATTCTGACGGATGGGGTTTCTTGGGCACCGGTATGATGGAGGATGTTTTCCAGAGGATGGGCACTGAGGCGGTCTTGTAGGATTCCCAGAAGAGGGAGTGTATGATGGGAGCGAGCTCCGCTGCGCACTCCTTCAGTACCCGCGCCTGGATGCCGTCTGGCCCCGGAGCCTTGCCTGGTTTGCACCTGCTCAGCTGCCGGCGCACATCCTCTACTGTGAAGGGGGCAGGGTGCGCTGGCTCCGGGATGGGTCTCCAACAGCGCCTTGCACTCCTCCGAGCAGTTGGTGGTGTCAAACCGGGCATAGAAGATGTTCAGATCTTCAGCGAAGGAGAGGGGGTCGGTTATTGCAGATGGCATGGGTTTTGAGTCATATCCAGTGAGTGTTTTTACTTTTTGGAAAGCTTCTTTGGTGTTCATGGTGCTGAATTCCTGTTCCAGTTTTTCTTTGTATTTGAGTTTGGCTTGGAGGATATCGTTCTTGACTTGACGGCTTATGATTTTGAGTGAAACCCAGTCCTGCCTTTTAAAGGCTTCCTGTCTTTCCCTTAGCCTTTGATTGATGTGATGGGTAATCCAGGGTTTGGTGTTCGGATATTTTTTGAATATTTTAACTGGTATGGTTGTGTGAATACAGAACTTAATGTAATCAGTGATGATAGAGACCCTCTCATTTAAGCTGCCAACAAAGATGTCCCAGTCTGTACAGGCAAGTGAGCCCTGCAGACTTGCAATGTTGTCCTCCGTCCACTGTAGGTCTGTGGTTTGTGACGTTTCAGTACCGGTCTGTAGTGCGGAAGAAGAATTACAGTGTTGTGATCTGAGAAGCCGAGTGGTGGGTGAGCACGGGAGATGTATGCGCCGGTAATATTGCCATAGCATAAGTCCAGAATGTTTCCCTTCCTTGTTGGAATGTCCACATATTGTTGAAATGAAGGCAAGACACTGTCGAGTCTGCAGCTGTTAAAATCACCAACAATGAACACAGGGGCATCAGGATATTTCCCCTGAATGCTATTACATACATCTACTCTATCTCTCCTCCCAGCAATCCTACGCCCCAGTGCTACCTGTATATCTACCCTATCTCTCCTCCCAGCAATCCTACACCCCAGTGCTACCTGTATATCTACCCTCTCCCTCCTCCCAGCAATCCTACGCCCCAGTGCTACCTGTATATCTACCCTCTCCCTCCTCCCAGCAATCCTATGCTCCAGTGCTACCTGTCTGATGCATATTTTAACATCACATAAAACACCATCTTCTCCAGGAGACGACCATCCACAACCCTTCAGGGCTCTTGTTTTTTTTATTATTATTATTTGTTGTATGATTTTAATGAAATCTCTGGTAAATCCACACAATCCACCATGGATATAAAATTCAATCCACTAGGATATTTCCCACAATCCACCTTGATCTACAGTATACCCATTCTACATTATATTATATTACATCTACATTATTATTATATTCTATTATAAGCCAGTGCTAAATAACAATAGATTTCTGGCATTTTCTGACAATAGATTTTCACTCATCCATTGATGTTTGAATTTGGTAATTTCGGAAGGTTCTGGAAAACTCTGATGCTAATGTAAACATTGGCAGCATTGCATTGTGGGGCGCGAATACTATACTTTACTTCTGAAAAGGATAGTCCAGAGCATCCTTAGTGGAAGGGTGGAAAAAAGGAATTATGAAGCGCCTTTTCTTCTCAGGATCCTGTCTACTCAACAAGCCAACCTAACAGTATGGAAGGGTGCTGATTCAGACACAGCCCCAGTGTACTCAACAAGCCAACCTAACAGTATGGAAGGGTGCTGATTCAGACACAGCCCCAGTGTACTCAACAAGCCAACCTAACAGTATGGAAGGGTGCTGATTCAGACACAGCCCCAGTGTACTCAACAAGCCAACCTAACAGTATGGAAGGGTGCTGATTCAGACACAGCCCCAGTGTACTCAACAAGCCAACCTAACAGTATGGAAGGGTGCTGATTCAGACACAGCCCCAGTGTACTCAACAAGCCAACCTAACAGTATGGAAGGGTGCTGATTCAGACACAGCCCCAGTGTACTCAACAAGCCAACCTAACAGTATGGAAGGGTGCTGATTCAGACACAGCCCCAGTGTACTCAACAAGCCAACCTAACAGTATGGAAGGGTGCTGATTCAGACACAGCCCCAGTGTACTCAACAAGCCAACCTAACAGTATGGAAGGGTGCTGATTCAGACACAGCCCCAGTGTACTCAACAAGCCAACCTAACAGTATGGAAGGGTGCTGATTCAGACACAGCCCCAGTCTACTCAACAAGCCAACCTAACAGTATGGAAGGGTGCTGATTCAGACACAGCCCCAGTGTACTCAACAAGCCAACCTAACAGTATGGAAGGGTGCTGATTCAGACACAGCCCCAGTGTACTCAATAAGCCAACCTAACAGTATGGAAGGGTGCTGATTCAGACACAGCCCCAGTGTACTCAACAAGCCAACCTAACAGTATGGAAGGGTGCTGATTCAGACACAGCCCCAGTGTACTCAACAAGCCAACCTAACAGTATGGAAGGGTGCTGATTCAGACACAGCCCCAGTGTACTCAACAAGCCAACCTAACAGTATGGAAGGGTGCTGATTCAGACACAGCCCCAGTGTACTCAACAAGCCAACATAACAGTATGGAAGGGTGCTGATTCAGACACAGCCCCAGTGTACTCAACAAGCCAACCTAACAGTATGGAAGGGTGCTGATTCAGACACAGCCCCAGTCTACTCAACAAGCCAACCTAACAGTATGTAAGGGTGCTGATTCAGACACAGCCCCAGTGTACTCAACAAGCCAACCTAACAGTATGGAAGGGTGCTGATTCAGACACAGCCCCAGTGTACTCAACAAGCCAACCTAACAGTATGGAAGGGTGCTGATTCAGACACAGCCCCAGTGTACTCAATAAGCCAACCTAACAGTATGGAAGGGTGCTGATTCAGACACAGCCCCAGTCTACTCAACAAGCCAACCTAACAGTATGGAAGGGTGCTGATTCAGACACAGCCCCAGTGTACTCAACAAGCCAACCTAACAGTATGGAAGGGTGCTGATTCAGACACAGCCCCAGTGTACTCAACAAGCCAACCTAACAGTATGGAAGGGTGCTGATTCAGACACAGCCAAAGCACAGCTTTTTCAGGCCAATCTGAGGTCACAGGAAGCGCAAGGAGGGTTGAGTAGTATGGCTTTCCCTCCAGTCAACAGACCTTAACCGTGCAAAGGGAAAAGAATCATCAGAGAACAACCTCTGGAGCGGTGGAATAATGTGGATTCTCAAATCCTGCACAAACCTATAGAATCCCGTGCCCTGAAGCAGTCCACAAGAAAACTGGAGCGAAAATGGCGGTCAGCTAAACTAGAAGTATTTCGTCTTGCATGGAAAGATAGCCTCCTCCAGTACAAGCAAGCTCTTGCATCCGCCTAGATCTACCTTTTTCTCTAAATTAATTGAACAAAACAAATGCAACCCAAAAGGTTTGTTTAGCACTGTGGACAATTTGACTAAAAAAACCATCATCAGAATTTTCAACTTACCCCTTCGTTTACAACAGTAATGATTTCATGAATTGTCAGAAGATTGAAGCTATTAGAGACCAGATCTCCAAATTGCCTCCTCCTCTAGGCATCACTCCTCCCATAATCAATGAACAACCCAGATCTTGGTCAACGTAGGAAGATATATCAACAGTGGCACTAAACTGTTTTATGCCAATTGATATGGAGGAGCTGTCTAAACTGATTATGTCCTCAAAACCGACTACCTGTCTACTCGACCCAATCCCGACAAAATTGGTGAAAGAACTTTTCCCCGTACTAGGCCAGCATATGTTAAAAATCATTAACACATCCTTAGTAGCAGGATATGTACCAGAGCCACTAAAAATGGCGGTTATTAAGCCATTACTAAAGAAACCAAACCTCGAATCTGACAAACTGGAAAACTATAGACCCATTTCAAATCTTCCATTTCTATCAAAAATATTAGAGAAAGCTGTTGCGAAGCAATTTGGTGCATACCTTAGCTCAAACCATATCCATGAAATATTCCAGTCAGGATTTAGACCCTACCATAGCACTGAAACGGCACTTGTTAAAGTTATCAACGACTTACTATTATCAGCCGACCAAAACTCTGTGTCTGTTCTTGTACTCCTTGACCTAAGTGCAGCTTTTGATACAATAGATCATGAGATCCTACTGAACAGACTCCAGGGCTGTGTTGGACTTAATGGTCAAATGGTTAATTGTGTTTTCATCATCCATCAAGAACTAACAGATCTTGGTATTAGACTCAGACTTTTGGACCCCACTATATCTAGAAGGCCAAAAGTGATTTAAACATTAGTGTTAGAGTTACGTGCAACAGAAATTAAACTAAATTTACAAATGGATAATGAAGCAGAAAGCAATCACACAGTGAAGCACATAAGAGTTTATATTAACATTTACATGGCATAAGGGCCTTGGTATGTGCACATTTTGAATGTAAATTTATTTCATACACAATTAATTTGCAATACTGAAAAATAAGAGTGAATTCTCAACTGATATCTCAGATAAAAACATACTGTCTGAAGTCTAATGATCAGCTTTAGCTGGCATACATGTTACAGCCTCTACATTGGAAGTAAAATATTTGAAAAGGCCAGTACTGTCAAGTTCATTTTCAGAACACAAGCTTGAAATACACATTATCATGTTTCTTTATACAGTATATCCAGACAGTTTTCACATTGCTTCTTTAAAATAAATTACACTGGTGTCAATTTCATCTTCACAAAATATCGACCAATGGACTTATTAATGGCCAATGGCCAAATTATTAATGGAAAATGGCATCCCAGCTTGTTCCAGTGATTGGGCGGTTTTTCAGATGTGTGTCCAAATATGATTAACAAGGAATATCAGAAGGAGAACTATAAACTGCGCTACTACAAAATTGTCGGCTTACCAGCTTTTATTCACTCCTTCAGCTCAAACTAATCACCCACCAAATTAGAATTTGGAAACCACAACAGCGTGCTTTGTCTGTAAAAAAAATATAATATACAAATGTTTTTTTTTTACTTTTTATTTGATGGGCATCTAAAACACTTCCCACACAAATTACATCATGTAAAGGATGCTTTCATGAACCACTTACAACCCAGAGTACATTTGTCAGGCCCTTCACCTGTAGGAACTACCTTAGTCATTAAATGGAGATTCATTTTCAGAACACAAGCTTGAAATACACATTATCATGTTTCTTTATACAGTATATCCAAACAGTTTTCACATTGCTTCTTTAAAATAAATTACACTGGTGTCAATTTCATCTTCACAAAATATCGACCAATGGACTTATTAATGGCCAATGGCCAAATTATTAATGGAAAATGGCATCCCAGCTTGTTCCAGTGATTGGGCGGTTTTTCAGATGTTATTTGATGGGCATCTAAAACACTTCCCACACAAATTACATCATGTAAAGGATGCTTTCATGAACCACTTACAACCCAGAGTACATTTGTCAGGCCCTTCACCTGTAGGAACTACCTTAGTCATTAAATGGAGATTCTTAAAATATATATATTAAGCAAATTTCTCTGGTGGCCAATTAAATCACACTGGACGCTTCGGACGCTTTTATCTGAAGCTTCTTGTATAAATTTAATGTACTTGTCGGAAAAACACTTCCACACTGAAGACATTTGTTGGGCTTCCCACCTGTATGAATTCACTGCTGGTAATTTAAAGCAGATTTCATTTAGTAGCCCTTCCCACATTGTGTAGACTTGTGACTTTTCACCTGTATGAATTATCTGATGGCTATTAAAATCAGATAGTCTAAAAAAAGTTACTCACTGAGGACATTTCTTGGGCTGTCAGATGTATATCTGAACAAGGTTTCATATCAAAACACTTCCCACACTGAATACAAGGGTAGGGCTTTTCATCCATATGAACAGGCTGGTGTAGATAGGGCTTTTCATCCATATGAACAGGCTGGTGTAGATAGAGGCATTGTTCATGTAGGTGAAAAACCCTAACGATTTAAAATATTTATAGTGAATTAATCTGTATGCATTTTCAGGTGTAGATCTAAAGTAGACTTTGTCTTCAAAAACTTTTCACACTGTAAAATTGTATGGATTTTCACATGTATGAATTTTCTGGTGCCGATTGAAATAAGATATTCTGGAAAAACCCTTTCCACATTGAGGACATTTGTATGGCTTTTCACCTGTATGAATTGTCTGGTGCTGATTTAAGTCCCACATACTGTAAAAGCACTTCCCACACTGAATACATTTGTTGGGCTTCACACCTGTATGAATTCTGAGGTGTACATTTAAATTAGAATTTGATTTAAAACACTTCTCACACTGGGTACACTTGTATGGCTTTTCACCTGTATGAACTCTCAGGTGTACATTTAAAGCAAAATTTGTACTGAAACACTTTGCACAATGTGTACACTTGTACAGCTTCTCATCTGTATGAATGGTCTGGTGGCAATTTAAATTAGACATTGTGGAAAAGCACTTCCCACACTGGGTGCATTTGTAGGGCTTTTTACCTGTATGAATTTTCTGGTGCCGATTTAAGTCCCACGTACTGTAAAAGCACTTCCCACACTGAATACATTTGTTGGGCTTCACACCTGTATGAATTCTGAGGTGTACATTTAAATTAGACTTTGATATAAAACACCTCTCACACTGGGTACACTTGTACGGCCTTTCACCTGTATGAATTCTCAGGTGTACATTTAAAGTAGAATTTGTACTGAAACACTTCTCACAATGTGTACACTTGTATGGCCTCTCACCTGTATGATGTCTCAGGTGTACATCTAAACCATTTGTATTTTTAAAACACTTCTCACAATGTGTACACTTGTATGGTTTCTCACCTGTATGAAGTCTCTGGTGTAGATCTAAACCAGATTTCTTCTTAAAACACTTCTCACAATGTGTACACATGTATGGTTTCTCACCTGTATGAATTCTCTGGTGTACAGCTAAACCACTTTTCCTTTTAAAACACTTTTCACACTGTACACACTTGCATGGTTTCTCACCTGTATGAATTCTCTGGTGTACAGCTAAACCAGGTTTATTTTTAAAACACTTCTCACACTGTGCACACTTGTATGACTTTTCACCTGAATGAATTGTCTGGTGTAGTTTTAAGTGAGCCATTCTGGAAAAGCTCTTCCAACACTGAGTGCATTTATAGGGCTTTTCACCTGTATGAATTCTCAAGTGTACATCCAAAGACGATTTTGTACTAAAACACTTCTCACACTGGGTACACTTGTACGGCTTTTCACCTGTATGAATTCTCAGGTGTACATCCAAAGATGATTTTGTACGAAAACACTTCTCACACTGGGTACACTTGTACGGCCTTTCACCTGTATGACTTCTCAGGTGTACATTTAAAGCACCATTTCTAGTAAAACACTTCTCACACTGTATACACCTGTAGGGCTTTTCACCTGGATGAATTTCCCCTTCATTTATATGAATTGCCTTGTTCTGAAAGAAATTCAAAAGGCTAGGGCTTTCAATTGAATTAATTATCATGGCTTCTTTTTGGGTCGGCAGATCATGAATTTCTTTTTTAAAGTATGGGTTTGCCTCTCCTGCATATTGCCATGGTTCAATCTGGTTCTTCTGATAAACACCAGCTCCATTCATCACAGAATTGATGAGATCACTCACTAATCTTTCACTGGATTCACACTTCATTTGATCAGATATAACATTAACACATCGAATATCCTGCAAGTCACTGATGTGTTCTGCCTTAAGGTATCCTCCATCATCAGTCTCTGTTTTGATTTGGTCAGGATGCAGATGAGTTACATATCCCAGCTCTGTACTGTCTAGGTTCTCTATCTTAAGATCCCCACTGTGGAGGCAGCCCAGACCAGTTTCAATTTTAAACAGTGATGTGTGTGTGTGGTGTACACCACTGACCCATCTGTATGCTGTAACACACTCTGGCTCCAGTGTGTTGAGTCCAGGTGCAGCACACACTGTCTCTGACTTTGCCATGTGGACAGACTCCAGTCCACTGAGTTGCTCTACTTTCTGTCTGATCCTGTGCTGTTCAGTGAGCTCTGGTAGTGTTGTCTCAGTGTCCCGTCTCAGACAGACTCCTGCCTGCATCATACTGCTGCTCAAAGGTGGGCAGAAGTGCAGCTCCTGGAGGGAAACAGGGGAAGGGATTTAGCCTTAATCAAACAGGTCCTACTGCAGCAGCTGACACATTCTTTACACTCTGCAGTCCTGCAGACTGACCACATGGGGCGCTCTTGTATTATGAGGTGGGGGAAAACCTTCCTCCCTTCCTGGGTGATACCAAGTTGCAGGTCAATTTTAAAAACACAGGCTGTGTCTGAATCAGCAATCTTCCACACTGTTGAGTAGCCTTGGTGAGTAGATAGGGCGAGAAAGTCATAGAGTACGCAAACATTTTTCAAATTGCAGTATACTTCAAACACCCGGATGACACACTTACTTCCGGGGTTTCGCTGAGTACAATTGGAAGCACACTTTTCAAGAAGTGCACGAACATTTTGGTTACATGAATATGACGCGAGGCGTCGTTTTAAAAAAATGAGGCGCAGCTTCGCTGACGTTTTCCTTCAAATACAACAAAAACAACACGTGACATGGCAGCGCAAGAGTGGGGTGCAGGGTTGCCAGATCTTGTAAGACTTTCCAGCCAAATGGCGACTCAAATCTAGCCCAAATTATAGGCTATTTTTAACCAAAACCAACATATTTTAAATAGAAATCATCATGTTTTTACTTTTGTAAATAAGTGCATGCTTTGCGACTTTTCATTTTTACCCGTGACTGCACTTTGAAAGTATCCCAATTTAGCTGTAAAACTGCGGACATGGCAACACTGGAGGGACGTCTTATGACCTGCTTACGACACTTCCACAGTGCGGTTGGAAAACATTATGGCAGATATTTTTTGCGGACTGCTAAACAGTGCACATTAAACGGCACACTTCTGCCAGTGCGCTGTACGCAGGAGACAGGGCGCAGTAGATAGGGCTCTGATTCAGACACAGCCACAGTCTTAACTTCAACTGCCACTGTGTGATTTTTTTTGTGTTTTCGTATAGCAGAGTACCACACACACACACACATCACTGATTTTATATTCTTCCTGAGGTGTTGGATGTGTCAGTGGGTTGGGGGGGGGGGGTGAGTTTTTTTCTAAATATACAATACTGGCACAAAACTATGTGTAATAAATATGCTGTTTTCAAAAGTACTGTACTAACTTTGCATACAGAGGTGTCGAGTGGGGTCATTTTGACCCCAGGCTCTGTAGCTGTATATAACATAAGGAAATATACAACTTTTAAATGATTTATCTATTATTGCCTGGATGCAGTCATGTTTCATTGTGTGTAACTGGGTTAGGGTTGTTTTAGTTGTGCTTTTATATAGTTCTAACAGAAACATTTGCACTGAGTAGTCCTGGGGGTGCGGTCTTAGCCTCTGCCTGATCAAGAACTAACAGATCTTGGTATTAGACTCAGACTTTTGGACCCCACTATATCTAGAAGGCCAAAAGTGATTGAACCATTAGTGTTAGAGTTATGTGCAACAGAAATTAAACTAAATTTACAAACGGACAATAAAGGAGAAAGCAATCACACAGTGAAGCACATAAGAGTTTATATTAACATTTACATGGCATAAGGGCCTGGGTATGTGCACATTTTGAACGTAAATTTATTTCATACACAATTAATTTGCAATACTGAAAAATAAGAGTGAATTCTCAACTGATATCTCAGGTAAAAACATACTGTCTGAAGTCTAATGGTCAGCTTTAGCTGGCATACACGTTACAGCCTCTACATTGGAAGTACAATATTTGAACAGGCCAGTACTGTCAAGTTCATTTTCAGAACGCAAGCTTGAAATACACATTATCATCTTTCTTTATACAGTATATCCAAACAGTTTTCACATTGCTTCTTTAAAATAAATTACACTGGTGTCAATTTCATCTTCACAAAATATCGACCAATGGACTTATCAATTGACTTATTAATGGCCAAATTATTAATGGAAAATGGCATCCCAGCTTGTTCCACTTGTTCCAGTGATTGGGCGGTTTTTCAGATGTGTGTCCAAATATGATTAACAAGGAATATCAGAAGGAGAACTATAAACTGCGCTACTACAAAATTGTCAGCTTACCAACTTTTATTCACTCCTTCAGTTCAAACTAATCACCCACCAAATTAGAATTTGGAAACCACAACAGCGTGCTTTGTCTATAAAAAAGATATAATATATAAATGTTTTTTGGTTTTTTTACTTTTTATTTGATGGGCGTCTAAAACACTTCCCACACAAATTACATCATGTAAAGGATGCTTTCATGAAACACTTACAACCCAGAGTACATTTGTCAGGCCCTTCACCTGTAGGAACTACCTTTTACTCATTAAATGGAGATTTTTAAAATATATATATTAAGCAAATTTCTCTGGTGGCCACTTAAATCACACTGGACGCTTCGGACGCTTTTATCTGAAGCTTCTTGTATAAATTTAATGTACTTGTCAGAAAAACACTTCCACACTGAAGACTTTGTTGGGCTTCTCACCTGTATGAATTCACTGCTGGTAATTTAAAGCAGATTTAATTTAGCAGCCCTTCCCACATTGTGTAGACTTGTGACTTTTCACCTGTATGAATTCTCTGATGGCTATTAAAATCAGATAGTCTAAAAAATGTTACTCACTGAGGACATTTCTTGGGCTGTCAGATGTATATCTGAACAACGTTTCATATCAAAACACTTCCCACACTGAATACAAAAGTAGGGCTTTTCATCCATATGAACAGGCTGGTGTAGATAGAGGCATTGTTCATGTAGGTGAAAAGCCCTAACGATTTAAAATATTTATAGTGAATTAATCTGTATGCATTTTCAGGTGTAGATCTAAAGTAGACTTTGTCTTCAAAAACTTCTCACACTGTAAAATTGTATGGATTTTCACATGTATGAATTTTCTGGTGCCGATTGAAATAAGATATTCTGGAAAAACCCTTTCCACATTGAGGACATTTGTATGGCTTTTCACCTGTATGAATTGTCTGGTGCTGATTTAAGTCCCACGTACTGTAAAAGCACTTCCCACACTGAATACATTTGTTGGGCTTCACACCTGTATGAATTCTGAGATGTACATTTAAATTAGAATTTGATTTAAAACACTTCTCACACTGGGTACACTTGTATGGCTTTTCACCTGTATGAACTCTCAGGTGTACATTTAAAGAAAAATTTGTACTGAAACACTTCTCACAATGTGTACACTTGTACAGCTTCTCACCTGTATGAATGGTCTGGTGGCAATTTAAATGAGACATCTTGGAAAAGCACTTCCCACACTGGGTGCATTTGTAGGGCTTTTTACCTGTATGAATTTTCTGGTGCCGATTTAAGTCACACGTACTGTAAAAGCACTTCCCACACTGAATACATTTGTTGGGCTTCACACCTGTATGAATTCTGTGGTGTACATTTAAATTAGACTTTGATATAAAACACCTCTCACACTGGGTACACTTGTACGGCCTTTCACCTGTATGAATTCTCAGGTGTACATTTAAAGTAGAATTTGTACTGAAACACTTCTCACAATGTGTACACTTGTATGGCCTCTCACCTGTATGAAGTCTCAGGTGTACATCTAAACCATTTGTATTTTTAAAACACTTCTCACAATGTGTACACTTGTATGGCCTCTCACCTGTATGAAGTCTCTGGTGTACATCTAAACCAGATTTCTTCTTAAAACACTTCTCACAATGTTTACACTTGTATGGTTTCTCACCTGTATGAATTCTCTGGTGTACAGCTAAACCACATTTCCTTTTAAAACACTTCTCACACTGTGTACACTTGCATGGTTTCTCACCTGTATGAATTCTCTGGTGTACAGCTAAACCAGGTTTATTTTTAAAACACTTCTCACACTGTGCGCACTTGTATGGCTTTTCACCTGAATGAATTGTCTGGTGTCGTTTTAAGTGAGCCATTCTGGAAAAGCTCTTCCAACACTGAGTGCATTTATAGGGCTTTTCACCTGTATGAATTCTCAGGTGTACATCCAAAGACGATTTTGTACTAAAACACTTCTCACACTGGGTACACTTGTATGGCTTTTCACCTGTATGAATTCTCAGGTGTACATCCAAAGATGATTTTGTACGAAAACACTTCTCACACTGGGTACACTTGTATGGCCTTTCACCTGTATGACTTCTCAGGTGTACATTTAAAGCACCATTTCTAGTAAAACACTTCTCACATTGTATACACCTGTATGTCTTTTCACCTGGATGAATTTCCCCTTCATTTTTATGAATTGCCTTGTTCTGAAAGAAATTCAAAAGGCTAGGGCTTTCAATTGAATGAATTATCATGGCTTCTTTTTGGGTCGGCAGATCATGAATTTCTTTTTTAAAGTATGGGTTTGCCTCTCCTGCATATTGCCATGGTTCAGTCTGGTTCTTCTGATCAACACCAGCTCCATTCATCACAGAATTGATGAGATCACTCACTAAACTTTCACTGGATTCACACTTCATTGGATCAGATATAACATTAACACATCTAATATCCTGCAAGTCACTGATGTGTTCTGCCTTAAGGTATCCTCCATCATCAGTCTCTGTTTTGATTTGGTCAGGATGCAGATGAGTTACATATCCCAGCTCTGTACTGTCTAGGCTCTCTATCTTAAGATCCCCAGTGTGGGTGCAGCCCAGACCAGTTTCAATTTTAATCAGTGATGTGTGTGTGTGGTGCACATCACTGACCCCACTGTGTGCTGTAACACACTCTGGCTCCAGTGTGTTGAGTCCTGGTGCAGCACACTCTGTCTCTGACTCTGCCATGTGGACAGACTCCAGTCCACTGAGTTGCTCTTCTTTCGGTCTGATCCTGTGCTGCTCAGTGAGCTCTGGTAGTGTTGTCTCAGTGTCCCGTCTCAGACAGATTCCTGCCTGCATCATACTGCTGCTCAAAGGTGTGCAGGCATGCAGCTCCTGGAGGGAAACAGGGGAAGGGATTTAGCCTGAATCAAACAGGTCCTACTGCAGCAGTGCTACCATTTTTGTCTATTTAGTGGCCATTACGTTATTGCATTATTCATGTTTTTAGCTTACTAATATTTTAGTAGGAGGTGGTCGGCATGTAACTGCAGCTCCACTCAGCAGCATTAGTTGCACAGACAGCAGCAACAGGTGTTTGGGTAACGTTACTTGGGGCTTCCCACTAACAAATTGCGGGAATAACATGTTTGTTAGAGAACAGTGATTTTCTTTCCTTCTTTTAAAGTTTAATTTATTGTGTCCCTTTTTAGATAGAGCAAACATACACAGTAGCTATAACAGCTGACGTCCGTTAGGGATAGACAAAGCTAAGGATGTGATTAACGTTGCATTGTTCGACCACGTAAACCGGTCAAATAGATTTTGATTTTGATATATTTTAAGTCAATTGGCTACCATTGTGTAGCTAGTTTCTTTTTTCAGTTATGTAGCACCAAAATAAGGGTAACAATGTTAACTAACGTTAGCTTTTTACCTTGGAGTAAACATAATGTTAGATGTGCTACGTCATCTCCGAGGGGTTCAATTGTGAATGAGGCCGCCCACATAATTTTATCCACAGCGTAGACCTTTCCTTGTTTGATTTGGGTTTTGGAAATGGGAAAATTATGAAAGTTTCAGTTTTTTTTTACAATGCTGAATGCTGTTGTATAAATTGTTTTAACTTCAAACCTGTTGGTCGTTTTAAGTACTGCAGTACCTGTTTTTTTTGTAGTGTTTGAATAAAGGGTGGTAGTCTTTCATAATCAACTGTTGTTGTGGACTATATACTGGGGAAGTATTTGTTTGTTCTTTATTTGAGTGAGATGTTTTTAGGTGGCTAATTGGCCATCATGAGCAAAGTGCTTCCATATATATTATTATTATTATTATTATTATTATTATTATTTGTTGAGTAAAAAAAGGTATCGGAGTGATATCAGTATCGGCAGATAGCCAAAGCTGCAGTATCAGTATCGGTAGTGAAAAAGTGGTATCGGGACATCTGTGACCTTTCTATTTTTATTTTTATTTTTTTTAAATGAGAAATTTGTAGTCCGAAGGCTTATATTTTGCAATGAAATTGACACCAGTGTAATTTGTTTGAAAGAAACAATATGAAAACTGTTTGGATATACTCTAGAAAGAAACGTAGTAATGTGCAGTGCTAACTTGTATTCTGAAAATATAGAGGCTGTAATGTGTGTGTCAGGTAAAGCTAACAGTATGTTTTAACGGAGATATCAGTTGTCAGTTTGCAAGTAGTGGTGAACTAAAAAAGGACCTGGTGTCACACTGCTATCCGGTGACCTCATCAGCAAATTTTCTTCCTTAGCATACAACTATGCATAAAATGTTACATAGTTTATCACAGTTTGTTTGGATCTGTCCCATAGTGTCAGACGTGAATGGCAGTTCCCACAAAGCTAATTTGCATGTGAAAATATGAGCTTGCTGCAAACCTCTGGCAACAATTCCAAAGGTTTCCTGCAAATTTGCTGGAAGGCCAATATTTTTGTAAGGGAAATAATTTTACATTGTGAATCTGCACTTGTCAATGCCTTTATGCCATGTACATTTCTGTATAAACTTTTTTATCCTTCATTGTTTCAATGTTTTCTACATTTATTCTCCATTAATCCACTGGTTGGGAGTACAAGGTCTGAAGGGGGTAGCAGGAAAGAGGAGAATGTTATTACTAGATTAGGTCTCACAGGATTAGAAAGTACTTTGTTTATCATAAAGAAGCATTAATCTGGTAGGCGTGAATATTGAAATTATTTCATGTCATTACAGTTTTTTTAAATCGACGTGGTACTATTATCACAAGTACGTGGTAAGATTTCACAACTTTCCCAAAACTCAAAACAGATTATCAAAAAGGCTGGTTTTTCAAAAGCACTGTTTTTTTTAAAGCACAATTTAAATTGTCTAAGTACAAACCGCAATTCCAAAAATGTTTGGACAGTATGTAAAATGCACATAACAGATTTCTTTTTTACATATTTAATTGAAGACAGTACAAAGAAAAGATATTTAATGTTTTACCTTTTTGTAAATATACGCTATTTACGGATTTGATGCCTGCAACACATTCCAAAAAAGTTGGGATGGGCAACAAAAAAATTTTTTAAAAATAAAAGACTGGGAAGACTGCCTAAAAAAATGCCTCTTTGGAACATTCCACAAGTAAACGGGTGATGCTATCATGACTGGATATAAACAGATATCAAAAGATCTTATTTTCAGATATTCTTACAAGCGGTACTATAAGCAGAGGGCATTTGAATGGATCTCTATGGGAATTGGGGGGTGGGACTAGATTTAGCTGTAAATTACACTGAAACAGTATGGAACACATGGTTGGCTAAATGGCTGTAAGTCATCAAGGGTCTGACGTATCAAACGAGCCTCAAAGCATCACTCTGCTGCCAGATATGCAGTAGATATGGCTGGATCACTTTAAAGCACAACTGAACTTTGGTAGAACTTTGGGTTGTGTAGTTACCTGGCCATGATATGAGTCCAAATGGTGGTGAAATATGTTTGTTAGTTGCTCTGTGCTCCCCTGGCCTGATAATCCAGAATAGGGTATTTGTCACTCCCCATTCACTTCTACAGGGCAGCTAAAACGGTCTCAAAAAAAAAAACTCTAAATTACACCGGCTCCATAGTTAAATACACACATTTTTTCCGGAAACTGTACCGTTCAACGAAGCTGAGCTTGTGACAGTTACTGACAGCATGACCTAAGCAGTATACGTATAATGTGTTTGCATTATATTTAAGGCATCTTGCTAATCCGTTTTACTTCTGGTATGAGATGATCTGGCCTGATTCCGCCACTGGTTAGGTCGGGCTGTCCGTAACTAAGATAAAACTAATTGCCTCATATGGTTCACACGAAGTAGCTAGTTTCACCATGGCAGTAATGTCTTAAACAATGAAAACGCAAAATTTGGCAAAACAATATTTATTGTAAATAACGCCATGCACCATAACATTTGTAATTAATTTCAAATGCTTAGGCCTAATGCTGCTAACGGTAGGCTACCGTAGCTAGGTTATGTGTGTAAGGTAGGCTATTCTGCTGACTACGTCATCAAGCATGTTCCAAAATTAAAGCGTACTTGCGCTCTTGCATACTATCAAGTGCGTTCTAGCTAGTGTAATTGGAAGAAGAATGGATAATGGAACACAGCCGTAAAGAATAGAATAACTTTTATTTTCCCGCAAGGGAACTTCAGTTGTAGCCCCAGCAACAACAAAAAAGACAGACAGTGGGGCAGACCCACAACACACAAACATATCAAACAAAGACATTCAATATCATCATTGCATTAATCAAACTAATTAAGTGAATTAAAGTGTAATAGCCTACAGCCAAACGTCATGATTAAAAATAGCCCCCGCTGTCCCGAGATGTCCAGTGTTATCAAGCAGTCCAACACAAACTCCGCCTCCACACACGCAGTGTTGTGGTCTCTGTACACTGTCGAAAACGGAGCACCGAACTGCGTCAGCCTCACTCCTCCCCCGCATTATCTTCTCCTTTCTTTTCTCTGGTGGCCTTTTGAAGATTGCCTGCAGTCCTAGATCAGTCCCGAGTCCCGACAAATTCAACCTTGTAGCTGCAGATCCAACGGACATTCCCGAGCATATGTTGTGAATGCGTCTCCATGGTGACGACCACAAACACAATTATTATACAATATATTATCAAAACAAGCAGCATGAGTGCCCTGAACAATCTCCAGCCTGCTTCCCCGTCCCACAACAGACACACAGCGCATGAAAAAAAAAACAAGACAAAAGCCCGACACAACAAAATACATTCAAATTAACAGACACGAACGAGAAACAACTGGACTACATGTCGCCATTACAGCGCCACGTGACGTAGAGAAACACCCCTGAATCCCCTCAACAAAACCCCGGAAATAAGGGGTTCATCCTGGTATTATGCTAGGCCCGGTGTGGGCAAATGGATGGGAATAACCTCCAAGCTAATATTTTTAGCGACATCTTATTGTCCATCTCAGATTTCAAACTCTAAAATTAATTCTACAATCGCGTGCGTTTTAGCAGCTATGCTAGTGCCAAATTAGCAAACAAATATATTGTGCAAACATTAACAGTGGATGGAAAGAAACCCAATTTGAAGCTTGCTGGTAAACAAAATGAACTTAACTGTTAAAGCATCAAGATTATGGGTTGGGGAAAAAAAAAAAAAAAACTTACCCCTATTCGTAGATGATTCAATTACTTCAGTTCAATCTTGTGTTTAACTTGATGTAGCTTAATGTAATTCTCGGCAGCGAATGATTTCGTGTGTTTGGACCATAATAAGGCATATGATATTAGACATAACAAGATACGCAACTGGCGCTTTTCCCCCCATTGGATTTTTCGTCCGTACAAGGGGAAGTGATCATGCGCAGTAGTCTTTTCAGTTTGCTTAGCAACTAAAGTTACATAACGTATGTTTAGAGTGGCGCGCATCTGACCGGCGCTAGCCGGATTTAAAGTTGGTTTTCGTTGGATAGTCAAAATCATAACGGGTTGTAAGCAGTAGTACTGGGTCCTGATAACCTAGGCATATATAATCTAAAAAGAAAAGGGAGACTTTTGATTTCGTCTGTCTGATAATTACCCATTTAGCGAACTGTTTTGTAAAAACTCCATTGACCTCCAGTCATTCAACGAGCGCCTCTTGTCTGTCTAATAAGTTCCAGCCGCGAAGTTGGACCTCTTGCACCACCTGCCCTCTTTGATAGGAGTGAGTTCTTCTTCTTTTATTTGAGGGAGAGTAATCACAATGCACATTACTGCCCTCCGGCGTGCATATCCTGTAGTCGCATTATATCATAGAATACCGCTCCGATTCAGGATCCTTTTCTGTATTTCGAATTTGCGACCATTCTTCCCATCCCAACTGAGCAGTGTTTTAACAGTGGAAATCCCTAGTTCTGAGACTTTAAATAGTTGTCTTCTCTGTTTATTATATTTGTTACAGTGTAACAAGACATTTTCCACTTTTTCCAAACTTGCACACAGTCCATCAGGGTGTTTCTCAATAACTTTCAGTCCACTCCCAAATGACCAGTGACCCATTCTTAGTCTAATTAGCTTTACTGACTCCAATTGATTTTTCCCTAAATAGCTGACTTTTATTATGAGTGAGTTCAGCTCTGGTTCAGCCACAGAACCAGAGACCGTATTATACGAAGGGCAATTTACCCCATTAAAGCCACATTATTCCATAAATAGGTACGTATTCCCTAAAAAACTAAATGTCCCATATTCACATATCAGGAATCGGTCAGACCAACTTTTCCTTTTGTTTACTGTGTTGTATATACTGTCTGGCAAATAATTCCAATTGTATGAGGTTCCATTCTTAATTTGCTTCAAATGCAAAGTGACAGTTGAAATCGGTTGGGTCTTACTTGCTGAGTGAGGAAACCATCTGTGTAAAAGCGACTGAGTTTACAGACAGCAAATGGAAGCAAGCCAAACCTGTATTGTGTTAAAATGATTTTAACCACACAATTATGGCAGAACCTGAACATATTTGAATCAGAGATTGGCTTTGATTTTTTTTTAAAACAGCCTACATAGTAGGTTCCCGGGACCGAGATTGAGAACCACCATTTTAGACCATGTTTTCACCCCAGGAACTAGAGCTAGGGCTTATCTACCACAATCCACCCATATTTGCATATTAGGGACAGAAAATCTTGCTCTTCTGCATGAGAAAAAGATTCTACCTCATTACAAGCAGCGTGAAATGGATTGAGGATTTATACATAAATAATTGAGAAAATGAGCTTTACAAAATGTATTTGCCTTATTTAGCCACATGCACCATAATTTGCATATTTGTTACCATTATTTATTTTATTTGAGATACAGTACTATGAAAGTCTGTCAGCCTTGATTTCTAATGTTTTATTCTTTTTTTTTTTGATATAAACTTCTGCATTAGTGTCAGTAGAAAAGAGCACATTTTAGATTTCCGAATTCCACATTCATTTTCCAAAAAATGTAATGTTAGAGAATTTGTTTGTATTTTTGCAAAGATGGTATGGCCTCCACAGAGTGCTGGTCTCAGCATCATTCAGGCTTCTGGGATTACCTGGAAAGACAGAAGCTAGTGAGACAGCCAAAGTCTCAGTGTGGCACTGTGGCAAGTCCTCCAAGATGCTTGGAACAACCTATCAGCTGATTTTCTTATAAAACAGTGGTGTGTGTGTGTGTGTGTGTGTGTGTGTGTGTGTGTGTGTGTGTGTGTGTGTGTGTGTGTGTGTGTGTGTGTGTGTGTGTGTACATCACCGACCCCGCTGTGTGCTGTAACACACTCTAGCTCCAATTCAATTCAATTTCAATTCAATTTTATTTATATAGCGATTTTCACAGATGACTGTCACAAAGACGCTTTACAGAACAGAAAGGGGAAATGGGAAATGCCAGCTCTAAGCCCCCAGATAGCAGAGGTAAAAACTCTAGTAGTAGAGAAAACCCTCATACTGTGGCGAGAAAAAACTCCCTGATGGGAAGAAATCTCGAGAGGAACCCGGCTATTGGGGGGATGCCCATCCTCCACTGGCCTATGGGTTGATTATGTCATAGGGAGGTATTCTATTCTGATGACTCCATCATGTAGAGATCAGCAGTGGCAGGTGGGGGGCGCCTAGCTGGTCTTGGGCTGGAGCTCCGGGCCAGGAGGGGGGCGGGGGAAGGGCGGGGGAAACTTGGGAAAGAGCTCCGGGCAGGTGCCCAGAGCAGGGAAGAGGAAAAAAGAAAAAAACATTGTTAGGGGGTTCAGATGGTAGCAGAACAAGCACAGCAGGAGAGACAGAGGTGCCTGCTGCGATAAGGAAACCCCGGCAGAATAAGGCTATGGCAGCATAGCTAAGGGCTAAACAGAGGCAGGGGCCAATACAGCCATGAGGGCAGGCTTGAGACAGTCACCACTAGACCATGACCGGTCCAGTTTAACACAACACTACCAATAATGATCCAGTGACAGCACTGACCGCTCAGTCCACCAGAGACTCTATAGCTAATGCCAGCCACCCACTCCAGTGTGTGGAGTCCAGGTGCAGCAAACTCAGTCTCTGACTCTGCCATGTGGACAGACTCCAGTCCACCGAGTTTAAAATTTGCTGAATAAATCACACCAAACAAGAATTCATAAACAAGATATTCATAAACTCAGGGAAAGACAGCGGATCTTGTCGGTCTCTAAAGCCCTAATACTTTCTGGAAATCAGAATTTTTTTGCGGAACTCAATCTTTCCCTGCGAAGAGACAGTGAATAATTATGGATAAGAGCAGTTTGAATAAATAATAGGTAAATATACTTAAACAAATGAGAAGAGAATCGTATGAAAAGCCTTGCATTGTGAGGTAATTACTTTATATGAAAAGTAGGCCTATATCTAGATGAAAGACTCATTAGGTTTTGTGAAAACGTTACCGTGTGATTTTCTGTGTTGTACTTAGTCAATTGAAAATGTGCTTAGTTTTGGAAGTAAAAAAAAGCCTTTTTTATTATGTTTTGTGTTTTTTTGAGTTGTGAAATCTTACCACATACTTACCACGTTAAACTTTCTAATCCTGTGAGACCTAATCTAGTAATAACATTCTCCTCTTTCCTGTTACCCCCTTCAGGCCTTGTACTCCCAACCAGTGGATTAATGGAGAATGTAGAAAACAATGAAACAGTGAAGGATAAAAAAAGTTTATACTGAAATGTACATGGCATAAAGGCATTGGCATGTGCACATTCACAATGTAAATAATTTCATACACAATTCATAGACAACATTGAAAAATAAAGATTAAAACAAAGATCCTCAACTGATATCTCAGATAAAACATTGTCAGCTATAGCTGAAACACATTACAGCCTTGACACTTTCAAAATACAAGTTAGCACTGCAGATTACTATGTTTCTTTCTAAAGTATATCCAAACAGTTTATGTTGTATCTTTCAAACAAATTACACTGATGTCAATTTCATTGCAAAATATTAGCCTTCGGACTACAAATTACAAAGAATAAAAACATCACAAACACTTGTTATGAAATGGGATCACAGTTTGCCCCAGTCATTGTGTTGTCTTTCAAATGCCTGTCCAAAGTATCAGCAAGGAATACCATAGGGGAACTATACACTATGTTACTGTGCAACAGGAAAGGTTTGCTACAAAACTGCATGTCACAAAGGATTAATGTAAAATGGACAAAATTCTAAATTTTATTTGCATGACCTGTGGTGCTTTGATAAGAAGGCTTTTGTTAGGCTTTTCAACTGTATGAATTATTTTATTGTGGAAAAGCACTTCCCACATTGAATACATTTGTAGAGCGTTTCACCTGTATGAATTCTCTGCTGGCTCTTTAAATTAGATATTTGAGAAAAAGACTTCCCGCAATGAATACATTAGTAGGTCTTTTCACCTGCATGAATTCTCTGGTGGATATTTAAATTACTTTTTGTGGAAAAGCACATCCCACACTGAGTACATTTGAAGGGCTTTTCATATGTATGAATTCTCTGATGGCGATTTAAATGAGATCTTTGAGAAAAAGACCTCCCACACTGAATACATTTGTAGGGCTTTTCACCTGTATGAATTCTCTGGTGGATATTTAAATAATTTATCATGGAAAAGCACTTCCCACATTGAGTACATATGTAGGGCTTTTCACCTGTATGACTTCTCTGGTGGATATTTAAATTATTTATTGTGATAAAGCATTTCCCACACTGAGTACATATGTAGGGCTTTTCACCTGTATGACTTCTCTGGTGGATCTTTAAAGTACGTTTTTTGGAAAAGCACTTCCCACACTGAGTACATTTGAGGGGCTCTTCACTTGTATGAATTATCTGGTGTTTTTTTAAATAAGATATTAAGGAAAAGCACTTCCCACACTGAGTACATTTGAAGGGCTTTTCACCTGTATGAATTATCTGGTGTGTGCTTAAATTAGATATTTGAGAAAAAGATTTCTCACACTGAGTACATTTGTAGGGCTTTTCACCTGTATGACTTCTCTGGTGGATATTTAAAGTACTTTTTGTGGAAAAGAACTTCCCACACTGAGTACATTTGTAGGGCTTTTCACATGTATGACTTCTCTGGTGGATATTTAAAGTACTTTTTGAGGAAAAGCACTTGCCACACTGAGAACATTTGTAGGGCTTTAAATCTGTATGTATTCCCTCGTGTTTTTTTAAATAAGATATTGAGGAAAAGCATGTCCCACACTGAGTACATTTGAAGGGCTTTTCACCTGTATGAATTCTCTGGTGGCTATTTAAATTAGATATTTGGGAAAATGATTTCTCACACTGAGTACATCTGTAGGGCTTTTCACCTGTATGACTTCTCTGGTGGATATCTAAAGTACTTTTTGTGGAAAAGCACTTCCCACACTGAGTACATTTGTAGGGCTTTTCACCTGTATGACTTCTCTGGTGGATATCTAAAGTACTTTTTGTGGAAAAGCACTTCCCACACTGAGGACACTTGAAGGGCTTTTCACCTGTATGTATTCTCTGGTGTCTATGTAAATAATATTTTGTATTAAAACACTTCACACACTGAGTACATTTGAAGGGCTTTTCACCTGTATGAATTCTCAGGTGGATATCTAAAGTACTTTTTGTGGAAAAGCACTTCCCACACTGAGGACACTTGAAGGGCTTTTCACCTGTATGAATTCTCAGGTGTTTATTTAAAGCTGAATTTGTACTAAAATACTTCTCACACTGTCTACACTTACATGGCTTGCTACTGCTTTTCTGGACAATTATGGGCTGATTATTTTCACTGTTTATGTCAGAGTGATGATTTAAATCCCCACATTGGGTCTGCAGATCATGCATTTCTTCTTTTTTACAGTTTGGGTTTATCTCTCCTGCACATTGCCATGGTTCAGTCTGGTCTTTGTGAACACCAGCTCCATTCATCACAGTATTCATGAGATCACTCACTAAACTTTCACTGGATTCACACTTTGTTTGATTAGATTTAATATCAACACTTATAATATCCTGCAAGTCACTGATGTGTTCTGCCTTAAAGTATCCTCCATCATCAGTCTCTGTTTTGATTTGGTCAGGATGCAGATGGGTTATATATCTCAGTTCTGCACTGTCTAGGCTCTCAGTCTTAAGATCCCCAGTGTGGGTGGAGCCCAGATCAGTTTCTATTTTAATCAGTGATGTGTGTGTGTGGTGTACATCACTGACCCTGCTGTGTGCTGTAACAGACTCTGGCTCAAGTGTGTTGAGTCCTGGTGCAGCACACTCTGTCTCTGACTCTGCCATGTGGACAGACTCCAGTCCACTGAATTGCTCTTCTTTCTGTCTGATCCTGTGCTGCTCAGTGAGCTCCGGTAGTGTTGTCTCAGTGTCCCGTCTCAGACAGACTCCTGCCTGCATCATACTGCTGCTCAAAGGTGTGCAGAAGTGCAGCTCCTGGAGGGAAACAGGGGAAGAGATTTAGCCTTAACCAAACAGATCTTACGGCTGCAGCTGACACATTCTTTACAATAGAGGTCTTCACAGGTCTAAAAAGTGTGGCACCCGTTCCAAAATAGACCCGTGGCTCTGTTATATGAACCAGACCCGCACAATTATCAAAAACCAAAGAGGCCTTCCGAAATAGACCCTCAGATCCACGTTCTCTAATGAACATAAACTCTGTATGCACCTCTGGAAAGTGTCTGCAGATATTACAGTAGGCTGCACGGCATCCCGAGCTTTACTGTACTTTACTTCCCCTGGTAATATCGTACTCGCTTTCTCTGCTTCCTTGGTTTCGCAAAGTTCGGCCCTGGTCTGATCCAAGCTGCTTGCCACCATCTCCTCCAAGCATGGCTCTCTAAAGAAGGAAATGATTGATTGGCTGTTTAGCCATATTAGCCAAGCCGATAAACTGACTAGCTAGCAGCTAGCTTACTTGCAGTAACAAGCTAGACTACGAGCAGTGAAATAACCTCTGGCGCCTTTCAGATAAATTTGAAGAAGTTTCTGACATAATAACCAATTGCCTCACATTCACCTCCCCATTGCATTCAGAAAACTCTTATTGGTCAGAAATATATTATGACATAAATGTCTTTAAACAGTAAAGCGAAAGCTTTGGAGACTGTTGGAACATAGCGAGTCTACGTTATTTCAATAGCTGGCGAGGGGCAAGTTCAATATTTTTTCAACACGGTTATTATTCAAAACTTTTATTTGCTAAACTGTGAAGTACTGAAGTGGTTATAATTTGAAGTTTTATGTTATGGTTTTTTTTTTTAATAACTTTGCACTTTATTGAGTGGGTCAAGGATCAGTCATAGTGGACCCAGACATAGTGGACCCGTGGCTACGCCCCTGATGGAGATTTAGGAGATTTGAGCTGTGTAACTACACAAAAGTGTAATTATTTCATCCTTCATTTGTCATTTTATTTACAACATAGGAGAAGGACTCACACACCGCTAGAGGGAGCAAATCCACAAAAAAGAACAATGCCAAGATATAGAAAACTGCAAAAATGTATTTAGATATCCAGTGAAAGTGCAAAGTGATATAATTTCTAGCGTTGTGCGAGTCCTTCTCCTATGTTGTACGGCACTTACGCACGCGTGACTACCATTTCAGGACTTGCGACAAGGCGTAACTTCAATACTTTATTTTTTTCATTTTATTTACCTAATTAAAAATGCTTAAATTAATTAAATTGTTATTTTACTTTTCAAGAGGAAATGCTTTTCAACTTTAGCAGCAGTTTCATAGCTTTAGCCTGTATACTGTTTACAGCTCTAAACGACAGCGGCAACGTGATTTTTTTCTGCTAAAAGTGTACAAACACCAATGACATTTTAACGAAGAAGTTGTGTGGCATTGCTACTTGCTCTATAGTCTATAGGGATGAGACAAAAGTATAGCCTACAGACACCGTTTGGCATGGTCTGTGGGACTGTAGCACATTAAGCACAATGTCAACACGGGACTTTTATTCTTCATGGCATGCACAGATATCTCTGATTGAATTGGATGCTTTTCATGTTTAGACGGATTGTATTTACCCTGTTAACCCACATTCGATCAGAAATATCTGCATGCCATGAAAAATGAAAGTCCCATGTTGACGTTGGTTGGAACGAAAACCAGCACACACAAGGGTCCTCCAGGACCGAGTTTGGGAACCACTGAACTAAATGAACTGCTGGAACGAAAGAGCAGCGTTTCACACAACACCTCTTCAGCACAGATTGCCATCGCGCTATCCCACTGGCAGGAAACCGGTTTACACATGAATTGCGTCACTTTTTTCAATATGAAGGCGAAATAAAGGCCATTTAGAAAGTGGGACGGCTGGTTCCGTCTTGATCATGGGTAGCCTAAGTCCCTTTGTTGACAACATGCTAAACTGGTAGCCTATGAATTAGCCCGTAGCCTAATATCGGTTCATTTTATTACACTCCTTCACATACGGGTTCTCCAGCAGTGTCACCAAATCACTTCAAAATGATTTGGTGACACAAAAAAGTAGCTAGCTAACTCAATTGCATTTTATAACTTACTAAACCCGAAAAGAACAATTAATGTGCTAAAATCCCACACAGCATATTTATTGGATTTCCACATGTAAATTACCACGGATACATTTAGCGAAGGACCGTAAGAGTCATACAAGGTGACGCCATTGCAGCGTTATTAAATAATTTAGCGACATCTGTAAGTCATTGTAATGTTATTTAACATCTTAGAGAAGTAACCAGTCCGACGTTCAAACTTTAAAATCTATTTTATAATCACGTGCGTTTTAGCAGATACTGCCAAATTAGCAAACAGATATAACTTATTGTGTAAAACAGTGAATGGAATGTAAACCGATTTGAAACTTGCTGGAAAACAAAACTGCAAAAGTATCAAGATTATGGAAAATAATAATAATAATAAATACTTACCGCTATTATTTCATGGCTCAGTCAATTCAACTAAATCGTTTGTTAAACGAAACTCATTTCAAGGCATCGAATTATCCTTCTTGGAATTGGTTCTTCTTCTTTATTTTATGGCGGTTGGCAAACAACTTTCACTGGACGAAAAGGCTTTTTTATTTCCGTACACGAGAACGGAAACGCACAATATACCGACATTTCTGTCCACGTGCTAGGAAATTTGCAGACATCCACACGCCCGTAGTTTCCCCGAGAACGCACATATTTCATGGCCGGAGATTAACGGGTACCGTGCACACCTCATGAAATGTCAGTATACTACCGTCGCCGCAAATCACCAGAAATTATTGCACACTCGCCGGGAATCTCCGTACACCTTTATGCGTAGTGGACCACATGTCCGAACATTTCCGTTTAACTTGTCCCACATTACTGTGAAATTTCCATAAATCCCCGTGGAACATGGCCTCCCAACCACACAATTAGGCTACCTCCCTCAGCTCCCCTACCTTGGCCCCCCTCACCCCACCTAGCTCCCCCACCCAGACCCCCACCACCACCAGAAAATTTACTGAAAATGCAATTAAAATAGAAGTCTTTTTAATGTTAATTGAATAATAAAAAAGACAAATAGCATAATACAAAAGATAATAACCAACTAAAATTTATATCAAATTAACAATTGCTAATAACAGTAATAACTTATGTGAACTTTATTTATACAACCCCAATTCCAAAAAAGTTGTGACAGTAGGCTATGTAAAATGCACATAAAAGCAGAAAGCAGTGATTTGTAAATTCTCTTTTACATATATTTAATTGAAAACAGTACAAAGAAAACATATTTAATGTTTTACCTCATCACCTTTATTGATTTATGTAAATATAAGCTAATTCTGAATTTGATGCCTGCAACACGTTCCAAAAAAGGTGGGACAGGGCCAAAAAAAAAGACTGGGAAGTTAAAAAAACACCTGTTTGGAACGTTCCACAGGTAAACACGTGATGCTATCATGACTGGGTATAAAAGGATCCATGCATTTGAATGGATCTCTATGGGAATTGGGGGGTGGGACTAGATTAAGCTGTAAATTACACGGGAATAGTATGGAATCCATGGTTGGCTGAGTGGCTGTAAGAAATCAAGGGTCTGACATATCAAACAAGCCTTAAACCATCACTCTGCTGCCAGATATGCAGTAGATATGGATGGATCACTTGGAGGGTTGTTTCTCCTGGTTTATTTTTCCATCGAGTTCAATAGGAAAATGGGGGAAGGTCTCTGCTGAGGTCCCCGAGATGAGCGAGGTGACAAAAATGCATCAGAGGTCAAAGGTAAAGCGCTGAGCATCTGTAAACGTGGATAGGTCTGGAGCTAGAGAGACCTGTTGCGTGGTGTATGTAGTCTTTCACCTTCTGCGTTTGTTTTCATCTTCAATCGTTTTTGCATATGCTATTTAAAACATTTGGAAGTGCAAATGCTGATGAGAGGCCAGCCAAACAAGCGTCAGCTTTCTGCGGGCATCCATGTTTTTTGCCGCCGAGCATTTGAACACCTTTACCGTAACGAAAGGGACCACCGTCACAGCAAACATCACGTACGCTCCTCCCGAGTTGGCCATTGAATACACTAACAGACCGCAACACTGCGTGTATGGAGGAAAGTCGTGGAGGCGGAGTTTGTGTGTTGACTGCTTAATAAAGACACTGGACATCTCGGGACAGCGGGGGCTATTGATGATTATATTTATTATATTGAATGTCTTTGTTTGATATGTGTGTGTGTGTTGTGGGTCTGCCCCACTGTCTATGTCTTTTTTTGTTGTTGCTGGGGCTACAACTGAAGTTTCCCTAGCGGGAAAATAAAAAATTATTCTATTCTATTCTATTATGGACATTGTCACTGATAGCTGTAGCTGTTTCCCAACCCACTAATATTCCCTAACCCTTGTCTGTGGGCTGCTTATTTTATTGTCCCGTGCACATTCTTGCTCTCTTGCTGCTGCTGTTTTTACCTGCCTGTTTGTCTTATTGCTTGTGTATCCTATTCTTGTTCTGTTGTTGTCTTGCCTGATGCTGTTGTTTGCTAGCTAACAGCCCGATGCTTGTGTGCTAGACTGCATGTCATTTACGTCATGCTTGTTTGTGATTGTATATAAGTAGTGGGTGTGTTGGAAATGTGTGGATGTTGCTATTTTTAACTTTTAATTTTGGAAATTTATTTTTATCCTCTACCCCCTTCCCTCAAGGGGCTTAGCCTGTTGCCAGGCCGCCATTGTAAATAAGAATTTGTTCTTAATGACTTGCCTGGTTAAATAAAGATTAGATAAAAAATAAATGAAATAAATTTAGTCAGCAATAACAGATTGCATAGCCTAGTATAAACTGTGTTCAGGATAAGAAAAACATTTCAAACGGTTTTATAAAATGAAACCTTGCTTCACTGTGTAAATAGCTTGGCCCCACGCTGTTCCAAGTTCACCCTATATAGCCTGTATCACGGAGTGGTATTTTACCCACCAGTGTCCTGTCCTCTGCAGATGCATCAGATGGCTTTCATAGGAACAGCAGTTTAATGTGAAAAAGTGTTTCACACTTCAGGTGTTGTGATTAAAGTGCACTTTGGATGATGGAGCTAAATATTGTTTATGTATTATATTCTTTTGTCAATACATGAACAATGTACAGCCAAAATAACTACATAAGAAAATGTAATATTTGACTATGGGCAAGCTGTGATTGCATGCGAAGCATTCTTCTCAAGTAGTGTTTAAAGTTATGAATTCCAGCCTTGTGGGAAAATGTGGATCTGATTAAGATAAATGCAATTTAACTGGCTAAAATTGCTCTGATACTGTAGTTACCTTGCTGCTTGCACAGTACACCTATCTCATAGGGATACTTTCTGGACATTTTTGGTTAATCTCAGAAGTAGTGAGGGCTTTAGGTTGGCCCAGAGCATTTTTAAAATGTCAAGTATCAGGGCACTTGGGGCTTTGTGGTCAAAAGCAATAAATGCACTTCAATTAACTCCTTAGCAGCTTGAACAGGGACAGAAACACTGGAAAACCTTCCATACATGGCAGGAATTTTGTTTAATTTATGTGGGTGATTATTTTAAGCCATTGTATTTGACAGTGTGTTCCAACTCATCTACTTATCTGCATTGAACCAGCAACATATCCAGAAAGCACCAGACAAAAAGTTAAATTTCCATCAAAACAAATGGGAAACTCGTATAACATTGCAACACAGGCCCATTCTTAGCTGCCTCCCTTCTTCGAAAACATCAGCCAAATTATTTTTAATGCTCTAAGCCACAAGCCTGAAGGATGTTCCACCCATATGGCATATCTCTCACTCTGCAAAAGGCACAATAAGCAATAAAACACAAAAAATGGGAGTATGTTTTATTGAGAAACAGTTCAATTACAAGATTTATATGAATAGTTTTAGCGCTGTTAGGTGAGTTTTGGCACGTCAATCAGTCTGTGTGCCACAAGGTTCTGGAAGAGAGGAAACACTTCCTTATATCAGTACATAATGCAGCTTTAACTAACAGCCCAGACAGGCAGCGGAGACTGTGAATATAAGGGGTCCCTTAGGCAAGAGGAAGTATATATACTGTATATGTTAAGGAAAACACACAAACTTACCTTTCCTGGGCGCAGGAAACTGACTTTCAGAACTTCCTGTGCTGCAGTCAAAGATTGGTCCTTGCCTCTCAAACAGTGTTGTTTTCACCTGAGACAGCCTTTGGAAAAAGATTTGATATTATAACAACGGAATCCTGCGGCTTTCAACGATTCACTCTCAGTGCTTGTTCATAACTATCTTCAGATCAGAAGACTCAGTTTGCAAATCTTCTCCGTCTCTTTGATGTCAAGCGACAGCAATTCTTCCTGAATGGAGACCTTACAAAGAACAAAGAGGAATTAAATGTTACATTAATGTTCCACTAATGTTAGGGACCAAACCAAGGCTGTAACGAACACTGACAAGGTGCACAAGTGGTCAGGTGAACTCAGGTAGTTGGAAGTATGGAAGGGAGGCTAAAATAGGCCTGATTCTAACACTGTTTTTTTTTTTTAGCACTGAAGGAGAAATGAAACACAACAAAACAGTGTGTTAATGGGGGCTGCAGTACTGTATATACGACTGGATTCTCTTCTGGAGTAGGGCGGGACTGGAGATGATGACGGGCAGGAGTAGGGCGGGACTGGAGATGATGACGGGCAGGAGTAGGGCGGGACTGGAGATGATGACGGGCAGGAGTAGGGCGGGACTGGAGATGATGACGGGCAGGAGTAGGGCGGGACTGGAGATGATGACGGGCTGGAGTAGGGCGGGACTGGAGATGATGACGGGCAGGAGTAGGGCGGGACTGGAGATGATGACGGGCAGGAGTAGGGCGGGACTGGAGATGATGACGGGCAGGAGTAGGGCGGGACTGGAGATGATGACGGGCTGGAGTAGGGCGGGACTGGAGATGATGACGGGCAGGAGTAGGGCGGGACTGGAGATGATGACGGGCAGGAGTAGGGCGGGACTGGAGATGATGACGGGCAGGAGTAGGGCGGGACTGGAGATGATGACGGGCAGGAGTAGGGCGGGACTGGAGATGATGACGGGCAGGAGTAGGGCGGGACTGGAGATGATGACGGGCAGGAGTAGGGCGGGACTGGAGATGATGACGGGCAGGAGTAGGGCGGGACTGGAGATGATGACGGGCAGGAGTAGGGCGGGACTGGAGATGATGACGGGCAGGAGTAGGGCGGGACTGGAGATGATGACGGGCAGGAGTAGGGCGGGACTGGAGATGATGACGGGCAGGAGTAGGGCGGGACTGGAGATGATGACGGGCAGGAGTAGGGCGGGACTGGAGATGATGACGGGCAGGAGTAGGGCGGGACTGGAGATGATGACGGGCAGGAGTAGGGCGGGACTGGAGATGATGACGGGCAGGAGTAGGGCGGGACTGGAGATGATGACGGGCAGGAGTAGGGCGGGACTGGAGATGATGACGGGCAGGAGTAGGGCGGGACTGGAGATGATGACGGGCAGACATTAGTCACATGGGAGGTGTGTTTTTTTAATGATCAGCATCTTTTGACTCTTGAATGTAGGATTTGGATAACGAACCGAGGAACTTTTGAAGTAAACTTTGGTAAAACGCTCTGGGGTGGAACTGTGATTCTTGTTAGGTGGGTGTGTGGAGCAGGGTAAAGGTGGATGTGTGGAGCAGGTAAAGGTGGGTGTGTGGAGCAGGTAAAGGTGGGTGTGTGGAGCAGGTAAAGGTGGGTGTGTGGAGCAGGTAAAGGTGGGTGTGTGGAGCAGGTAAAGGTGGGTGTGTGGAGCAGGTAAAGGTGGGTGTGTGGAGCAGGTAAAGGTGGGTGTGTGGAGCAGGTAAAGGTGTGCTTTCTCACCGGGTTCGTTTGGTGTTTCTCCTTCATCTTCCCTTTGTAGCCTTTTAAGCTTTCCTGTGCCTTCATTATTCTTGCTTCCTCTCGTTCCTCAGCTTGCTTCCTGCAAAATAGAGATCATGTAAGATTCAGGTGTACAATGCCTTAAACCAGCTTCCTGCAATAAAGAGACCACTGGGGCTTCAGTCCTGTTCTGCCTTAAACCAGCTTCCTGCAATAAAGAGACCACTGGGGCTTCAGTCCTGTTCTGCCTTAAACCAGCTTCCTGCAATAAAGAGACCACTGGGGCTTCAGTCCTGTTCTGCCTTAAACCAGCTTCCTGCAATAAAGAGACCACTGGGGCTTCAGTCCTGTTCTGCCTTAAACCAGCTTCCTGCAATAAAGAGACCACTGGGGCTTCAGTCCTGTTTTGCCTTAAACCAGCTTCCTGCAATAAAGAGACCACTGGGGCTTCAGTCCTGTTCTGCCTTAAACCAGCTTCCTGCAATAAAGAGACCACTGGGGCTTCAGTCCTGTTTTGCCTTAAACCAGCTTCCTGCAATAAAGAGACCACTGGGGCTTCAGTCCTGTTCTGCCTTAAACCAGCAAAATAGGGAGCACTCATTGGGCAGCTACTCATCTATCTCTTGACTCCATAAAGCTGCCCGTTACTTACCGAGAAAGAAAATGCTTTCTCTCCTGGCACTTGCTGTTAATGGTGTCGAGAAGATCCTGGACTATTATCAGCTCTATTTTCTGATATAGAAAATATATCCCCCCTCCTGCCCACTCTCTCATAGATCTAGTTAACGTTATAGCCAGCTTGTAACCAATCACACAATATTCTGCTTTTGCCGCGACAACTAATGAAAGTTATTCGGTTTCATCTCATTTTACTCGAAAAATGTCTTGATGTCAAATACAATGTGAAACTATAGTTTTGAAGCATTTAAACGTAATATGACAAGCTAACACCGGAGTTTTGTTTTTTTTGGTTATGAGACCCAGCCAAGTTTCTCTCCAGGAACATTAACGCAACTTTCCCGGCTGAACTTTGAAGGGGTTTTTCTGCATTTCCAATGTAATGGGACATAGCTCGCTTGATATTTGGATTAGAGAGATCATTTTGGTATTATTAGAAAGCTTACGTCCTCCTTCAGGTAGTATATAAGCCCAATATGTTACATATTTAGTGTGGATTCTATGCAAACTTTGCTACATGCGGCCCCAGGTCCGGTAAATCTGTTATGCTCAGTAGCTATTATACTAGCTAGCTATTTTTAGTTATCTGATACGCTTCCTAGGCATTTCACAGTAGCCTACCCAATTCGATCATCCATGGATGCAGAATGCCAGTGTGATCCAATCCATGTGCCTGTAAGGGGGAGGCGGGGTGATGGCGCGGTCCCGACCACGCCCACACAATCCTGAGGTTTTTTTTCCAATACAGATTTTATGTCTGACTTGAGATATGTGTTTATTATAGTTATTGACATTACTTTGAATAGATATTTGATTGATATGTAGTGGATACATCCCTCTGTGATAATTTATAGTTATTTTAACTACTTTTCAGCCCCTTTACAATCCCTTTAAGAGTCTGTTAAAGATCAGTGCAGATCACAGGGAGTAATACAGGCAAAATGTCCTTAATTCTGAGTTATAGCAGTCTCCTGCTCCACCAGTCCATTTTCACAGCGGAGGGAATCAGCAGGTAAGCAGTTTCTCCTTACCTGGCTACTGCAGCCTATTTATAGACTGTTCACATAATTGAGTTTTCCTGTCAGCCAACCGGGTAGCTGAATGCCTTCCCACTCAAGCAACAACTATCCAACCAGATTGCCCTGCTACACAAGCAAAAGAATAACTGCACTCTACAGACATAATAATAGGCTACTGCTTTAGGCAGCAGGTGCGAGCGGGGAAAAAAAACATTCAAAGTTAAAGGGTAAGTACACCCTTGATCACTTTTTTCCCCGCTGTAAACGTGTTCGTATGCCTACTTTATAATGAAACTTATTCATCCATTCCATTATTTCAACAATTTTGAATTGTTTATCAAAAGAAACTGGTAGAAAAGTGTCTTTGTGCTGCCCTCTAACGGTTGAAATTCACTTTCTGCTCCCCACACTGCCCCCGCCACAACCGTGATGTCAGAGTACCTCATTGGAGGTACCTCTACGTCATATGGATAATTGTTGTTGCCCACAACGGAAACAGCTGGCACCTGATTGGTTAGGCCCACTAAGTTAAAACCGGAACAACGCGGCGTCCTGTTCTAGTGATGGGAATTACCGCTCTTTTAAGGCAACTGGATCTTATGGCTGTTCGTTTGAGAGAGCGTGTGTGTGTGTGTGTGTGTGTGTGTGTGTGTGTGTGTGTGTGCGCGCATACGTATGAGAGGGGGGCACTTCACGACTACGATTATACGAGCCTACTAAATCTAATAATGCACATACTAGTCCCCAAATGTCTGGCAGAGGACTGTAACATCTGCCCATTGGCAAATGACATGAATAACACATGAACATGTATGATACTCTACCTATCACACTGTTTGCACAACCAGTTAGCCTCCATATACCACACTGAGTGCACCACCACAGTTAGCCTCCATATACCACACTGTGTGTACCACCACAGATAGCCTCCATATACCACAGAGTGTACCACTACAGATAGCCTCCATATACCACACTGTGTGTACCACCAGTTAACCTCCATATACCACACTGTGTGTACCACCAGATAGCCTCCACATACCACACTGTGTGTACCACCACAGATAGCCTCCATATACCGCACTGTGTGTACCACCACAGATAGCCTCCATATACCACACTGTGTGTACCACCACAGATAGCCTCCATATACCACACTGTGTGTACCACCAGTTAGCCTCCATATACCACACTGTGTGTACCACCACAGATAGCCTCCATATACCACACTGTGTGTACCACCACAGTTAGCACATTTCAGTTCTGCACCTTCCTCACACTTCCCGTAATCATGTTCTCCTCCACACCTCTGCCTTCCTCTACATGCAGCTGCAATATGCCTATATTTCTGACATTTGTAGCATCTAAGAGGAGGCGGTACATATGCTCTCACATTATAGCTTATGCAGACCGCTCCAGCCCCATCCCTCTGCCTCAAGCCCTGAGCTCACAGACCTCTCTCGCCCAGTCCCCCTCCTGCCTCAAGCCCTGAGCTCACAGACCTCTGTCGCCCCGTCCCTCTCCTGCTTCAAGCCCTGAGCTCACAGACCTCTCGCCCCGTCCCTCTCCTGCCTCAAGCCCTGAGCTCACAGACCTCTCTCGCCCCGTCCCTCTCCTGCCTCAAGCCCTGAGCTCACAGACCCCTCTCGCCCTGTCCCCCTCCTGCCTCAAGCCCTGAGCTCACAGACGACTCCAGCCCAGTCCCTCTTCCTGGGTCAAGCCCTGAGCTCACAGACGACTCCAGCCCTGTCCCTCTTCCTGGGTCAAGCCCTGAGCTCACAGACCCCTCTCGCCCCGTCCCTCTCCTGCCTCAAGCCCTGAGCTCACAGACCCCTCTCGCCCCGTCCCTCTCCTGCCTCAAACCCTGAGCTCACAGACGACTCCAGCCCAGTCCCTCTTCCTGGGTCAAGCCCTGAGCTCACAGACGACTCCAGCCCAGTCCCTCTTCCTGGGTCAAGCCCTGAGCTCACAGACGACTCCAGCCCAGTCCCTCTTCCTGGGTCAAGACCAAATCAGCAAGGTAGATGGCATTAAAATCCGTGTCAATGCGGCCAAAAAGTGTGATGAATTGATGCGGAATCACTCATTTACCATATTTTGTTTAACAGCCACATCCCACCATGTTAGTTACTATATGTATTATTACTATGTATTTTATTTGAGATGTATGAAGAAAAAAAAATAACTTCAGACAAAACTGAACATGTTTAAAATGATTACAACAATTCACACCCAATGTGAGAAATTTATTTTTTTGCACATTTAGCATTATTTACAAATGGGTAGTACAGGAGAGAAATTGACATGGCATATTGGCATAAAGTCATTGCTATGTGCACACTCAAAACTATTTCATACACAATTCCTTTACAACACTGAAAAATAAAGAGTGAAACAAATATTCACAACATACTGTCTGAAGTCTAATGATCAGCTTTAGCTGGCATACACATTACAGCCTCTACACTGGCAGTAAAAGAACTGAAAAGCCCAGTACTGTCAATTTCATTTTCAGAATACAAACCTGCAACAGTACCGTGTTTCTTTTAACAGTATATCCAAAATTTTCATGTAGTTTCTTTCAAACAAATTGCACTGGTGTCAATTACATCACAAATTGTCAGCCATCAGACTACAACAGAAATTCCTTTATTTTTTAAGAATAAATTTGTCAGTTTTCCCAAAGTCATTTTGCCTGTCAGCAAACAATACCACAGGAGAACGATATACTGAGCTACTACGCAACAGGAAAGGTTTACGACAAAACTGCAGGTCACAAAAATAATTCATTACAAGTGCACATTTCCACCTGTACTGGGAAATGGACGAAATTCTAATTTATATTTGAGGACTCAGTACCCGGTAGTGGTGCTTAGATAAGAAGGCTCTGTGAAAAAGCCAGCAGAAACGCTGTACGGTTTTTCACTAGGGCTGCGATGGTTACTGAAATACCGCGGTATTGCAGTCACCTGATGCTCACTGAAGAGCTGAGCTGGTCACCGCATTACCGCCTGTATTTTTTCTCAGTTTTGCTTTGTTGAACTTTTTTTTGCTTTTGAAAGTTATGTGATCTTAAATAAATCATCATCACAGTCTACAAGGCTACCCCCATTGTCTTCATGGCACCACATAACAATTAGGCAATTGCGCCGAAAGCTAGTCTACAAATTTGCAAAGTTAACTTGCAGGCTTGAGTAGGCTATAGGCTACTTGTGATAGGTTACAACATAGCATAGGCTATACATAAACAAGATAAGGGGGTAAAAAGTGTTGTCCTTGGAGTTATTATAATAAGTACTCATATCGTACTGCATTTTGGCTTCAAGCCGGACGACAATGTTAATCCAAAAAATTTGGACGAGGCTGTGTGTCGGGTATGCGGGGTAAAAAAGAATGTTACGAGAGTATAACACCACAAATCTTGCCGTGCACCTCAGAACCACTCATCAGCTGTTTGGGAGAAGTAGGCTACCGTCTGGTTGGAAGCTTATATTGCTTATGAAAAGCCTGGAGTATGGCTTGAAATGCTGGCTTCTCTACTGGACGGAACGGCACCGTCTCCTCAACCAAATACCTGGTTAGAGAAGTTGTCAGGGCTCGCCACTTGTTGCTGTGGCAGAAGAAAAGGAAAATGCAGCAAGCACAGGATGAGCTCAAAATGCCCTGACAAAGCTCAGTTGTGGTGAGTTAAATAACCTTGTCATTTTAATCTAAAAAAATACATTGGTTTGACAATAATTTTTTTAACAAGCTAATATTAAAAAAGTTCCTGAAATTAAATGGCAAGAATATCCCTATCCTAAAAAATCCCCATAAAACTGTGACGCATGCAGGATTGTGAATAACCTGAAATGGTACAAAGGTAAGCGGTAAACTGCCAGAGGTTTAAAAAAAGAAAAAAAAGTTTAGGTTACCAAAAACAAAAATATTGTAAATTTCAGAATTATAAAAAAAGGCCTTTTTCAGGGAACAAATAATGGCTTAACAACTTACAGCTGCTCTGCAGCAATGGAAGTAAATTAAGCCTTGAAAGTTGATGCAAACAATTCCTACAGGTGTCCCAACTTTTGTTGATTACTTACAAACCTGGAACAGATTGTGTTATTACACCCTCTGAAGCATTATTTGGACAATATTGCACTGCAGGAAGTAGTATATTGCTATCATAATGGTGAGAAAAAGGCAATTAACAAAGGAAGACAGACAGACCATTATGACCCTTAAAAGTGTAGGTCTTTCCTTTAGAGAAATAACAAAGAAAGCCAAGGCGTCAGTGAGTACAGTTTCCTACACCATCAAAAGGCACTTGGAAACTGGAGGAAACTAACAGGAAGAGGTCTGGCAGACCCAAAGCCACAAGTTTCTGAGAGTCAAGAGCTTGTGTGATAGGCAGCTCAAAGGACAACAGCCTTAACACTGTTCGAAGTAAGCAAGACTCAGTTTCAACTGTGAAGAGAAGACTTTGAGCTGCAGGTTTGACAGGTCAAGTGGCAGTAAGAAAGCCATGGCTAAGATGGCAAAATAGGAAAAAGAGGCTTGCCTGGGCCATGAAGCACCACCAGTGGACTACTGAAGACTGGAAGAAGGTCTTATGGACCGATGAATCAAGATTTGAAATCCTCAGTTCATCACGCAGGGTTTTTGTATGCCGTCGAGTAGGCGAAAGGATGATTCCTCAGTGTGTGACACCAACTGTCAAACATGGAGGAGGAAGCGTGATGGTCTGGGGCTCTATTTCTGGATCCAGAGTTAGCGACTTGCAAATAGTGACTGGCACCCTGAACCAAAAGGGCTACCACAGCATTTTGCGGCGCCATGCAATACCTTCTGGTCTATGCCTAGTTAGTCAGGGGTTCTTCCTACAGCAAGATAATGACCCAAAACATACTTCCAGGCTATGTCAGAACTACCTTAGAAGAAAAGAACAAGACGGTAGGCTTCAAATCATGGAATGGCCAGCACAAGCAATATTTCATTTCCATTGTAGAAAGAATGCCACGAGTGCATTCGGCTGTTATATCTACAAAAGGTGGCTACTTTGATGAGTCAAAAATATAGATTAAATTTTGATAAAACGATTCCATGATTTATTTTTTATCTCCAATTGTTTATTTGTTCTATGCTTTAATTTCAGAGTACAATTGAGACATCAAACAGCGTAAATTTCAATAAAAACAGGAAAAATGGAGGTGTTCTAAAACTTTGGACCGGTAGTGTATTCTATTCTGAAAAAACACTTCCCACACTGAGAACATTTGTAGGGCTCTTCACCTATATGAATTCTCTGGTGGATATTTAAATTAGATCTTTGAGAAAATGACTTCCCACACCGAGTATATTAATAGGGCTTTTCACCTGTATGACTTCTATGGTGAATATTTAAAGCACTTTTTGGAGAAAAACACTTCCCACACTGAGAACATTTGTAGGGCTATTTCACCTGTATGAATTCTCTGGTGGATATTTAAAGTATGTCTTCTGGAAAAGCACTTCCCACACTGAGTGCATTTGTAGGGCGTTTCACCTGTATGAATTCTCTGGTGAATATTTAAATTACGTTTTGTGAAAAAGCACTTCCCACACTGAGAACATTTGAAGGGCTTTTCACCTGTATGAATTCTCTGGTGTTTGTTTAAGGAAGATATTGAGAAAATGACTTCCCACACTGAGTACATTTATAGGGCTTTCCACCTGTATGAAGTCTCTGGTGGATATGTAAAGTGCGTTTTGTGGAAAAGCATTTCCCACACTGAGTACATTTGTAGGGCTTTTGACCTGTATGAATTCACTGGTGTTTGTTTAAGGAAGATATTGAGGAAAAGCACTTCCCACACGGAGTACATTTGAAGGGCTTTTCACCTGTATGAATTCTCTGGTGGCCAATTAAATTTGATTTTTGAGAAAATGATTTCTCACACAGAGTACATTTATAGGGCTTTTCACCTGTATGAATTAACAGGTGGCTATTTAAATTAGATTTTTGAGAAAATGACTTCCCACACTGAGAACATTTGTACGGCTTTTCACCTGTATGAATTCCCTGATGGCCAATTAAATTAGATTTTTGAGAAAATGATTTCTCACACAGAGTACATTTGAAGGGCTTTTCACATGTATGAATTCTCAGGTGGCCATTTAAATTATATCTTTGAGAAAATGACTTCCCACACTGAGTACATTTGAAGGGCTTTTCACCTGTATGAATTCTCAGGTGTTTATTTAAAGCTGAATTTGTAGTAAAATACTTTTCACACTGTGTACACTTACACGGCTTGCTACTGCTTATGCTTTTCTGGACAATTATAGTCTGATTAAGTTCAGTGTTTATGTCACAGGGATGATTTAAGTTCCCACATTGGGTCTGCAGGTCCTGAATTTCGTAATTTTTAGTTTTGATTTGGCTCTCCTGCACACTGCCATGGTTCAGTCTCTTCTTTGTAATCAACCTCAGTTCTATTGAGCACAGTACTCACTAACCTTTCACTGGATTCACACTTTGTTTGATCAGATTTAATATCAACACATTTATTATCCTGCAAATCACTGATGTGTTCTGCCTTAAGGTATCCTCCATCATCAGCCTCTGTTTTGATTTGGTCAGGATGTAGACGGTTTACATATCCCAGCTCTGTAAAGTCTAGGCAATCAGTCTTAATAAGATCCCCAGTGTGGGTGGAGCCCAGATCAGTTTCTGTTTTAATCAGTGATGTGTGTGTGTGGTGTACATCACTGACCCCGCTGTGTGCTGTAACACACTCTGGCTCCAGTGTGTTGAGTCCTGGTGCAGCACACTCTGTCTCTGACTCTGCCATCTGGACAGACTCCAGTCCACTGAGTTGCTCTTCTTTCGGTCTGATACTGTGCTGCTCAGTGAGCTCTGGTAGTGTTGTCTCGGTGTCCCGTCTCAGACAGACTCCTGCCTGCATCATACTGCTGCTCAAAGGTGTGCAGAAGTGCAGCTCCTGGAGGGAAACGGGAAGGATTTAGCCCGAATTAAACAGGTCCTGCTGCAGCAGCTGACAAATTAGGGACTTTAAGCAGCGACGGCCTTGGCGACGGCTACGGTGACTGGAAATAACTTTGTTCTGTTTTGCGCATGCGTGAACTTGACTAGCTCCCGCCTGCCGCCGTAGCATGTAGATCTACAATGGCAAAAACACATGTTTCACAGTCGCTACAACGTGTGGCTTAGACAAGTGAATTTTCCGATATTATTGTGTTTTGAAATAAAACTTGTTTTACAATAGATAATGAAACTTATACTCTCAACTATTTTAGAGAGTCAGTCAACTTTGATAATTCTCTACTTTTCTGTTCGTTTATATGCAGTTTGTTAGTTAATTCATCGTTCTCCATGTCATCAAGAACGAAACGCGAATACTGGTCGTGAGGTAAGTCTCAGTGGTCAGACTTATTCACGTCATATAACAATAAAAACTCAAGAACGAGTTTTGAAATTAATGTGAAATTAATTTATCGTCAAAAGCATAACTCACACTCAGTAACTCCTCTCTGGGCCTTTTTAAAAAACATTTTTCGTGGCTAATAATTTACAGTCAGATTGTTGAACACTGCCGTCGTTGATTCGGAAGAGTTTTTGCTTAGTGACTTTGATTTCTGTGGCTACGGCGTAAACATTTATTTCCGGTTACCGCAGCCAACGCCGCAACCGTCGCTGCTTAAGGTCCCTATTCTTTACACTCTGCAGTCCTGCGAATGCCTGACTGACCACAGGGGGCAATTTTAAAAACACAGTTTAACTCCAACTGCCACTTTGTGTGTTCTTCTTAATCTTCAGCTGCCATTTTGTGTTCTTTATAAAGAATACACAAAATGGCAGCTGTAGTTGATCATCTTCAGCTGCCATTTTGTGTGTTGTTTTTAGTGCTTTCTTATAGCAGAGTGGAAGAAAGAGCCTCAGATCATGTGCAGGTTAGGCACAGAGGGCCCCGTCCCTGGCCTCGAATGGCATTCCATCCGCACCATCTAGTAACAGCGCTTATTTCCATTTTATTTTGTGTTTAGTGCATTTGCCATTAATTTTACTCACAATTCATTTTACTCGCTTCGAGTAGTGCACACCCGACTCCTGACTCACGGTTCCCGGTACACACACACGCGCCAACACATCCACTCTACATTCACACTTTAGCAGTTTACCCGTTCGTTTTACAAATAACACACACGTACACGAAAATGTCTTCTACTTCTGGAGAGCACTCTGGGGCCTGCTTTGCGAGGCACGATTAAGGATTATCCAGTTAGCTGGATAACCCACCGGTTATCCAGCTAAATGGTATTACAGAGAGTTCTTTGAGTATCATGCAGATAACACTGGCTACATACAGATACAGTAGATATGCTGGATTCATTCTAAGCAAGTAGGCTAGTTATTAAATACACAGCAGGTTCTATGGTGACAATGACATTATGACCTCTAGAACAAAAGTAAAACCTTTATCAAGATTTGTGAAAATTTTCATTCATTTTAAAATAATTTTTCTAATAAACAATATTCTATAACTCATCATGGGCTTGGAATATGCTATAATGTTGCTACTTAACTGAAACACATAGTGACCTTGGTCCAACAGTATCTGAAAGAGGACCCCATTTAAACACTTTCACAACCCTTTTTTCTGTGAAATGTTTAATTATTTTTGAAATTATTTTTCTAATTAAAGGGTATATTCAATAATTGTCCAGCAGCCTCATTAACCAAACTATATATATATATATATATGACATCAATGCAAGTGACCAAATGGCTCATATTAGCTAGTTATTGTCAGTCATAGTCAATACATTTTTGCTTCATAGCAAAACTTCTATCCCTTCCCAGGTTTCATTACATTACATTACAGGCATTTAGCAGACGCTCTTATCCAGAGCGACTTACAGAACTTTTTAGCATTTTTTACATATTATCCATTTATACAGCTGGATATATAGGCTACTGAAGCGATTCAGGTTAAGTACCTTGCTCAAGGGTACAACGGCAGTGTCCTACCTGGGAATCGAACCTGCAACCTTTCGGTTACAAGGCCAGTTCCTTAACCATTATACTACACTGCCGTTTCAAGTATTTCTCCACCACTGAGACAGTATCTGAAAGATTAACTTTTGGTCGGAGTGTTAAACAAAATCAGTTGTTCCCAAAGTACTGGGGCTTGGGGTAAGCCTGGATGTGCTGGTTTTTGTTCCAACCACAATTGCAACACCCAGAATTCTAACGAGCTGTTCATGGCCAGTTCATAATTTCTTAATTATTGGCTCTCCATGTTTTGAGGGATTATTTACCTTCTTAAACAAAATCATGTCAAAAATAGCTACGCATGCCATGAAAAATAAAAAGTCCAATATTCACATTGAGCTAGATTTCAAACAATTACATAAAGGTTTAAAAAAAAGAGGTGAATCAATAGGCTCCTAACTGGTGAAAGAGTGGACACATGGACCACTAATACTAACCAGTTTGACAATGAAGAACTCAGACATTGCAAAGATAAAACTAATGAAATGCAAATGAAACCAATGCATTCAACAACCTAATCCGGCTGCTATTGATTCACCATAATCCAATTTCATCAGTTTAAAAAATAATAATAATAATAAGTTTCCTCTTTTTATGTAGCCTAACTGTTTGCAATAAAGCACAATATCATTATTTGTGGCATAAATATTTCTGACAATGTGGTTTAGGGGGTGAAAAATCCCTCTAACTATGAAAAGCACCCAATTAAGAAAATAATTATTTACTTCAGCCCATGTTCCAGTAATCCTGCTTTGTAGTATACCCCAGGAGGAAGCTGAACATAGCCTGGGTTTCTTTTGCATTTGCTTGCTTCAGAAAGCCTAACCACCGCAATGTGGTATAACCGGTACTATGAATGTGGTGTCAACTTGCTGTGAACACGGGCTTTATTAATCCAAGCTATTTGCGCGTTCCCATAAAAGGGGCGGTGTCTGCAACAACGAGCCTATAGCGGTGCAGCACGCGCTGTACTAGAGCAGCGTATTTCTCTCCTGAGAAAAAAAATAAACTGATATATGGACTGATACAATGAATATCAAACAATGATAATGGCAAAAAGCAACGCCATTGCCTCCAACAAAGACAGGCTTTTGAAAAACAATTGCTCAACGTGGACGTTACATTCATTTGTTAAGACCTTATTTACCTTACCACTCGTAACGAATACATCTACAGTAAACCCTCACTATATTGTCCTACAGTTTCTGTGACTACTGTACATTCTAGAGCTCCTACACTTTAAATGTGATTCAGGATGTTTAAAATCTTGCTGAATAAATCACACCAAAGTTTATTCATAAACTCGGGGAAAGACAGCGGATCTGGTCAGTCTCTAAAGCCCAAATACTTTCCGGAACTCAGAAATTGTTTTGCGGCACTCAATCTTTCCCTGCGAACGGTCAAGTGATTAAGGTTAAGAGCAGTTTGATGATGGGTAAATATATTAAAACAAATGAAGAGAATTGTATGAAAAGTATTCTGAGCCTTGCAATGTGAAAGGCAATTACTTTATATGAAAGGTAGGCCTATATCTAGATGAAACACGGATTGGATTTGGTCAAAAAGATAGTGTGATTTTGTGTGTTGTACAAACCCCAATTCCAAAAAGGTTGGTACTGTATGTAAAATGCACATAAAAGCAGAAAGCAGTGATTTGTAAATGCTCTTTTACATATACAGTGCCCTCCACTATTATTGGCACCCCTGGTAAAGATGAATAAAAAGGGTTATAAAAAATTAACCGTTTGGTGAATTAGCTTAATCTCACACTGAAAAAATCAGAAAAATCCAACCAAATCCAAGAGTGATGCTTTGAGGCTCGTTTGATACCACAGACCCTTGATGACTTACAGCCATTTAGCCAACCATGTGTTCCATACTGTTCCAGTGTAATTTACAGCTTAATCTAGTCCCACCCCCCAATTCCCATAGAGATCCATTCAAATTCAGAGGGGTTATCGTTTCGCTTGTAAGAATATCTTAAAATAAGATCTTTTGATATCTGTTTATACCCAGTCATGATAGCATCGCCCGTTTACCTGTGGAATGTTCCAAACAGGCTTTTTTTTTGGCAGTCTTATTTGTTTTGTTTTTGCCCGTCCCAACTTTCTTGGAATGTGTTGCAGGCATCAAATGCGGAATTAGCATATATTTACAAAAATCAATAAAGTTGATAAGGTAAAACATTAAATATCTTTTCTTTGTACCGTCTTCAATTAAATATATGTAAAAGAGAAATCTGCTTTCTGCTTTTATGTGCATCTTATGACATACTGTCAACTTTTTTGGAATTAGGGTTTGTACTTAGTCAATTGAAATTGTGCTTTAAATTTTTTTTTTTTAAAACAGTACTTTTGAAAAACCAGCCTTTTTGATGATCTGTTTTGAGTTTTGTACTAAGAGTTGTGCAATCTTACCACATACTTGTGATAATAGTACCACGTCGATTAAAAAAAACTAATGACGAATAGTGTTTCAATATTCACGCCTACCAGATTAATGCTTCCTTATGATAAAACTACTTTCTAATCCTCTGAGACCTAGTCTAGTAATAACATTCTCTTCTTTCCCGTTACGCCCTTCTGACCTTGTACTCCCAACCAGTGGATTAATGGAGAATGTAGAAAACATTGAAACAGTGAAGGATTAAAAAAAGTTTATACAGAAATGTACATGGCATAAAGGTATTGGCAGGTGCAGATTCACAATGTAAAATTATTTCCCTTACAAAAATATTGGCCTTCCAGCAAATTTGCAGCAAACCTTGGCAATTGTAGCCACAGGTTTACAGCAAGCTCATATTTTCACATGCAAATTAGCTTTGTGGGAACTGCCATTCACTTCTGGAAAAGTTTTTAGTTCACCACTACTTGCAAACTGGGTTCTCCGTTAAAACATACTGTCAGCTTTAGCTGACACACACATTACAGCCTCTATATTTTCAGAATACAAGTTTGCACTGCACATCACAACATTTCTTTCTAGAGTATATCCAAATTTTTCATATTGTTTCTTTCAAACAAATTACACTGGTGTCAATTTCATTGCAAAATATAAGCCTTCAGACTATAAATGACTAATTCTTAAAAGAATAAAAAGGTCACAAACACTTGTTATAGAAAGAAAATGGGATCACAGTTTGCCCCAGTCATTGTGTTGTTTTTCAAATGCCTGTCCAAAGTACGATCAGCAAGGAATACCACAGGGGGAACTATACACTATGTTACTGTGCAAAAGATTTTCTACAAAACTGCAGGTCACAAAATAATTCACTACAAGTTCACAAAAAAAAAAAGAAATGGTCAAAATTCTATATTTTATTTGAGGAGTCGGTACCCTGTAGATTTAACCAGTTCAATTGTATGTCTTAATGATAACCCATGTTACCAAATGTATATAAATAGAATTAAAACTTTGCTTAAAAACATAATTATATACAATTTAAGTATTTGACAGTCACTTACAAAAGTGCATTTCACACAGTAAGCAAACTTCCCACATGGGTTACTTATTTGCTGAAATCAAACCTTCCACTGAGTACATGTAAAGGGCTTTTTGTTTGTAAGAATTGTCAGGTCTTTTTTTAAACAATATGAGGACATTTTTTATTAAATTGTCAGGTATACTTTTCTTGACAATTTAATTACTTTTGTATGGATTCTCTCATGTTTTTTTAAATAATTTTGTCTAGAAAAGCACTTCCCACACTGAGTACATTTGAAGGGCTTTTCACCTGTATGAATCCTCTGGTGGCTATTTAAATTCGATTTTTGGGAAAAAGATTTCTCACACTGAGTACATTTGTAGGGCCTTTCACCAGTATGACTTCTCCAGTGGATATTTAAAGCACCTTTTGTGGAAAAGCACTTCCCACACTGAGTACATTTGTAGGGCTCTTCATCTGTATGAATTATCTGGTGTTTTTTTAAATCAGCTATTGAGGAAAAGCTCTTCCAACACTGAATACATTTGAAGGGCTTTTCACCTCTATGAATTCTCTGGTGGCTCTTTAAATTAGATCTTTGGGAAAAAGATTTCTCACACCAAGTACATTTGTAGGGCTTTTCACCTGTATGAATTCTCTGGTGGATATTTAAAGCACCTTTTGTGGAAAAGCACTTCCCACACCGAGTACATTTGTAGGGCTTTTCACCTGTATGAATTCTCTGGTGGATATTTAAAGCACCTTTTGTGGAAAAGTACTTCCCACACTGAGTACATTTGAAGGGCTTTTCACCTGTATGTATTCTCTCATGATTATTTAAAGCTAAAATTCGACAAAAAGACTTCTGACATCGTGTGCACTTGTATGGCTTTTCACCTTTATGAATTCTTAGGCGTTTATTTAAAGCTGAATTTGTACTAAAGCACTTCTCACACCGTGTACACTTACTCTGGACAATTACGGTCTGATTAATTGCATTGTTTATGTCACAGTGATCATTTAAGTCCCCACATTGGGTCTGCAGGTCATGGATTTCTTCTTTTTTACAGTTTTTATTTGGCTCTCCTGCACATTGCCATGGTTCAGTCTGCTCTTTGTGATCAACACCAGCTCCATTCATCACAGTATTCATGAGATCACTCACTAAACCTTCACTGGATTCACACTTAATTTGATCAGATTTAATATCAACACTTATATCCTGCAAGTCACTGATGTGTTCTGCCTTAAGGTATCCTCCATCATCAGTCTCTGTTTTGATTTGGTCAGAATGCAGATAAGCTACATATCCCAGCTCTGTACTGTCGAGGCTCTCTGTATTAAGATCCCCAGTGTCGGTGGGCCACAGAACAGTTTCTATTTTAATCAGTGATGTGTGTGAGTGGTGTACATCACTGACCCCGTTGTGTGCTGTAACACACTCTGCCTCCAGTGTATAGAGTCCTGGTGCAGCACACTCTGTCTCTGCCTCTGCCATGTGGACAGACTCCAGTCCACTGAGTTCCTCTTCTTTCGGTCTGATCCTGTGCTGCTCAGTGAGCTCTGGTAGTGTTGTCTCAGTGTCCCGTCTCAGACAGACTCCTGCCTGCATCATACTGCTGCTCAAAGGTGTGCAGAAGTGCAGCTCCTTGAGGGAAACAGGGAAAGGGATTTAGCCTTGATCAAACAGGTCCTACTGCAGCAGCTGACATTCTTTACAGTAGGTCTTCCCAAATAGACCCGAGTCCGACCCGCACAAACGAATTATCAAAAAAACTAAGAGGCCTTCCGAAATAGACCCTCAGACCCACGTTCTCTAATGAACATGAACTCTGTATGCACCCCCGGAAAGTGTCTGCAGATATTACAGTAGGCTGCACTGCATCCCGAGCTTTACTGTACTTTACTTCCCCTGGTAATATCGTACTCGCTTTCTCTGCTTACCTGGTTTCACAAAGTTCAGCCCTGGTCTGATCCAAGCTGCTTGCCACAATCTCCTCCAAGCATGCCTCTTTAAAAAAGGATAATGATTGACAGGCTGTTTGCTAAACCACGTTAGCCAAGCCAATGAAAGCTGACTAGCGAGCCGATAGCTTACTTGCAGTAACGAGCTAGACTACTAGCAGTGAAGGCGTAATAACCTCTGGCGCCTTTCAGATAAATTTGCAGTTTCAGACATAATAACCAATTGCCTCACATTCCCCTCCCCATTGCATTCAGAAAACTCTTATTGGTCAGAAATATATTATGACATAAATGTCTTTAAACAGTAAAGTGAAAGCTTTGGAGACTGTTGGAACATAGCGAGTCTACGTTATTTCAATAGCTGGCGAGGGGCAAGTTAAATATTTTTTCCACACGGTTATTATTCAAAACTTTTATTTGCTAAGCCGTGAAGTACTGAAGTGGTTATAATTTAGTTTTATGTCATGTTTTTTATATAACTTTGGACTTCATTGAATGGGCCCAGGATCAGTCATAGTGGGCCCAGAACCACCCGTGGCTACGCCCCTGATGGAGAGATTTAGGAGATTTGAGCTGTGTAGCTACACAAAAGTGTAATTATTTCATCTTTCATTTGTCATTTTATTTACCCAATTGAAAATGCATAAATTCATTAAACTGTGTTATTTTACTTTAAGAGGAAATGCTTTTCAGCTTTAGCAGCAGTTTCATAGCTTTAGCCTGTATACTGTTTACAGCTCCAAACAACATTTTAGAAACTATTTTCCTAAAAAAAGATATGACGATAGTCTATTTTATGCTAAAAGTGTACAAACACCAATGACATTTTAACTAAGAAGCTGTGTGTGTTTTTAGGTACGCTCAAGGTGTTGATTTACAACATTAGGTTACCTATGGTTTGTGGGGGCTGGGCAGGCATCGCTACTTGCTCTATAGGGATGAGACTGATGGCCCATCAGTGAGAACAAAAGTATAGCCTACAGACACCGTTTGGCATGGTCTGTGGCAGTTCTAGAAACCGTGAAAGGACTGTAGCACATTAAGCACAATGTCAACACGGGACTTTTATTCTTCATGGCATGCACAGATATCGCTGATTTAATTGGATGCTTTTCATGTTTAGACGGATTGTATTTACCCTGTTAACCTACATTCGATCAGAAATATCTGCATGCCATGAAAAATGAAAGTATGTTGACGTTGGTTGGAACGAAAACCAGCACACACAAGGGTCTCCAGGACCGAGTTTGGGAACCACTGAACTAAATGAACTGCTGGAACGAAAGAGCAGCGTTTCACACAACACCTCTTCAGCACAGATTGCCATCGCTATCCCACTGGCAGGAAACCGGTTTACACATGAATTGCGTCACTTTTCTTTTCAATATGGAGGCGAAAAAAAGTCCATTTAGAAAGTGGGATCGCTGGTCTGTGAAAATAGGATTTAACCTGGATTTAACTCGACTACTCCCATCTTGTTGACCACATGCTAAACTGGTATGAATTAGCCCGTAATGTTGGTTTATTTTTATTGTAGCCTACTTCACAGTTACGGGTTCTCCAGTATTGTGTCACCAAATCGCATAAAGATTCCAAGCACTGAAAAGTAGCTAGATTACTCAATTGTATTTTATAACTTACTAAACTTAAAAAGAACAATTAATGTGCTACAACCCAACACAGCATATTTAAAGAATTTTCTCGTGTAAATTACCACGGATACATTTAGTGAACGACCCCAAGAGTCAAACAAAATGACGCCAATCTGGTGGGTTCAATCCCCGTCAAGTACCAAAGGGAACCTTTTATTTTACACAAAAACAAGGTGCACATGTTATGTTTCTCATATGCAAGAATGTTCTTTCACATTAAAGAACGTCCTTTTAATGCAAAGGCAAACACATTTAGCGATATGAACTGTTCACTTTCACGTGTAGGCTACACGAGTGGAGTAGTGACAGTCAGCAGACATAGTCCAGTTGCTTGGCTACCAATGTTCGGCAGTAGGTACTCAAAAAAATATCCCATTTGTCTGCAAGAAAAATAGTTTTAACGCAAATTCTCATCTGGTTAAGATCGCGTTGTTGTATTAATGTAAAAAAATAAATAAATAAAAAACTGTCATTCGCTACACGTTCTCAACAAACGTAGGCTACTGTCAGTCACTATCTAGTTTCTAGCCAAGGGAAACCACGCCAACACTAGCCTAAAACATGCTTTCTCACGGGCATCTGCTTGCTTCTGTTATATCTCCTGTGGGTTCGGCTGCTTACTAGGCTACTAGATCCGTGTATATCGTGGCAAACAGTTTTCTGTTCGAGTCTCGCAAACGGCAAAGCCGTTTTGAACATTTAATTTCTCAGTTTTTCACTTGCAAAACAGAAAAACGGAAACGGCACAACACCGGGAACCAAACTCTGCCGTCTCTTAGCCTATGCCTGAGTAACGTTTTTTTTTTTTACCTTGAAAACGTTTTTTGTTTAGATCTTATGGAAAAATTACCAGACCACGTGTGTTTTTGCAGATAGGCTACAGCCAAATTAGCAAACAAACATAACTTGTTGTGTAAACAGTGAATGGAAAGTAAACCGATTTGGAACTTGCTGGGAAGCAAAACTACAAAAGCATCAAGGTTATGGAGGGGGGGAAATAAATAAAAAAAATTAAAAAAAAACTTACCGCTATTATTTAATGGCTCAAACGTGACTAATTTCTCGGCGGCGAATTCTTCTTTTTGGAATCTTCTTCTTCTTTGTGTTTTTTGGGGATTGTAATACCAATTTTAGGTGCATACCGCCACCTACCGTACCGGAGTATGTAGAACAGGATTAATTTAATTCTATTTCTATTATATTAAATTAAGTTAATAAATAAAATTATGTGTAAAGTAAAATTTTATATTCTATTAAACAATCCTGAGCCTATTAAGAACTCTATTATCCCTCTCTGTACTTCCCACACCATATCTCCATTTGTTCCTAGTATCCCTTCCAAATCCCAACCTCGTCCAACCTCTCTTACCCTTTGTTGCAAACGCTCCCTTTCTTCTTTATATTTGATACAATGCATTATTACGTGTTCAGTGTTTTCAGTTATATTACAATGTGCACAAACATGTGAATTTACTTTACCCAATAAAAAATAAAGTTTTGTTTAAACCAGTGTGGTCAAATCTTAATCTCGATATAACTACCTCCTCTCTTCTGCTTTGCCCTTTAACACTCTGTGCTCTAACGGACTTTTGTACCCTATAGTATGTTCTACCCTTAAGGGCTCTGCATGATTGTGCGAAACTTGTGCAACTTCTTCATGTTCGAGCAATGCAACAATGTTGCAAGCACTCTGCAATTTATACTTCTGCAAAAGCTACGCACAGCCTATGCAACATTGTATCCCGTATGTAGCTAGCTCCCCCCTAGCAACGTAACTCATTTCAACGCAACTAATTTCCCTGCTCAAGCAACCCATGGATAACATGCCGTCTTTATGTTTGTTTGTTTGTTGCTCGTGTTCTTGTATATAGTGTAATATAGTTATAGTTAGTTAAGTTAGTTAGTCAAGTTAGTTAGTCAAGTCCATCCCAATACTCTCGCCGATCTCTTTCCATGAGTTGATGGTCATTTGACTGTCTTTGTAATCACTAGCTACAAGAATAGTCATATAAATGTCTGTATTTTCTCACTTCTTCTGATAATCGTTCTTGTAACTGGTTCATGATTTAACAAATGTAACTATCTATTTTTATATATCGATAACATAAACGGTTTTATTTTATTTTGGATCTCGATCGCTAATTTTAGATATCGTTAGCAACCAGCAACACTTAGTAACCAATATTATATGACAGCCCCGCCTCCATTCGCTAACCAACCAATCAATGATGCGCAACATCTACGCGAACGGTTGCGTTGCAGTCGCTTGTTTGATTTTTGTGCTAGGTACGCGACATCCTCTGCAACCCCCTCTGCGAAGGTCGCAGATGTTGCGTTGATGTTGCTGAGCCCATGTTGTGTTGCTGTCGCGTTGTTGTCGATCGAGCATGCAGAGCCCTTTACTGTCCTCGTCCCATTTTTTCTGCCAGCGTTCCAATATTTTCTTTTTAATTAATGCTTTCCCTTCCCCTCTTCCAAATGCTATATTAATTATGTGCGTCATATTTAGCGATCTTTTTGCCATCCTGTCTGCATTTTCATTACCCTCTAATCCCACATGTGCAGGTACCCAACAAAATATTATTTCTATTCCCATTCTCTGTGTTCTAAATAAACATTGAAACATTTCATATATTAGGTCCCTAATTGAGTTCATCGTCTGTAGGCTAAAAAGAACTGCTGCAAAATCAATGCACAGCACCACCCTGTCTGGTCTCACTTCTTCCACCCATTGAAGACTAAGAATCACTGCCATCATCTCGGCTGTATATACTGATAATTTATCAGAAATTCTCTTTCCTATATGTATTTTAAATTGTGAAATATATACTCCTATATCTACATGGTCATTTTGATCCTTTGATCCGTCAGTAAATATATGTAGGTAATTCGAATATTTGTTTATTATATGCTGGTTTGCACAGTATCCTATTTCGTGTTCCGCCCAATTTTTCTTTAGTTCCAGGATACTAACATCAACTTTAGGTTTAGGGAAGAGCCATGGGGGAACATTACTTATTGGAGTAGGGGAATTGAAATGTATTACATCTACGTCGTATTCTTCTGATTTATCTTTTATCTTCCATCCAAAACCATTTCCGTTATATCTATACTCCCAGCATTCGTTTAGGACACTTTTAGTGGCATTTTCATCCCCACATCCTCTAAGCCAAATCCAATATGTTAGAGTCAGTTTGTCTCTCCTGAGCTCTAGTGGGATTTCCCCTGATTCTACTAACACGGCATTACATGGCGTTGATCTCATTGCACCAATGCTAAGCCTCAAGGCTTTGCTTTGCATTCTATCAATTCGGTTTAAGTACGATTTAGCTGCTTCCCCATAAACAAAACACCCATAGTCAATTGCTGATCTCATCAAAGCCCTATATATATCTATTAATGCCTGCTTATCTGCTCCCCATGTATATCCAGATATAGCCCTCATTAAATTTATTACTTTTTTACATTTAGTTTCTAGTTTTTCCACATGTGTCTTCTATGTACTTCTCTCATCTACCCAAATATTTAAATTCCTTTACTTTTTCCATTGGTTGTCCATATAAAAGAAGACACTGTTCTTCTATCTTTTTCTTTCTAGTTATGTACATGTAGCAAGACTTACTTGTTGAGATTTTAAAACCCCAATTGTATGACCATTGCTCTACCTTTAAAATAGCTTTCTTAATCTCTCTCAGCACACTTTTGTGTTGTCTCTCCCCCTAATCGATATAGCTCCGTCATCTGCATATAATGATGAGCATATCCTTCTGTCAAGATTCATGAATATACCATTGATCATAATGTTAAATAACACCGGACTAATGACGCTTCCTTGTGGAATTCCGTTAACTATATCATACTCATCGGATAACTCTGGTCCTACCTTAACTCTAAACTTTCGTTCTGATAGAAAATCTAGTACCCAGTTGTAAAATCTTCCACTAATGCCCATTCTATTCATTTGAATTAACAGCCCTTCCCTCCACATAGAATCGTACGCTTTTTCGATATCAAAGAAAACAATCACCATCAATTTTTTCATTTTAAATGCTTTCTCTATTTCATTGCTAACTTTAACAAGTGCGTCCATGGAAGACCTACCTTTCCTGAATCCACTCTGGTATGATGCAATTAAACCTCTCCTTTCTAAAAAATAGTCTTCGGACCAAAATCTTTTCCATCCATTTGCACAGATGCGAAGTTAAAGAAATGGGTCTATAATTTCCAGCATTATTTGGGTTTTTACCGGGTTTGTTAAAAGGTAAAATGAGTGCACTCTTCCATCTTTTTGGTAACAATCCTTCTCTCCATATTTTATTGAACAGTTCCAGTATTATTCTCAGTACTTGATCGGGTAATTTAAGAAACATAGCGTAACTTAGTTGATCCTGCCCCGTTGCTGTGTATCCAGTATTATTTATCGCTATTTCTAACTCACTCATAGTCAGCTCAGCATCAAGATTTGTGTCTATATTATTATTTTTTCCCCTAAGTATATTACGATTTTCCCTTATCACTGTCTATTTTTATGCAAATCGTCTAAGTGATTCCCACTGTGTACATTAGCAAAGCTCTTACCCAATATATTAGCCTTTTCTTTATTTGTTACAGCTATTGTTTCTCCATCCTCTAACACTGGAATTTTAGTATATTTCCTTTTGCCACTCATTTTCTTTAACATTTGCCATACATCACCTAGTTTCACTTCTCTACCTATAGTAGAACAGTATTCCCTCCATGCATTATTTTTACTGGATTTGATAATTCTACGAGTCAGAGCTTTTTTCTTTTGATAATCCATTAAGTTTTCTTGATTCAAGTTAGTCCTTAATACTCGTAATGCTTTATTTCGTTCTCTGATAGCTTTAGTGCATTCTTCATTCCACCATGGTACCGCTTTCCTTTTCCCTGTTATTCTACTCATGGGTATGCTCCTTGATGCAGCATTAAAAATTAAATTAGTCACTATAGTATAGCATTCTTCTATACTACCATTCATTGAAATTGACTTAGTTCCCTCTATGCAGTATTCTTGATATTTTTCCCAGTCAGCTTTTTCAAAGCACCATTTTTCTAACACGTACCTTTCTTGGGCATGCATATTAATTTCTATAGAGCAGAAGATTGGATAATGATCACTTCCTATACTAGAACTATCATCCACGTTCCATTCGCATGAGCATGCTATATTTCTAGATACTAATGTTAGATCTAGACATGATAGAATATTTCTGTATATATCTAATCTTGTTCCTTTTCCATCATTAAGACATACTAAAGATCTTTCTTCCAACAGTTCTTCAACTACATTGCCATTATTGTCTGTATGTATACTGCCCCATAAGTTATTATGTGCATTGAAATCACCGCACCAGATTTCTCCTCTACCATGTTCAATTGTATTAAACATTTCAGCACTCAGCTTCTTGCACGGGTTTTAAAAGGTAGTTATTTTGAGACTGACACCTGAATTACACACTTCAATAATTACGCATTCTATGTCTGCTGGTGATGGTATTCTTCGGAAGACGACACTATCTTTAACAAATGTAGCACAACCGCCGCCTTGATTGTCTACCCTGTCATACCGGGCTGAGGTATATCCTGAAATAATAAAATCTAGATGGGGCCGTAACCAGGTTTCTTGTACACATATAATATCCGGTCGTGGTTTTGCGTCAGTTATATATTTTTAAAATTCTTGACCACTTGCAATGAGACTTCTCGCGTTCCATTGTAATAAATGGATCACCATAATAACAATTTTAATCAATAGCCTGCCCCCCTCCATCAGAGCTTATTTTCAGCATTTTATGTATATCTTCTGCTTTCAGGTCTTTTATACCCAGAAATTCTTCTGCTGCATTCACCACTGTCTTAATTCTGTCACTTTTCTTCTCTTGCTTGGTAGCCACATTAATTATTTTGCAAATGAAGGCTATGAAACTTATCTGATCCACTACCAACGAGTCTTCTTTAACCTTGCATTTATGGGCACATTGAGTCTGCTGTACAATCGGATCACTTCTGTCTTCTTGCTGTATTCTTGGGCTGTGTCCGAATCAGAGCCCTACACCCTTTTGAGTACGCATATTTGAGTCCACTTCATCAAAAAGCTTTTGAGTGGGCGAATTTTTCTCACAAATGGGGCACTTAAAATACCAGGATGAACCCCTTATTTCCGGGGTTTTGTTGAGGGAATTCAGGAGCACACTCATCTGCAGAACTGTGCACTCACACGACAATTTCAGTAAGTAACTCTGAAGTAAAAACGTAAAAGACGTAGAGCGTATATCCATATCTATGGTACAAGAGTGGGTCATATTACGAAATACACTTTTTTATCTTTGTTAATTCTATCTTCATTCATAGTCTACACTTTGTAACAATTGTCATATGTTAACTGATTGATATTTTCAATAAAAATTTAAAAAGATATTACGAACTACATCCTCACTAGTTTGGAAAGAGGTTTGCGGGATTTCTTTCGCACACTGCTTGCAATGTGAGGGGACAGGGCACATAGTAGACAGGGGTCTGAGTGGACAGTGAACAGGGAACAGGGCTCTGATTCGGACACAGCCTTGGTCTTTTTGGAATCGGTGGTGAGTCTTCTTGTTTTACGGCGGTTTGGACACAATTAAATTCTGCACCAATCGGATTGGAGTGTAGATCAGGATTATTAAATTAAATTTCACTTCATCCTATATATAAAAATAAAAAACAAACCAAAATAAAGTTTAATAAAATAACTCAAATTATATCAAACAATCTCTATATTACGTCTCTTAAATCATATTTGAATCTCTTATAAAATACATAAATAAAACTCAAATTATATCAATCTCTATGGGCTGGTTTCCCAGACATGGATGAAGCCTAGTCCTAGTCTAAAAGAAAAATTCAATGAAGAACCTCATTGAAAAAAGTTCTTTGTCTAGGACAAGCTTAATCCCTATGTCTCTTAAATCATGTTTGAATCTATGTTCTCTTAGTCTAAATATTCAATACTTTTCTCTCAATCACCATTTTATTTTTATTACCGTCAATATTTCCAATTTACAACGCCATGTTTTTCTGTTCTTCTTTTTTACATTTCAAAAACAAACTTCCATCTTGAAGGATTTTGGCCATTTCGATATCTCCTACTTTCCTTTTGAACTCCCTGGTTAAAGCAATTGGACTCAAGCTCACATTTCCATCTTCCTGCCTAAATTTAAGTATTATTTTAAACTCCTCTCCCACCAGTTTCTTACGCACTGATCGCGAACATTCACTGTCAGAGCTATTTTCCTCCAGACTCCATTTAATACTTCTACTACCTGGGTTCCTCACCTGCTCTTCTACCCTCACTCTCCCTCTCTACCCCCGTCCTCTCCCGCTAGCTACGCTGCTCCATTCCTCACAATCCATGTCATCCTCAACCTCTTAACTCCCTCCACTACTTGCCATCCTCAACCTCATCCTCTGAACTCCCTCCACTACTACTTGCCATCCCGATCTCAAACGGTTTTCCCATCGGGTTCCTTCACTCAAGACCTTGGCTGTGTCCGAATCAGAGCCCTATCTACTGCACCCTGTCTCCTGCGTACAGTGCACTGGCAGAAGTGTACTGTTTATGTAACATTCCACTCCCATCCTGTTGTTTCTCCGTGTTTTCCCTCTCCCCCTGTTTCGTGTTTGTCTCTCCATTGTCCGTGTTTTCCCCCGTGCTGCAGGATGGGCGTGTTTTTCCCGTTTGTATCACTCTGCTTCACCACTCCTGTCTCAGCCTATCTCATTCCCCCGTTTCGCATGCATTCCTCACTCTCCAATCTGTTCAATCACTCTCGCATACCTTCGCACACTTTCCCTAATTGATTCCAATTAACGCTTGCATTTAGTCACCCGGTGTTTTCTGTCCTTTGCCAGTTCGTTGACGTTTGTAGTCTGAAACCTCTGGTCCTGTCTGGTTCTCTGTCTAGTCCTAGTCATACAGTTTAGTTCTGTCTTGATGTTAATTCACTCTGCTGAACTGTTGAAATCCTAGTCAAACAGTTTAGTTCTGTACGGTGTTAATTCACTCTGTTGAACTGTTAAAGTCCTCAGTCTGTCCAGTCTGTGCGGCATTACCTGCTGTTCATTATTCTGTCTCGCTAACCACCTTGTCTACTTAAAGTCTGCCAGTCTGCAGTTGTCTGCTGATCCCTGCCTGTGTTGCGGTTTCCCTGCCTTCCACCTGACGTTTGTGCATGCAGCTTGGGCTTCTGCTATTACACCCTGCGGCGGTCCATGCTCACACCCTGTTCTGCGGCGTTGCTGATGTGCTGACGCTCCTGCCTCTGCTGCCGCCCTGCTGTTGCCGTGCTGTTGCCGTGCTGCTACTGCCGCTGCCCTGTTGCCACGCCGGCGTCCTGCCCGGGCTCCACTGCACTGTCCTGCTTCATTTTTTGCATTCCTGTCTCCTTGTCGTTGCATTTGGGTTCTGTCCTCTTCCGGGGTCGTAACAGTTTAATGTGCACTGTTTAGCAGGACGTGAAAAATATCTGCTATACTATTTCCAAACCGTACTGTGGAAGTGTCGTAAGCAGGTCATAAGACGTCCCACCAGTGTTGCCATGTCCGCGGTTTTACAGATAAATTGGGATACTTTCAAAGTGCAGTCACGGGTAAAAATTAAAAGTCGCAAAGCACGCACTTATTTTAAAAAGTAAAAACATGATGATTTCTATTTTAAATACGTTGGTTTCGGTTGAAAATAGCCTATAAATTGGGCTAGTTGAGTCGCCATTTGGCTGGAAAGTCTTACAAGATCTGGCAACCCTGTGCCCCACTTTTGCGCTGCCATGTCACATGTTGTTTTTGTTGTATTTGAAGGAAAACGTCAGCGAAGCTGCGCCTCATTTTTAAAAAACGAAGCTTCACGTCATATTCATGTGACCAAAATGTTTACGTACTTCTTGAAAAGTGTGCTCCACTCAGCGAAACCCCGGAAGTAAGTGTGTCATCTGGGTGTTTGAAGTATACTGCAATTTGAAAAAATTTCGCGTACTCTACGACTTTCTCGCCCTATCTACTCACCAAGGCTACTCAACAGTGTGGAAGAGTGCTGATTCGGACACGGCCCTGGATTGGGACGCAGCCTCAACCTGGGGGTTAGTTTAAAACCGAAAATGTGCTTTTATTTTGAAGCTCGGTCCAGTAACTGCACCGGAAGTTTGATTACTGCTTCCATAGATTCCTCTGCTGAATTCATTATGCTTGATGGTTCGCAAAGGCTAACTCGCACATGCGGAATCCTTTCGCCGCCGAGAAACAAACAATTGACTTGAATTAATTGAGTCATCAACGAAGGGGTAAGTTTCCCTAATCTTGATGTTTTAACATTTCTGTTAGTTTACCAGCAAGTTTCAAACCGGGTTGCTTTCCATTCACTTATGTTTGCAAAATATGTTTGCTAATTTGGAAGTAGCTGTTAAAACACACGTGATTGTATAATTTATTCTAGCGTTGGAAAACTGGTCCAGCTTAAATGTCAATAAGATAACCATGAGTTAAAGATATCGCAAATATGTCACCTCGTAGAACCCTTACGATTGTTCTCTGAATTAATCTGTGGAACGTGTGGAAATATAAATATGATGAATTGGGTTTAATCACCTATTGTACTTTTTAGGCATTGTAGGCTATACACAATACATTAAAGTTAGTGCATTACTTTTTAAAGAAGTTTGATACGCGTTACTTGTAAACTAAACGGTGGAGTTATGAGTGAAAATTATTGAGAACCAGTAAGTGAAGGAGTATGACAGAACACGCAGAGATTACGGGCAAATTGATACCTATTCAGCTTGTGCTCAGGGGCGGTGCCAGTGGGTCCATTTATCAAGCAACCCCCCACCTAGTCTATACCTACCTATGCGTGGCATAGTGGACAATAGCGTCTATGTTTGAGTTCATAAATATTTTTATTCATCATATAAAATTAGAATTACGTCATAGCAACGAGATAAACCCAACAATAGCCTGATCGTATGCCAGAAAAGCCGTGAAAAGCCCTGCGCACTCAAATGCAAAATAAACTGTGAAACTCATTCTACCATGTATTCTACTAGCTATATATGCTACTAAATATGAAATAAATATAGGCTACAATCCTACCATTGGTTTTACACATCGAGATGTTCCTTTCAAAATCCAGTTGTCATTTATTGTCTGGTACAATCGGTTTGAGAAATATACAACACTTTATACCGCTATTACACTATCTGAAACGTTGCGGCGTAATACCCCCATGCCCTGTAAGGCTGTCATGTTTTTTTGCACACATTGAATGTAAACCAAATGCAATTGCCGATTTGCATTTTCATTTGAATTTTGGCACTGATTATGCTTCCATAAAATTCAGGGTAACTCCACAACCCAAGACGGAGATCTGAATGGCCTGAGGGAAATTGTCCTTATGCCAAGGCCAGCCTGGGCCCGGTTGCATAAAACATCTTTAGTTTTCCTCAAGGGATTATTATTATATAAGGGAATTGTGTAAGCGCTTTACATAAAACCCCTCAAATGTTTTCCTAAGGTAAGGGTATTTCTTAAGTATTTTACTGTACATCGGCATATCACTTTACAGTAAAAACACAGGAATCCCCACTTACCATGGAGTTTGGATTTACCATCTTGACGAGGCTCTGCTAGGTAAACGGATTCACTTGAGTTTTAGCGAGTTATAGCGGAAACAACATTTTGATATGGACAGTAAAAGAGAAAATCCAAATTGGTCCACAGAGGAAAAAATGACAGAAGAATTCTCCAAACAAAAGTACGTTAGCTATGGAGCTAATGTTAATTATGATTTAAAGTGTTTATTTATGTAACGGTAATGTTATTGTTGTTGGCTAATATAGCCTAACGTGTCATAGCTATTCATTGCAATTCTCTCTTGTAGCTATCTACAGTGTCACTTTAATGTTATGTTGTAGGTTCAATAAATAACTACTGGGCTACTTTTGTATCATCTCGTTGGCATTGCTTAACGTTAAACTTTTTGTATGCATTTCTGTAAGCCGCTCTGGAATAGCATCTGCTAAATGCATTTTAATTGTTACTTAATACAGCAGCGATGGTATTATCGTGCTGTTGTTATATAGCTACATAAAGCTAATGTTACTCTTATTGGGTTACTGTTTAATATGGCCACAATAATGTTGTCTTATTGTGACTAGCTTCACAGAGCTCATAATGGCATAGTAGCCTGCACTAAGTTATTGTTATTTGATACTTATTAGTTGGGGGAGGGCCCCTACAGAGTGTAACTGTGTAACACGGTTGCTTTTTAAAAAATACGTAACGTTAAATTCAACTGTGTTGTGAACTTGACTGATTTAATTTCTTCCCGATTAAGGAAGCTTTCTATAGTGAGGCTATGCCAGAGATAGTTCAGCTAGGTTATCACCAGTTATAGTGTGAACGTATGCAATGGCTGACAACAAGAAAGCAGTAATGGCATATGTTACATTTTATATCTAGTGTTTTGTTTCCTGTTTTATGTGGAAGTTTATTCAGTTTATTTTCTCACAAACAAAGCTGAAATAAACACAAATGCAAACCTGCACATGTTCGGAGGCACTTTGGAACTGGCTTTCTTCCACTCTGCAATAAGAAAACATTAAAAGAACACCCAAATTGGTAGTTGAAGTTAAAACTGTGTCCAAGTTAAAACTTATCAAGCAGCGGGAGAGGAAGGGTTTCTTCCACCACATAATGTAAGAGCACCCCCTGTGGTCGGTCGGGCATCTGCAGGACTGCAGAGTGTAAGGAATGTCAGCTGCTGCAGTAGGACCTGTTTGATTAAGGCTAAATCCTTTCCCCTGTTTCCCTCCAGGAGCTGCACTTCTGCACACCTTTGAGCAGCAGTATGATGCAGGCAGGAGTCAGTCTGAGACGGGACACTGAGACAGCACTACCAGAGCTCACAGAGCAGCAGAGGATCAGACCGAAAGAAGAGGAACTCAGTGGACTGGAGTCTGTCCACATGGCAGAGTCAGAGACAGAGTGTGCTGCACCAGGACTCAACACAGTGGAGCCAGAGTGTGTTACAGCACACAGCGGGGTCAGTGATGTACACCACACACACATATCACTGATTAAAATAGAAACTGATCTGGGCTCCACCCACACTGGGGATCTCATTAAGACTGAGAGCCTAGACAGTACAGAGCTGGGATATGTAACCCATCTGCATCCTGACCAAATCAAAACAGAGACTGATGATGGAGAATACCTTAAAGAAGAACACATCAGTGACTTGCAGGATATTGAGTCTGTTAATATTAAATCTGATCAAATGAAGTGTGAATCCAGTGACAGTTTAGTGAGTGATCTCATGAATACTGTGATGAATGGAGCTGGTGTTGATCAGAAAGACCAGACTGAACCATTGCTATGTGCAGGAAAGACACAACCAAACTGTAAAAAAGAAATTTATAATCTTTCGACCCAATATGGGGACTTAAATCACTGTGACATAAACAATGAAAATATTCAGACCACAATTTTCCAGAAAAGTGGAAACAGTAGTAATAACTGTACACATTGGCAGAGTATGAATGCGATAACGGAACCCATCATAATGAATTCAAGTAAAAACCCAAGCCTTTTGAATTTTATTCAAAACAAGACAGTTGATAGTATAGGGGCAATCCATACAAGTGAAAAGCCATACAAGTGTACACAGTGCGAGAAGTGTTTTAATAGAAAAGCTAACTTAAATGTACACCTGAGAATTCATTCCGGAGAAAAACCGTACAAGTGTACACAGTGTGAGAAGCGTTTTACGGCACAATCTAACTTATATGGACACCTCAGAATTCATACACGTGAAAAGCTGTACAAATGTACCACATGTAGGCGCAGCTTTTTGAATAAATCTTACTTGGATTCACACCAACAAATTCATACTGGTGAAAGGCCCTTCAAGTGTCATCAGTGTGGGAAGCGTTTCTTCAGAGTACTTGATTTAAATATCCACCAGATATTTCATACTGGAGAAAAGCCCTACAAATGTACTGAGTGTGCAAAGTGCTTTTCCAGATCATCTCATTTAAAAATCCACCAGAGAATTCATACAGGTAAAAAGTCCTACAAATGTACTCAGTGTGAGAAGTGCTTTTCCAAATCATATTGTTTAACTATCCACCAGAGAACTCATACGGGTGAAAAGCCCTACAAATGTACTCAGTGTGAGAAGTGCTTTTCCACATCATCTTATTTAAATGTTCACCAGAGAATTCATACAGGTGAAAAGCCCTATAAGTGTACTCAGTGTGAGAAGTGCTTTTCCAGATCATCTTACTTAACTAGCCACCAGAGCATTCATACAGGTGAAAAGCCCTACAAATGTACTCAGTGTGAGAAGTGCTTTTCCAAATCATCTCATTTAAATAACCACCAGAGAGTTCATTCAGGTGAAAAGCCCTACACATGTTCTCAGTGTAAGAAGTGCTTTGTTACAAATTCAGCCTTAAATAGACACCAGATAATTCATACAGGTGAAAAGCCCTTCAAATGTATTCATTGTGGGAAGTGTTATTCCCAAATGTCTCTATTAAATCGCCACCTGAGAATGCATACAGATGAAAAGCCTTTCCTATGTGTTGTGGTGCTAGGAAGGGAGTTGGGCGGCTGTCCACCAGGTGGCAGCACTGGTCCTACTCAGGTGTGATGGCAGCTGTGATTAATTGTAATCTGCCTATTACCTCATTATTGAGCTTCATAAAAAGCCTGGCTCTCAGGCCAAAGAGAAGACTGTTTTGGGATGTTCTTCTGTTTCTTTTTGTGCCTTTTCTTTTGTGGTTTTTGTTTGTTCTTTTCCTTTGAGGTTTTGGTTCAGTTTATTCCTCAATTAAAAGGTAACAAGACAAATTTCTTTATTTCTTTTGACTTTGTCTTGACTGTTCACTGTGTGAGCAGTGGCCACCCCCAGCCCCGCATCACAGATTTCAGTCTTTATTGTACTCTGAAAACGAACTTGACAGTATTGGCCTTTTCAGTTCTTTTACTGCCAATGTAGACGCTGTAATGTGTATTCCAGCTAAAGCCGACCATTAGACTTCAGACAATGTTTTATCAGATATCAGTTGAGGATGTTTGTTTCACTCTTTATTTTTCAATGTTAAATTAATTGTGTATTAAATAGTTTTACTTTGTGAGGGTGCCAATGCTCACCATAGTAAATTGCTCTTTTAGAAAAACTCACTCAAAACCGCCATTGTTAGGCCATTATTAAAGAAAGGTAATCTTGATTCTTCAGTAATTGTTATATTATTATAGACCCACTTCCTTTTCTTGGAAAAGTACTTGAAAAAGTATTACAGCAATTAAATGACTTTTTGAACACACTATGACTAATTCCAATTTGTGTTTCGTGCTCACTATAGCACAGAAACTGCATTGGTGAGGGTGCTCAATGACTTAAAGGGATAGTTCGGAATTTTGGACATAATGTCTCAATTACGACTTACCCATGATGTAGTTGATTGATGGAAACCATTTTCAGACAATTCCATGCTGTCCCTTCTTTTAGACATACACACATTGCTAATGCTAGCGCAACTCTATGGTAACCGATAGCATCCACTACCAAATGCACTTAAACACTCCACAGTGCACCCAAAGCAAATAAAATGCGACGACAGTCTATCTGGGTTATTTTCAGTGATTATACCATCACTTTTGAAGTCAAACTATCATTGAATCCTTTACTTTGTGCTGACCTATATTCTCTGTGGAAGTACGGCGGCGGAGCGATACTTTACGTTACCTACGAATGTAGTGCCGGCACTGGTCGACTACAACAACAAAGAAGAGCAACAAGTTGCAATGGCCACGTTCGCTCCGCTATGACTAATTCCAATTTGTGTTTCGTGTTCACCATAGCACAGCAACTGCATTGGTGAGGATGGTCAATGACTTAGAAATAAACATTGACTCAAATAAGCTCTATCTTGGTGCTGTTGGATCTGAGTGCCGCTTTTGAGAAGGTCGACCACCACATTCTTCCTGACAGACTTGAGAAGTGGGTTGGCCTCTCGGGGCCCGGTTCTAAACTGGTTTAAGTCCTATCTGACTGGGAGAAATTCTGGTTTCCCTGGGCAACCATTTGTCCAACCAATTTGAAATATCATGTGGGGTCCCCCAGGGGTTTATTCTTGGGTCTCTATTGTTTAATTTGTATATGGTTCCTATAGGGGATGTTATTAGGAAACATAACATTAATTAATAAGTGTGCTGATGAGACCCAACTCTATATATTTTTTTATCACCCGATGACTTTGGTGGTCTGAGTTTTTTAATCCATTGTCCGGAAGATACACTACTCACAAAAAGTTAGGGATATTCGGCTTTCGGGTGAAATTTCAGGATGAACCTAAAATGCACTATAACCTTTACAGGTGAAATTAATTTGACCTTCTCTAAACTTTTGAATGCACATGTCCAACTATTCAATGTTTCAGTACTTTTTGCACAGCTTGCTGTTCTCTAACAAGGAGCTGAACGGCAAAATTCACAACAGGTGTTTGATCCATGAATCGACCAATAAATTTCCTGGTTCAATTAGAATTGGTATTTAAACAGTCCTCTTCATCATGCTGTTCACATTTTGACATCATGAGACCAAGACGACACCTAACAATTGATCAACAGTATCTCGCCATTGCGAGGCTTCAAACAGGATGTTCTCAGAGGGAAGTGGCCACTGAGCTTAGAGTGTCACAGAGTGTCATCAGCAGGTTGCAACAGAGATACAGAGAGACTGGAAGAGTCACAGAAAGGCATAGAAGTGGACGTCCTTTGGCCACATCCCACACTGATGACCGCTTCATTGTGAACAGTGCCCTGCGGAACCGGATGATGAATGCCACTCAACTCCAGGCACATTTAAGGGAGGTGAGAGGCACCCAAGTGTCACGTCAGACCATTCGAAACCGTTTACATCAGCGTGGTCTGCGTGCTAGACGACCTGCAAGGGTACCTGACCACACCACCAGGCACAGGCGTCATCGTCTTGCATGGGCCAGGGAGCATTTACGCTGGACGAGGGACCAGTGGGCCTCAGTGCTGTTCTCTGATGAAAGTCGATTCACGCTGAGCAGAAATGATGGCCGCCAACGATGTTGGAGACGTCAAGGAGAGCGCTATGCATCAGCCACTGTTGTCACCAGACGACCCTTTGGTGGTGGCGGTGTTACAGTGTGGGCAGGTGTGTCTAGTCAATACAGAACTGCCCTACACTTTGTGAATGGTACAGTGACAAGCCCATACTACCTGAATAACATCATTAATCCAGTCATTGTGCCCCTGCATGAACAACACAGGCCTAATTTCATCTTCATGGACGACAATGCTCCAGCTCATCGAGGTCGCATCATTAGGGAAAGGCTGCTGGAGACTGGGGTACCTCAAATGGAGTGGCCTGCACTTTCTCCAGACCTGAATCCCATAGAAAACCTATGGGATCAGCTGACTCACCGTGTAGAGGCTCGTAACTCTGTACCCCAGAACCTCAATGACCTGAGGGCCGCCCTTCAAGAAGAGTGGGATGCCATGCCTCAGCAGACAATAAGTCGACTTGTGAACAGCATGAGACGTCGTTGTCAAGCTGTAATTGATGCTCAAGGGCACATGACAAGTTATTGAGACATTGACATTTTTGTTGTGGTATACCCACCACTGTTGTTGGCTTTTGTTTCAATAAATAGTTTGAGATGAGGAAATCACCATTGCATGCTTCTACTTAAATGCCCTACTTTCATGATACGTATAATATCACTGTAGCGTGAACTTACATTTTCCATAAATTTCACCCGAAAGCCAAATATCCCTAACTTTTTGTGAGTAGTGTATGTTTATGGATGTCCCACAGCTTTTTACAACTAAATAGATATAAAACTGATATTTTAGTCCTTGGTGCAATGGCTCAGAGAGTAAAACTCTGCATCTATCTAGACTCATTGTCCCTTACTAGCAAGGTGCAAGTAAGAAACTTAGGAGTAATCCTAGACTCTGACCTTAACTTTGAGCCTCATGTAAGAAAACTAAGGTCTTTTCCATCACTTAAAAAACATTGCTAAAGTGCGGAGCTTTGTTTCACAGGCCGATGCAGAGAAAATTGTGCATGCATTTATTTCAAGCAGACTAGATTATTGTAATGCCCTTTTCTCAGGTCTTACGAAGAAAATGTTTGGTCGTCTGCAACTAATACAAAATGCCGCAGCACGAGTTTTAACAAAGGCGAGAAAGAATGAAGATATTAAACCTGTCCTAAAGTCATTACACTGGCTACCTGTTAGCTCCAGAATTGTTTAAAAAAAATGTTTGGTTTACAAATCTTTTAATGGCCTAGCACCACAGTACGTACATGATATGCTCTTGGATTATGAGCCTATTAGATCCCTTAGATCATCTGGCACAGGTCTTTTAATTATTCCAAGAGTTGGAACCAAAACTGCAGCAGAAGCAGCTTTTAGTTTTTACGCACCGTCTCTTTGGAATAACCTGCCAGTTGACCTTCAAAATACTGAATCAGTATAGAGTTTTATGAAAAAACTGAAAACATATATCTTCAGTGCAGCTTTTTATTAAGAAAATTTGAATTGTTTTATTTTGATTTTATGGTACTTATGTTACTTTTATTTTTTGTTGTTGTATGGTTTCTGTGTAACTGCTTGTGTAAAGCACATCGAGTTGCTTTCTGTCTGAAATGTGCTCTATAAATAAAATTTGATTTGATTTATGCCATGTAAATTTCTTTCCTTTACTAACCCCGTCTGTAAATGTAGTTTAAGTCCGGTTGCACATAACTCAAAACACTAATTGTCCTAGAAATTAATTTGACTCGTGTGGAGTGTAAACTGGTTTAATCATTTTAAATGTTTTGAATTTGTCTGATTTGTATGTTTTGAATTTTTTAAAGACATATATCATCTCATTAAGATAAATAACTAAGAAATCTGTAAATTATGGTCGATATGGTGCCAAATGGGGGAAAAACGCTTTATAAAACACTTCTGATTCAATTACTTTCTGAATAATCCATTCCCCCTTCTTTTGAGTTAGAATCCTCTTCTATTGCAGGAGAGCAAGACTTCTAGTCCCAAATATACCAATGTGGGTGAACTTGTGGGAGTTAAACCCTAGAAAAAGTTCAGAGTGTATGCATTTAGACAAATACATTGACTAATTCACCTGATTCTCTTAGTTAAACTTCAGATGAGTCCATTTTACTTTTGCACTTGGGCTCATATAATTACATTTTGTAGCAAAAACTCACAATTGGTGAAATGGAGAAATCACAATACAGGAGGAGGTGGGGAAATGGGACTAAAGAGCAGGAGTGTTGGCAGGTATGCAGGTGCAGTTTGCTATTGTTGGGTTAGGGTTAGGGTATGTTTACTGCAGGGGTAGGGTTTGGGTTAGGGTTAGGTTATGTTTACTGCAGGGGTAGGCAACCCTGTTCCTGGATTGCCGGAGGCAGTTCTGGGTTTTGCTCCACCCAAACCAATAATAACTATAAAACTGGATTCATTTTAATTACAGGTGTAACAAATTCTGGACAGGTAACCATGTTCTGGAGGCACTCTGCATTTCCATTCAGAATATTCAGGCTCAGACTTTTAATTGTCCAAACCTCTTCAATCGAATCAACCTCTTGCCATCAAGCTCAGCTGGAACAAAAACTGCCACTTCAAGACCAGGGTTGCCTACCCTGGTTTACCACTTTGATGTAATCTTAAGTCTAAATCAGTGGACATCCTGCCTCCAATTTAGTAAATTTCTATATGGGGAAGCATTATACGTGGAACAGTATTCGATGGGGCTCAATTCAGCCATGGGATAATGTTTCCCCTATAAAAATAGACAAAATTGGCGTCAGGATGGCGAATCTTGGTTAGCGTAAAATTATAAAATGTAACGATTTGGAGGTAGGATGGTGAACCTTGATGACTCTACCCTGCATGGTGAGATATTTACCAGTACCGGTTTGGTGAACATGAGATCTTCCTTTCTACAGAAACAAAGGGGGAACAGTTTCTGCGGGGCCAAATTCAGCCGTCTGATAATGTTCCCCCCTATCAAAATGGACAGATTTGGATGTTGGATGGTCATACTAGCCTGTATAGTTTGATGTTTAACCAGTATTAGCTTGGTGAACCTGATTCCAATCAATTCAGCCATTAGATAATGTCTCACCCTATTTTTAATGGACTGATTTGGAGGTAGGATGGTGAACTTTAGTGAGTTGACCTTGGTGAGATATTTCACCAGTGTTAGTTTGGTGAATGTGAGACCTTCAATGGGGCTCAATTCAGCCATCAGATAATGTTTCTCTGCAGTAAAATTGACGGATTTGAAGGTAGGATGGTGAAGCTTGGAGAATCTACCTTGAATGAGAAGCTATTTCGCCAGTAAATATAAGTAAATATATTTGGTGAATATAAGACCTTCCCTTCTTTGGAAAATAAGGGGTGGGCAGGTGACAGACCCAGCCTTAAAATTCTTTGAATTTCATATACCACTAGGCTACCAGTATTAGTACCACAACACCTCCTCTACTACTAGTAGGAATAATATTAATAATTAACTTTTATATATTGCATTTTACACATCAAATTTATATATGCATATATATATTTATATGACACACACCAAACGCGTACATGCACGCATACAGACGGGTGACGAATGAAAGGGAAAACCTACATAGTGTCTTGGTAAGGTGTCGGGCCACCCTGAGCCAACAGAACAGCTTCAATGCGCTTTGGCATAAATACTACCTCTAGTCTAGCATAGATTCTGCCTCTAGTCTAGCATAGATTCTACCTCTAGTCTAGCATAGATTCTACCACTAGTCTAGCATAGATTCTACCTCTAGTCTAGCATATATATAGTCTCTGGAACTCTACTGGAGGGATGGAACACCATTCTTCCAAAAGATATTCCCTCATTTGGTGTTTTGATGATGGTTGATTTTTTTACTATTTTTTTTAAGTTGCATTGATATTGATGATGTCACTTGAATAGAATGAAATACACAGCAACTCCACAACCCAAGACAGGGACATGAATGGACTGAGGGAAATTGTGCTTATACCACAGTCAGCCCAGTCTTCAGGCTGCTGTACAAGGTCTTGTGTTTTACTAGTTTCCTCTTCGTGGCAGGATTTTATTTTCTCACAGACAAATGAAGCTGAAATAAACACAAATGCAAACCTGCACACATTCTGAGGCACTTCACAAAGGGCGTTTTTTCCACTCTAAATTAAGAAAACACAAAAAAGAATACACAGTGCCATTTGGAATTAAAACCGTTTCCCCCCCGCCTTTCAATGCAAGAGCGCCCCCTTTGGTCAGTTAGACATCTGCAGGACTGTAGAGTGTAAAGACTCAGCTGCTGCGGTAGAACCTGTTTGATTAAGCCTAAATCCCTTCCCCTGTTTCCCTCCAGGAGTTGCACTTCTGCACACCTTTGAGCAGCAGTATGATGCAGGCAGGAGTCTGTCTGAGACGAGACACTGAGACAACACTACCAGAGCTCACTGAGCAGCACAGGATCAGACAGAAAGAAGAGGAACTCAGTGGACTGGAGTCTGTCCACATGGCAGAGTCAGAGACAGTGTGTGCTGCACCAGGACTCAACACACTGGAGCCAGAGTCTGTTACAGCACACAGCGGGGTCAGTGATGTACACCACACACACACATCACTGATTAAAATAGAAACTGATCTGGGCTCCACCCACACTGGGGATCTTATTAAGACTGAGAGCCAAGACAGTACAGAGCTGGGATATGCAACCCATCTGCATCCTGACCAAATCAAAACAGAGACGGATGATGGAGGATACCTTAAGGCAGAACACATTAGTCACTTGCAGGATATTAAATGTGTTCATATTAAATCTGATCAACTGAAATGTGAATCCAGTGAAAGTTTAGCGAGTGATGTCATGAATAATGTGATGAATGGAGCTGGTGTTGATCACAAAGAAGAGATTGAACCTTGGCAATGTACAGGAGAGCCAAACCCCAACTATAAAAAAGAAGAAATTCATGATCTATTGACCCAATGTAGGGACTTAAATCATCACTGGGACATAAACAATGAAAATAATCAGACCAGAATTGTCCAGAAAAGTACAAACGGTAGCAACAACCCTCCATATTGTAGGAGAATGAATGTGGTAATTGAACCCTTGATTATTGATTCAAGTAAAAACAAAATGAATAGAAATAAAGGTGAAATTCCAAAGAATAAAAATTTGTACAAGTGTACACAGTGTGCAAAGTGTTTGAGAACAAAATATGGTTTAAATACACACCTGAGAATTCATACAGGTGAAAAGCCGTACAAGTGTACACAGTGTGGGATGTGTTTTAATACAATATCTTATTTAAATGTCCACCAGAGAATTCATGCAGGTGAAAAGCCCTATAAATGTATTCAATGTGCGATGTGCTTTTGCACAAGAAGTAATTTAAAGAGCCACCAGAGAATTCATACAGGTGAAAAGCCCTACAAATGTAGTCAATGTGGGAAGTGCTTTTCTAGAATATCTACTTTAAGGAGGCACCAGACAACTCATACAGATGAAAAGCCGTACAAGTGTACTCAGTGTGGGAAGTGCTTTTCCGCAATATCTTATTTAAAAGTCCACCAGAGAATTCATAGACGTGAAAAGACCTACAAATATACGAAAAAATCTAAGAAAATGAAGTGTGAATCCAGTGAAAGTTTAGTGAGTGATGTCATGAATACTGTGATCAATGGAGCTGGTGTTGATCACAAAGATCAGACTGAACCGTGGCCATGTGCAGGAGAGCCGAACACAAACTGTAAAAAAGAAGAATTTTATGATCTGCCAACCCAATGTGGGAAGTTAAATCATCACGTTGACATAAACAATAAAAATAATCAGACCAGAATTATACAAAAAAGGCAGTATAAGTGTACACAGTGTGGGAAGTGCTTTTCCACAATATCTTATTTAAATGTCCACCAGAGAATTCATACAGGTGAAAAGCCCTATAAATGTATTCAGTGTGCCAAGTGCTTTTGCACAAGAAGTAATTTAAAGAGCCACCAGAGAGTTCATACAGGTGAAAAGCCCTACAAATGTACTCAGTGTGCAAAGTGTTTTTCCCAAAAGTCTCAATTAATTCGCCACCAGAGAATTCATACAGGTGAAAAGCCCTATAAATGTATTCAGTGTGCAAAGTGCTTTTGCTCAAGAAGTAATTTAAAGAGCCACCAGAGAATTCATACAGGGTGAAAAGCCCTACAAATGTACTCAGTGTACATAGTGTTATTCCCAAACGTCTCTAAGTCGCCACCTGAGAATTCATACTGGTGAAATGCCTGACAAATTCTAATTTTATTTATATGCACTCATTCACATGGGTTTTTAAACCTTTCTCAATATTATGAACCATCATTTTAAGCCTTGAACTGTTTTACATTGAACTGTTTAAACCTATATTAAAATATATTAAAATTAAAATCACCAGCAGTAAAGTTATTCTGGTGAAAAACCAGAAAGATTTTGTACAGGCTAAAGGGGCTTTTCCACAGCCTTCTTATCAAGGCACCACTAAAGGGTACTGACTAATCATATAAATTTTAATTTTTGTACATTTTCTGGTGGAAATGTGCACTTGTAATGAATTCTCTGTGTGACCTGCAGTTTTATATGAAACCTATTAGTGAACTGTATAGTTCCCCTGTGGTATTCCTTGTCGTATTTTAGGCAGGCATTTAAAAACAGTGCAAACTGGCATCCCATTTCCTTTAATAACAAATGTTTGTGGCTATTTTATTCTTTTAAAGTAGTTTCCCAGTAGTCCGAAGGCTGGTAATTTCTGATGTAATTGAAACCAGTGTAATTTATGAAAAATATGAAAAAAAACGTGAAAACTGTTTGGTTATACTGCAGAAGAAAAAAAACATGCCAATCTGTATTGTAAACTTGTATTCTGAAAAGTAATGTTCAGTTATTTTACTGTCAATGTTGAAGTTGTTGTGTTTTCTCATGTACTACCCATTTGTAAATGTAGTTTAATTCCTGTTGCTCGTTGCTCATAACACAAATTGTGCAAAAAATAATAGATTTGACTCCTATTGGGTGTGAACTGTTAATCATTTTAAATTTGTCTGAACGTGTAATATTTTATTAAAAGAACTGCATAGAAATTTCTCAATGACAATAAATAACAAAAATATTAAATATGGTGGACACGTGGTAGGTGAATGTATGGTAAATAAACCCTAGCAAAAGTTATTATGGCAAGTAGATCATCTAAAACTCTACTTTGAATAATTTCCATTGAAAAATACAGCTTCAGTGTGTGTAGGCCTGTGTGTATGTGAGCCCATATACAGTCTATGATGTGAGCGCGCTCTGCTGACGGAGCTGTCACTACTCAGACGGTTGTTGACAGTTGCTCAGCGCTCACGTAGAGCAGAACGTTCAGTGGTTCAAAAATCCGCTCAGTGCTCACACTGCGCATTCTCACCGTGAGCGCTCAGTTACTGAACGCGCCCAATGAAAATTGGACTATCGAATATATCGTAATACCTTCAGTAGGTGGCGGTAATTCTCCATGAACGGATTCGGATAGATTTCCGCCATAAATCCGAAGAAGAAGAAGCAACTCTGCCATGCTCACTCCAGTCCACAGTTCTTGACAGCTTTTAACACGCATATGGGATCATTGGCTGCTGAGAATTACGGTTTATACAAACGAGCGAGTTGGATTAATTTAGTCATCAACGAATTGGGGTAAATAATTTTTGGTATAAGATTATTTCCCATAATCTTGTTGCTTTTGCGGTTCTGTTGGTTTTGTTTACCAGCAAGTCCAAATCGGGTTAATAGACTTCCGTTCACTGCTAGCACACGATATCTGTTAGCGAATTTGGCGCTAACTTAATCCTAGCTGCGAAACACACGAGATTGTAAATTCATTTCAGAGTTTAAAAACGTAGCTACTGGTCCAACGTTACGTCTCTATAAACTGTTTAAGATGATTAAAATGAGTAAAGTTGTCGCTAGATAATTTTAACATTACAATGGCGTCATGTTGTAGGACTATTACGGTTGTTCGCTAAATTTATCCGTAGAACGTGTGGAAATCCTATAAAGATGCTTAATTGGGTTCTGTCACCTGTATTGTGCTTCGCTAACGTATAGCCTACAACACAATTGAGTGAGTGAGTTTTCAGCGAAGTAGCCTGCCTCATGCCCTTCCCGTCCATTGCTTGTAAAGTTAAGAATTATGTGATTTGTTGCGAACAATACTGGAGAATCTGTAGCCTGTGACAAATAAACAGAGATTAGGGGCTAACTAATAGCTTACCAATTTAGCACGTTGTCAACAACGCGACTTGCACAGGCTCAAGATGGGACTAGGCTAATTAAATAATATTGTTTTCAAAGTTGAAGGATGTGAATGAAATCATTTCCATTGTTCACTCGCTATTTTAACCATATTTTACATAACATGTTTTATTTTACTAGCTAGCAGGCCACGATCAGAAACATTGGGCAGTAAAGAGGTCATTCACATTCTTTTACCTACGCTAATATCGGCTACGCTATTGTCTAACTTAATTGCATTCCATAATTTTTCAGATGTTGACACCGTACGTAGCGTACAAAACTCCCCTTCTTACGCTTGCTTTGACCCATTGCAAATGGCTATAGGCTACACCTGGCAGACATAAACCGGAAATGACTCCCTGGAAATTGGAGTAAAGCCAATTTAATTTTACTTGCAAAACATCACGTATGGACTCTATTCCTGTGTTAGACAAGTCTCGGCTCCAGTTGGTACAGAATGCTGCAGCTAGGCTCCTAGCTAGCACTAAAAGAGATGTTCACAGCAGTGGTGGCTGCTGACCAGAATATTTGTTGAAGCAAACCCACAAATTTTTTCTACCTGTGAAAATCGAACCCCTGCTTTACCTGTTGACCTAGGTCATTTTTCAGTTGTTTAACACTGACAATGTCAACTGACCAGCTGTAGGCAGAAAAGAGCTGGTGGCCATTTAACACAGGTTTATATTGCTTGACAACTCATCACTATGGCTGTACCATTTAAATTGAGCTGCCTTCTCTCAAATGAATAATACCAGATAGAATACAATGACAAGTAGTTATGTACACATTTATTAGCAGCCAGATTATTTCATCACCTATGCATATTCAATAAATAAATACTCAAATCCACCTGCACCGTAGCTGAAAAACGCTTCAGTTTGACGCGTAAACCTTTAATACTTCTATACTTTCTGGCAATTCAGCCTTTGTTATTGTGTCGTTAATGTAATTTTCTATTCTATGCAGATGTTTATTTTCTCGCTGACAAACAAAGCTGAATCAGCCATAAATGCAAACCTGCTCAGTTCTTTTTTGAAAAGGCATTCCCCCCCCCCCCCCCCCCCCACTCTGCTATGCGGATACACTAAAAATAACACAAAAATTTACACATTGTATCACCCAGGGAGGGGGGGGGGGTTTCCCCCACCCCATAATGCAAGAGCGCCCCCTGTGGTCATTCAGGCATCTGTAAGCCTGCGTAGTGTAAATGTGTCAGCAGCTGCAGTAGGTCCTGTTTGATTGAGGCTAAATCCCTTCCCCTGTTTCCCTCCAGGAGCTGCACTTCTGCACACCTTTGAGCAGCAGTAGGATGCAGGCAGGAGTCTGTCTGAGACGGGACACTGAGACACCACTACCAGAGCTCACTGAGCAGCACAGGATCAGACAGAAAGAAGAGCAATTCAGTGGACTGGAGTCTGTCTACATGGCCGAGTCAGAGACAGAGTGTGCTGCACCAGGACTCAACACAGTGGAGCCAGAGTGTGTTACAGCACACAGCGGGGTCAGTGATGTACACCACACACACATATCACTGATTAAAATTGAAACCGTTCTTGGCTCCACGCACACTGGGGATCTTAAGACAGAGATCCTAGACAGTACAGAGCTGGGATATGTAACCCGTCTGCATTCTGACCAAATAAAAACAGAGACTGATGATGGAGGATACCTTATGGCAGAACACATCAGTGACCTGCAGGATATTACTTGTGTTCAGATTAAATCTGATCAGATGAAGTGTGAATCCAGTGAAAGTTTAGTGAGTGATCTTGTGAATACTGTGATGAATGGAGCTGGTGTTGATCACAAAGACCAGACTGAACCATGGCCATGTGCAGAAGAGCCAAATCCAAACTGTAAAAACGAAGAAATTTCTCATCTGTCAACGCAATGTGGAGACTTTAATCATCAGTGTGCCATAAACAGTCAAAATAATCAGACCAGAATTGTCCAGAAAAGTACAAACAGAAGCAACAAACGTATATATGGTAGGAGAATGAAAGTGATGTTGGAACCCTTGATAATTAATTCAAGTAAAAATACACACCTTTTGAATTTCTTTCAAAACAAGACAATTAATAGAAATAAAGGGGAAATTCATATAAGTGAAAAGCCGTACAAGTGTACACAGTGTGAGAAGTGTTTTAAGACAAAATCTTACTTACATATACACAACAGAATTCATACAGGTGAAAAGCCATACAAGTGTACACAGTGTGAGAGGTGCTTTTTCAATAAATCTCATTTAAATAGCCACCTGAGAGTTCATACAGGTGAAAAGCCATACAAGTGTGCACAATGTCACAAGTGTTTTTCCCAATCATCTCATTTAAGTAGCCACCAGAAAATTCATACAGGTGAAAAGCCCTACAGATGTACTCAGTGTGGAAAGTGTTTTTCCAAAATATCCAATTTAAATTACCACCAGAGAATTCATACAGGTGAAAAGCCCTACAAATGTATTCAGTGTGGCAAGTGCTTTTCCAAAATATCAAATTTAAATCGCCACCAGAGAAGTCATCGAGGTGAAAAGCCCTACAAATGTATTCAGTGCGGGAAGAGCTTTTCCACAATAAATCATTTAAATAGCCACCAGAGAGTTCATACAAGTGAAAAGCCTTACAAATGTAGTCAGTGTGAGAAGTGCTTTCCCACAATATCCTCATTAAATATCCACCAGAGAATTCACACAGGTGAAAAGCCCTACAAATGTACTCAGTGTGGGAAGTGCTTTTCCATAATACCTCATTTAAAAATCCACCAGAGAATTCATACTGGCGAAAAGCCCTACAAATGTCCTCAGTGTGGGAAGTGTTTTTCCCAAAAATCTAATTTAAATATCCACCTGAGAATTCATACAGGTAAAAAGCCAATTGTGAGTATTTAGTTTTTTTTATGACAAAATATATTTTAAATGATTAACAGTGTATGCAGTTGCATGGACTGGGGGAGGGGTACAGGGTTTGTGATCACGGTGTGGTGACAATGGTGTTCTGCATCATGTGTGAATCCATAGAACTTTCTCACGTAAGCTCTACCAACCTGGAAGTTTACAAATAGTCACGTAGCCACACATGTTCCACTGGATGTTAACAACGATTGACAAAAATGACACAAAGCTTAAAATGTTTGTTGCGTACCCGGATCAAAATTTTTGGGGAGGCCGTATCTGGCCCACAGGCCTTGAGTTTGTCACGTGAGCTAAAGGGACTCTTCCACAGAGCCTTCTAATCAAAGTACCACTATGGGCAGGGGTCCATTTGAGGGGGGATGCAAGGTGATGCCATCCCGCCTGTTAAACAAATTATCAGAAAGCATCCCCTTTGGGTTAATGGTGTTCACAGACCCCACCATCCCCCTTGAAAAATGTTTACAAATCGACCACTGACTATAGGGTACTGATTCCTCAGATAAAGCTTATATATTTTTTCCATTTTCCAGTAAAGGTGGAAATTAGCACTTGTACTAAATTATTTTTGTGACCTGCAGTTTTCTAGCAAACCTTTCCTGATGCATAGTAGCACAGTGTATAGTTCCCCAATGGTACTCCTTGTTGATCTTAATTTTGACAGGCTGTTGAAAAACAGCACAATAACTGGGGCAAACTGACCATTTTATTCTTTAAAAAAGAATTTACCTGGTAGCAAACCATTCCATGTGCATAGTAGCAAGTGTATGTTTCCCGAATGTAGTCCTTGCTGATCATATTTTAAATGTGCAGTTGGGAAAACCATTTTATTCTTTAAAAAAGTAATTTGCCTTGAAGGCTGAAAATTTGTGATGTAATTGTAATTTGTTTGAAAGAAAAGATGTAAAAACTATTTATGTGGAAAGAAGCATGTTAATGTGTCTGGCAAATTAGTTTCAGAAAATGAACTTTTGGATTTTTGAATGTACTAGCCTTTTCAGTTCTTTTACTGTTAATGTAGAGGCTGTAATGTATATGTCGGCTAAAGCTGATCATTAGACTTCAAGCGGTATGTTTTATCTGAAATATCTGAAATATCAGTTATGAAATATCAGGATCTTTGTTTCAGTCTTTATGTTTGTGTTGTAAATTGTGTATGAAATATATTATTATATTGTGAATGTGTACAAATCAAGGCCTTTATTTCATGTAAATGCCTCTTTTCTCCTGCACTACCCCTGTTTGTAAATGTAATTTAAGTCCTGTTGCTCTTTATTCATAACACAAATTGTGCAAGAAATATGTTTGACTCATATGGGGTGTTGACTGTTTTAATAATTTTAAACATTTTTAATTTGTCTGAACATGTAATGTTATATTTCTATGAAGTTCTTTTAATAAATCTCGATGACAATAAAAAACTAAAATGTCAATTATGCTGGACAGGTAGGTAAACCAAATGGGACACATACGAAAAACTCTTCTGATACTGAATAAACCATTTCCCACCTCTTTTATTGGGTTAGAATCCTTTTGCAGGAGAGCAAGATTTGTGGTTCCTAATATGCAAACATGGGTGAACGTGTGGTAAACCCTAGCAAAAGTTCCTAGGGCAAATATATAGTCTAAAACTCAAGTGATTCTCATTGTTTACCTTCAGATGAGTCAATTTTACTTTTGCACTCTCAGCAGCAAGTTGCCATTGTTTTGCAAAAGTTTACAAACATTGATTGCGGTTATTTCAGCAAAGAAATGTTTTTTTAAATTTATATTGTATCAAATTAGTGCAAAATTTATTTGATGTCACAATGCTACTGAAATCATGTTCTCTTGACCTGAAATCTCTTCTTCATAAACTGTAAACCATTCTACTCACCCAAAATAGAGACGGTGAAAAAACATTACATTACATTACATTTATTTAGCAGACGCTTTTATCCAAAGCGACGTACAGTAAGTGCGTACAGAGACATCATCATTACAGAACAGACAAGGCAAAGCACATCCTTTGCATAATGTAGCAGCTATCCCTAGCAATGAACGTTGACTGTAGTTCACAGTAAGCTGTGGGCAAATCAGCAACACCACACTTTCATTCCAAATACTATTATAAACTATACTATTATAAACCATTCCAAATACTATTATAAACTATAAAAACATCTTCAGTGTGGAAAGACCTACAGCAGTGGTTCTCAACCCTGGTCCTGGGGACCCCCTGTGTATGCTGGTTTTCGTTCCAACCACAATTGCAATACCAGAATTTTAACAAGCTGTTATTTTTTCTTAATTAGGTGTTTTTTATTGTATAGAGAGAACACTTTAAACTCTTTACTCTCTTAAGCCATGTTATGTTAGCAATAGCTATGCATGCTTTGAAGAAAACAAATCCCATGTTCGTTATGCTTATTGTGTTATATTGCAAACAATTACAAAGAAGAGGTAAGAACACAGGTGAATAGGCTCCTAATTAGGTAATTGAACACAAGTTTAAGTTCCTTCATAATTTTTTCCTTAAACTTAACACAATGCAGGTTTGGCTCGTTATCATTTGCTTTGTCTTTGAATTCTTCATTATTTACCAAACGGTTAGTTTTAGTGGACATGTGTCCACAATTTCACCAATTATGAGCCAATTGATTCACCTCAGTCTTTAATTTGATCAGTTAAAACATTTTTTACCTCCTTTTAATTGTTTACAATACAGCACAATGTGAATATTGGACTTTTATTCTTCATGGCATGCATAGCTATTACTAACATAATGTGGCCTAAGAATGTAAATAATCCCTCTAAACATTAAAAACACCTAATTAAGAAAAATTAACAGCTTGTTAAAATTCAAGTATTGCAATTGTGGTTGGAACGAAAACCAGCATACACAGGGGGTCCCCAGGACCAGGGTTGAGAACCACTGACCTACAGGACGTTACCAACTGCAAAAAGAGGAGGCCCCGCCCACTCAATAGCCGACCGTCAACTGACCAACGACCTGAATAACTAGATTTGAGAGGTTGAAGGCTGACCTAACACCCCCAGCCCCCCATTCCACATTCCACCCCCACCAGCCTGGTAATCACCCCTTCAACATACTTCCTGATGTCTGTGACCCAACAACATCAAAAGACTCTTGATATCTTATTTTTTGGTACTCTTACAAGCAATACTATAACATCTCTATGGGAATTGGGGGGTGGAACTAGATTTAGCTGTAAATTATGCTGGAACAGTATGGAATACATGATTGGTAAAATGGCTGTAAGTCATCAAGAGTCTGAGGTATCAAACGAGCCTCAAACCATCACTGCTGCCAGATATGCAGTAGATATGGATGATCACTTTAAGGGTTGTATAAACGTAATATACTCAAAGCTGGTCCAGAAAAACAACATATTTTGCGAACGGGCGTTCTATTGAACAATCCAGGAAATTGATGGTAAGACATAATCACTAGAAATGGTTTAAAAGTAAGTTTTAGTTAATGTCTATGGTCTAAATGACGGGAACGTCCGAAACCAGTGTGACGTAGTCACTTGAGTACTCTGTGGGTGCGTCCCAATAGCAAAGATTTTAGATATGAGAAGATACAGAATTGGCGCTTTTTCCCATTGGATCTTTCGTCCGCACAAGGGGAAGTGATCAGGCATGCGCAGTAGTGTTTTCAGTTAGTTTAGCAACTAAAGTTATATAACGTATACTTAGGGTGCGTCCCAATAGTTGAAAAATTCACCCTCCCTTCCTCCACTCCCACCTCCTCTACACCGTGCCCCGGAAACGGATCTTTGTGTTTTAATCTAATTTTGCTGATTACATCTTAATTACGTATTAACGGTTACATATTAATTAATGTCTCGATGCAAACCGCAATGTCAGGTACATTGTATACTGTACATGTAAATACTTGTACTCAAAACGTTCAGGCAGTTTTGCATATTTCCGGGTAGGAGAGGGAGTGGAGGAAGGGAGTGAAGAATATTGGGACGCAGCCTGTATTCTTCACTATATTTATATTGTTAGATATAAAGTCCACTGCACCAAGACCATCTCTACTGGCTCACCACCAAGGCTCGGTAGTTTCTCCAGTGTTATTCTCACTCTACACTGATGACTGCCAAAGCAACTGTCCTGAGATCACATTCATCAAGTACTCAGATGATACAGTAATTGTGGACTCATCCAACTCTTGATGACGAGCTTCAATCTGCTGTCAGCCAGTTCTAACAGTGGTGTGAAGTCAATTTCTTGGACTTGAATGTGGAGAAGACTAAAGAAATCGCCATCAACTTCTGGCGTGAGCCGTCCCCACTGAGGCCCCTTAGCATCGGAGCCAAAACAGTTGAAAGAATGGAGGAGTACAGATATTTGGGTATCATCATTGATAATAAACTGACCTTTTTAGGCAAACTGTCATCAAGTGCATGCAAAGTGTCAGTCAAGGCTGTATTTTCTCCAGAAACTCAGGAATTTGGACGTGAGCCAGTCAGTACTACAAGCATTTTACACCTGCTTCCTTGAGTCAGTGCTGACCTTTAGCCCAACAGCTTGGTTTGGCTCATTAAGTGAAATCAGGCAACTGAAGCTGGAGAGGGTGACAGTACAGGCTACTAAAATCATAGGGAACCAACAAAAACCGCTGAAACATCTATATGAGGAACGTACAATTAAAAAAGGAAAGAGGATTATGGCCCTTCCATCACATCCCCTGAACTCTCTCTTTGAGACTCTTCCATCAGGTTGAAGATTAAGGTCCTTGCCCCTTAAAGCAAAAAGAGCCAGAAACAGCTTTGTCCCTACAGCTGTTAGACTGCTTAATGACATTGGACATCTCAAGACAGTAAAGGCAGATGAGGAACTGTTATGGCTTTTGATGCTTTTAGTTAATAATTAACTCATAATTAATATTTAATTAATTTAATATAATATAATTTTGATCATAATACTAATAATAATAGTAATTTCAATCATAATCACACATGATAATATTAATAATGCCTTGCATTTATATAGCGCCTTTCTCACCAACCGGTGACTCAAAGCGCTTTACAATGATGAGGGGAAACTCATTTCTCCCACCACCAATACATACCTTCACTATAATTTGAAACATCTGATTCAATTGAATGTCTTTATTTAACATGTTTGTTTGTGTTTGTGGGTCTGCCCCACTGTCTATGTCTGTTTTACTGCTGGAAACTACAAATGAAGTTCCCTAACGGGAAAATAAAAGTGATCCTCTTCTATTCTATTTTATCTGTTTCCGGGGCACGGAGGAGAGGGGGGTGGTAGTGGAGGAAAGGAGGGTGCATTTTTTGGGTATTGGGACGCACCCCAGGTGGAACCACGGAAGCTCGCTCTCTATGGTTCACACCGTTTTACCACGCATCGAATTCGACAAATGATTGACTGAACGAAGATTTAGAGTAAAAGTGGGATCAGAGTTGTCTGATGAATATGTAATTATTAATGGAATTCCACAAGGCAGTGTCATTAGCCCAGTTTTATTTAATATTATGATCAACGATATTTTTATGAATTTGGACAGAAGGATTGAGTGAGCTCTTTATGCAGACGATGGGGCCATCTGGGTAAGGGGACGAGACCCCAAGCGTAATAGGTAAAATCAAGGAAGCAATAGAAAAAATAGAACAGTGGTCATATAATTGGGGTTTTAAGCTCTCTACAAATAAGTCCTGTTACAACAAGAAAGAAAGGGATAGACAAACAGAGCCTGAAGTTATATGGAAAAACCATGGAAAAAGTAGATCTTTTTAAATACTTGGGTATTTGTTTAGACGAAAAGGGTACATGGAAAACACATGTGGAGAAGGTGGAAACAAAATGCAAAAAAGTTATTAATTTACTGAGAGCGGTAGTTGGGCAAGAATGGGGAGCTGACAAACAAGCACTGATGTATATATATAGGGCTCTGATGAGGTCGACAATAGATTACGGCTGTTTTGTGTATGGTGCGGCAGCCAAAACACATTTAAACAAAATTGATAGAGTAATAAACAAAGCATTGAGAATTTGCGCTGGAGCAATGAGATCAACGCCGACTAAGGCAATCCAGGTAGAACTAGGAGAGGTACCCTTAGATTTAAGAAGAGATAAACTCATGCTTACGTATTGGAGCCGTCTACGGGGGTGTGGCAATGAAAACTCTACCAAGAGCGTAATAAAGGAATGTTGGGAATACAGAAGATTCCAAGGTAATGGATTTGGTTGGGTAACAAAGGCTAAAACACAGGAGTACAGACTGGAAAATATTTGTTTTAACTCCCCTACCCCTCTTAGTAATGTCCCCCCCTGGCTATTTCCGAGACCTGAAATAGACATAAAAATTATGGAATTAAAAAGAGAATGGGAAGAGAGTGAGGAAGGACATATGGCAAGCCATTATGTAAGAAGCAATTATTACAATTACCTAGATATGTATACAGACGGGTCCAAAGATGAAAAGGATAAAGTAGGCATTGGAATATATATACCCTCATGAATGTAAGTATAGGGAAAAGAATAACAGATCAGATGTCAGTTTATACAGCAGAAATGATGGCGGTCATCATAGGCTTACAGTGGGTGGAGGAAGTGAGACCAGACAGAGTGGTATGCTGTGTTGATTCAGTAGCAGTACTCCACAGTATAAAAAATATGAAATCCACTAGGGAAGATTTAATGCTGGAAATCCAGCAAAGTTTATTCAGAACACACAGGCTTGGGGTGGAAGTGCAATTCTGTTGGGTACCTGCTCATGTAGGCATAAAAGGGAACGAAGGAGCAGATAAAGTAGCCAAAAAAGCAACCAGGATGAGAGATATCATAGATGTACCTTTTGGTAAAGGAGAAGTTAAGGCGATGCTCAAGAATGAAATAATGAAGAAATGGCAGGACAGATGGGACAGGGACAACAGCGGAAGAAAATATTACAGCGTGCAGAAAACCATCAATGCACAGGGTGTGTTTAGAGGAAACAGAAGGGAGGAAACAATTATAACTAGACTAAGGTTTAACCACACAGAATTAAATAAAACACTGTATTTGATAGGGAAAAGTATGTCAGATGAATGCTCGGAATGTAAAAGGACAGAGAATGCGGAACATGTACTCATACAATGTCGAAAGTATAGGGAAGAGAGGATAAGACTAGCGCAAAAGATAGGTAAGGCAGGAAGAGAATGGAATCTTGTGGGTATTCTGGGAACAACAGGAGATGGGGTACAGGACACACAGAAAGCGGTTGTAGAATATTTGAAGGAGATAGGATTATACCATAGAATTTAGTAAGTGATTCTGTGATTTAGAGTTTATTTATTTTAATTTTATTATTATTATTTATTTATTCTATTTTATTTAAATATTAATTATTTATTTATTTATTTATTTTTAAAATAAATGTATTTTAGAAATAAACAAAAAATAAATGATTAAATAAGATTTATTTTTATTTTATTTTTTTAAATGTATTTATTTTTATATATATATATATATATATAATTTTTTATTTTATTTTTATTTTGTATTTTATTTTATTTTATTTTTTTTGAATATCATTTCATTATTATTATTATTATTATTTTTTTAAAAATCTAATAATATAAAGTAGTTCTGAAAATATACCATACTACATACTCCGGTACAGTAGGTGGCGGTATGCACCTTATAAGTAACGGTTGCAACCCGCCATAAAGCCAAAAGAAGAAGAAGAAGAAGACGACAAATGATTGAGTTGGATTAATCGAGTCATCAACGAATAGGGGGTAAATTCTTTTCCATAATCTTGATGCTTTTGCAGTTCTGTTTGTTCACCAGCAAGGTACAAATCGGGTTACTTTCCATTCAGTTTTGGCTAAACAAGAAATGTTTGTTCACTTCACAGTAGCTGCTAAACACACGTGATTGTATAGGCTACGTTAATTCATTTTACCGTTTGAATACTTCGTAGTGGTCCAACTCTACTTCCCTATAAGATGTTTAATAATATTACAATGAGTTAAAGATGTCGCTAAATTATTTAATGACGCTACGTTGTAGGACTCGATTGTTTACTAAATTAGCTTACATTAGCCTAATCTGTGGAACATGTGGAAATATTATTAATGTTGAATTGGGTTCTATCTGTTGCCTATTGTTTTTTTAGGTAGGCTATATTATACAATACATTCGAGTTAGTGAGTTACTTTTCAGGGAAGTAGCCTATTATCCGCATCCCTTCAATTGCTTGTAAACTAGGCTAAGTAAAACAGTAGGCTAGGCCTACCGTGCAATTGTGATGTGATTGGTGAAAACAATAGCCGAGAATCTGTAGCCTCAGTGAAGACGTAGCCTATTATAAAATAAGCAGAGATTTAACAAGGTGTCAACAATGGGACTTCGCCTACAAAAGTTGATATTGTAATAAAAATGACGTTTTTTCCCCCCTTAACTAGTGGGCTAGGCTATTATAAATGCAATGACTGCATGTGTTCTTACAAGAGTTTTCAGAACAGTTTATTTATTCACATTTAAACAGGATTATAATTTGAATCAGGCGCGTATCACTTTTAATTGGCCTTTATTTCGCCGCTATATTGAAAAGGTGACGTAATTTGGGTGTAAAGCGGTTTCTCCTGGTAGTGGGATTAGGGATAGCAGTGTCAATCTCCGGTGAGCGAATAAATAAACCTAACCTATCTTTTTTCAGTACAAAAGAAGCAGAGTTTAACTAATGGGCAAATTTTATTGGAGATTGAGCTGGGTAGGCTTTAGGTCATTGGTATGAAATGAGAGTATACACATATGCATAGGACTACTGTAGTTTATTGTCAGGTACACCCTACATAATACAGTAGCAACGGCCAGATTCTTGGTGTGGTGGTGTGCCGCTATTGTTTACTATTATGGGAAACACTGTTATATTATCTCTCAGAGGTCACAGAAATGCATGAAATGAGCTCTTGAAAATTCAAATTCTTCTGGGGGTGTACCAGACCCCTTATTTGTTTGAGTGTAATTGATTGCCAAAGTGATGCTGTCGAAAAAGACAGGCAATGTTAAGGAGACTGCCAGTGCTAAATGATAGTCCATGTAATGTACTTTTAACTTCAGTGTAAAAATGACAGTCAATAAAATGTTAGTATTTAAAACCAATGGGTGGATTATTAGCTTCTGGAGGTGTGGTTACAGTAATTGTGCAGAGGTGGCGCGGCCCGTTGCGAGATCTTTTCGTGGGGCCAAAAATCCCTGGCGGCACCCCTGACAGTGCCCTCCACTATTATTGGCACCCCTGGTAAAGATGAGTAAAAAGGTTTATAATAAATTCACCGTTTGGTGAATTATCTTAATCTCACACTGAAAAAATGAGAAAAATCCAACCTTTAATTGAAGTAAATTTATTCTGAGAAAACAAAATCCCTCATCAAGAAATAATTATTTTTAACAAAATCACATGTGCCACAATTATTGGCACCCCTGTATTTATATAGAATAAAGTAATCATTTTTAATATTTGGTCTATCCTTTGAATGCCATGACTTCCTGATGTCTGTGACCCAACAACATCAAAAGACTCTTGATATCTTATTTTCTGGTACTCTTACAAGCGATACAATAACGTCTCTACATTTGAATGGATCTCTGTGGGAATTGGGGGGTGGGACTAGATTTAGCTGTAAATTACACTGGAACAGTATGGAATACATGGTTGGCTAAATGGCTCCAAGTCATCAAGGGTCTGACATATCAAACTTATTTCTGTGTTAGACAAGTCTCGGCTCCAGTTGGTACAGAATTCTGCTGCTAGGCTCCTAGCTAGCACTAAAAGAGATGGTCACAGCACCCCTATTTTAGCTGGTTAGCACTGGTTGCCAGTAAGATGGGGTTTATTTTAAGACTGGACCGCAGAGTGTAAAGAATACGTGACTGTTGGAGTAGGGACTGTCAGGGCCTTGCACAGACCTTTGAAGGGGCAGAGAATGAATTTCTTTTTGCTACAGGAAACCATCTGGAATTGTTATTTTTGGTCATTATTAGTGTGAATGGTCACTGGCATGTTTAAATTTGCCAAACACTGAATATGGATTTTGTTCTCTATGTAAAAACAGCTATGTAGCACACATTTAATAATTCCATACTTTCTGGCAATTCAGCCTTTAGTTGTAGTGGTACTTCCATCAAGTTTATTTTCTGAAAACAAACAACGCTGACTCAAACAAATGCAAACCTTCATGGTTCTGAGGAACTTCAAAAAGTTTTTTTCCCCCCACTCTGCTATGAGAATACACTAAAAAGACCAAAAAACTGGCATTTAAAACAGTTTTTAAAAATTCACCTGGGACTTTCTTTCATCCAGGGGAGGGAGAAGGGTTTCTCCCACCTCCTAATGCAAGAGCGCCCCCTGTGGTCAGTCAGGTATCTGCAGAACTGCAGAGTGTAAAGAATGTCAGCTGCTGCAATAAGACGTGTTGATTAAGGCTAAATCCCTTCCCCTGTTTCCCTCCAGGAGCTGCACTTCTGCACACCTTTGAGCAGCAGTATGAAGCAGGCAGGAGTCTGTCTGAGACGGGACACTGAGACATCACTACCAGAGCTCACTGAGCAGCACAGGATCAGACAGAAAGAAGAGGAACTCAGTGGACTGGAGTCTGTCCACATGGCAGAGTCAGAGACAGAGTGTGCTGCACCAGGACTCAACACACTGGAGCCAGAGTGTGTTACAGCACACAGCGGGGTCAGTGATGTACACCATACACACACATCACAGATTAAAATAGAAACTGATATGGGCTCCACCCACACTGGGGATCTCATTAAGACGGAGAGCCTAGACAGTACAGAGCTGGTATATGTAACCCATCTGCATCCTGACCAAATCAAAACAGAGACTGATGATGGAGGATACCTTAAGGCAGAACACATCAGTGACTTGCAGGATATTGAATCTGCTAATATTACATCTGATCAAATGAAGTGTGAATCCAGTGAAAGTTTAGTGAGTGATCTCATGAATACTGTGGTGAATACAAACTGTAAAAATGAAGAAAATTTATGATCTGTCGACCCAATGTGGGGACTTAAATCACTGTGACATCAACAATGAAAATAATCAGACCAGAAATGTCCATAAAAGTGGAAACGATAGTAATAACTGTACACATGTGATAACGGAACCCATCATTATGAATTCAAGTAAAAACCCAAGCCTTTTGAATTTAATTCAAAACAAGACAGTTGATAGAAATATAGGGGATATCCATACAGGTGAAAAGCCCTACAAGTGTACACATTGCAGAAAGTGTTTTAATAACAAATCTTATTTAAATAAACACCTGAGAATTCATACGGGTAAAAGGCCATACAAGTGTACACAGTGCGAGAAGTGTTTTACTACCAACTCTGATTTAAATAAACACCAGAGAATGCATACAGGTGAAAAGCCGTACAGGTGTATACAGTGTGAGAAGTCTTTTCTTTCTAAATCTTACTTCAGTATACACCTGAGAATTCATACAGGTGAAAAGCCATACGAGTGCACACAGTGTGAAAAGCGTTTTAATACCAACTCTGATTTACAGAAACACCAGAGAATTCATACAGGTGAAAAGCCCTACAAGTGTAAACAGTGTGATAAGTGTTTTAATAGCAACTCTGATTTACATAAACACCAGAGAATTCATACAGGTGAAAAGCCATACAAGTGTACACAGTGTGAGAAGTGTTTTAATACCAACTCTGATTTAAATAAACACCAGAGAATTCATACAGGTGAAAAGCCGTACAAGTGTACACAATGTGGGAAGTGTTTTACTAGAAAATCTTACTTGGATGTACACCTGAGGATTCATTCCGGAGTAAAACCGTACAAGTGTACACAGTGTGAAAAGTGCTTTACTGCAAAATTTAACTTAGATGGACACCTCAGAATGCATACAGGTGAAAAGCCGTACAAGTGTACACGATGTGGGAGTAGCTTTTCGAAGAAATCTTATTTGGATTCACACCAACAAATTCATACTGGTGAAAGGCCCTTCAAGTGTCATCAGTGTGGGAAGTGTTTCATCAGAGTATTTGATTTAAATACCCACCTGAGAATTCATACAGGTGAAAAGCCCTACAAATGTTCTCAGTGTGGGAATTGTTTTTCTACAATATCTCATTTAAATATCCACCAGAGAAGTCATACAGGTGAAAAGCCCACAAATGTACAAAGTGTCAGAAGTGCTTTTCCCACATCATCTTATTTAATTATCCACCAGAGAATTCATACAGGTGAAAAGCCCTACAAATGTCTTCAGTGTGGAAAGTGTTTTTCCCAAACATCTAATTTAAGTAGCCACCTGAAATTGCATACAGGTGAAAAGCCCTACAAATGTCTTCAGTGTGGAAAGTGTTTTTCCCAAACATCTAATTTAAGTAGCCACCTGAGAATGCATACAGGTGAAAAGCCTTTCCTATGTGTTGTGGTGCCAGGAAGGGAGTTGGGCGGCTGTCCACCAGGTGGCAGCACCGGCCCTACTCAGGTGTGACGGCAGCTGTGATTGATTGTAATCTGCCTATTACCTCATTATTGGGCTTACTAAAAAGCTTGGCGCTCAGGCCAAAGAGAAGACTGTTTTAGGATGTTGTATGTGTGGTTTTGTTTTTTTCATTTATTTTGAGTTTGTCTTGAAAGCTTGCAAGCGCAGCTTTTATGTCTGGGAGGCAGTGTAGTATAATGGTTAAGAAACTGGACTTGTAACTGAAAGGTTGCAGGTTCGATTCCCAGGTAGGACACTGCCGTTGTACCCTTGAGCAAGGTACTTAACCTGAATCGCTTCAGTATATATCCAGCTGTATAAATGGATAAATGTAATAAGAAGTTGTGTAAGTCGCTCTGGACAAGAGCATCTGCTAAATGCCTGTAATGTAATGTAATGTCTTGCCCAAGTGGTTCGTGAAAGGAAGGACATTATTAAAGGGAAGTTTGGAGTCAGGATCACCTCAAAAGCCAAGAAGCATGGGAAGCTAGGCTATGTGCTTCCACACAACTGCAGCCTTCCCTCTTAAGCCCTATTGGGACAGGATGAGTTTTCAGGACAATGTCTGTAAAGTAATGATTATCACAGGACGTCTGTAATGTTAATGGCCGATTCGGCCGGGATAAAGTAGAACAGGGGTAGGGAACCCTGGTCCTGGAGAGCCGCAGGGTCTGCTGGTTTTTTGTTTTCACCTTAAATACAGCAACTACTCAAACCAAAGAAACCAGGTGAGGTGAGTGTAATCAACTGCTTTAATTGATCAATTAAGTGGGGAGTAACAACTAAAACCAGGAGACCCTGCGGCTCTCCAGGACCAGGGTTCCCTACCCCTGGTCTATAATTACAGAGATGGGAGCGTCTACTCCATTTTGTCGTCACACTGAAAATGTTCCCTACGCGTCATACAACGTTAAGCAACGTTACACATCCTATCTTCACTGCAAACTGATTGCTTCTGGTAAATTGTTGAAAAGATGCAGGCACCAAAAAAAAAAAATTTATAATAAAAAAAAAAACTACGTGGAGACAATGTTGGCATGGCGAACATGTCCACAAAAAGCGTGAGGAATCCTGCATTACACCTCTTTATTAATATTAGCTTGAGAAAAACAGTGTTAGGCCATAACATGTATGTAAGACTATAGCTAGGCTACAATAGCTTACCTAAAGCTGCCACAAGCATTGCCCCACTGTAGCCTACTTTTGAGCCTGTTTTTGCTCTCTGTCTTCTTATTTAATGTAACATCACATTAATTTAGAGGTTGGCTAATAGTTGTGGCTTGCACTTGGACCGAAGAGAGCACAACCAAAGGCGTCCTCGAGTGCTTACGTGAAAAACCAGGAGAAAAGACTGGGGAAAACTCATTTCTCACAGGAAATAACAGAATTTTACCAGACATGTCAATTTGCATGGGATTGCTTTATCCTGGGGTGATTTTTACAGGGCATTTAACAGTAGGTAAAAGACGCCGGAATCTTTACTGGCGCGGGAGCGCGCAGTCTGTAAAAGTTACTGACATGTCAGATTCAGATGGGACTAAAATAGCGGAGATCCTCTGGTAATTATTACATTACCCCACCTCCCCCAGTAAAACTTATCCCGTCTGAATAGGGCTTTAGAGTATGTCCTGAACCACTGATGAATGTGAGAAATGCTGGTACTGTACAGAATTTAAGCAACAAACATCTGCCACAGATAACGGGACATTAAACCCTTTGCGCAGATGCCAAATTTGGTCAATTCTCACCTATTCAGGGGGTGTTCTATTTAACCCCTTTGCCCAGATGCCCTAGTGGCCAAGATGCCGGCACCCTGAGAGTGCTCAACATGGGGTGCGTCCCAATACTCGAAAAATGCACCCTCCCTTCCTCCTCTACTCCCTGCCCCGGAAACGGATCTTTGTGTTTTAATCTAATGTTGCTGATTACATCTTAATTACGCATTAAAGGTCACATATTAATTAATGTCTCGACGCAAACCGTAATGTCAGGTACATTGTATACTGTACATGTAAATACTTGTACTCGAGACATTCAGGCAGTTTTACATACTTCCGGGTAGGAGATGAGTGGAGGAAAGGAGGTGGAGAGAGAAGGATATTGGGACGCACCCTGAGAATTTCATTGCTCCTGCAACCGAACTATGAGTGGAAACGACAACCTAGCTTTATTATTATACTAGTCATGACATCAATACATACAGAGTTTCTAAATTCCACTGTTGTCTACTCCATTTAACAACCCTAACCCCCCCACCCAGTCTAACGTCTATCTGTGATTTCATTTTTTTTTTAATAATAAAAAAAGTTATTATTGAATTATTTTTGTGACCTGTAGTTTTGTTGCAAACCTTTCCTGTTGCATAGTAGTACAGTGTGTAGTTCTCTGATATTCCTCATACAGATCATACTTTGGACAGGCAGTTGGAAAAACGGCACAATGTCTGGGGCAAACTGAAGTGTTTGGAACCATTTTATTCTTTAAAGTATGTTTTCAATGGCTCCCATTCCCAGTCTAATAAAGCTGAAAAGCACTAAAAATATAACTATAAAAAAATAAGTTCCCTTGAAGTCCGGAGGCTGATAATTTGTGATGTAATTGACTCCAGTGCAATTTGTTTGAAAGAAACAATGTGCAAACTGTTTTTATATACTGTAGAAAGAAACATAGCAATGAGTATTGCAACCTTGTATTGTGAAAATTTACTTGACAGTACTGGCCTTTTCATTTCTTTTACTGCCAATGTAGAGGCTGTAACGTGTATGTCAGCTAAAGCTGATCATTAGGCTTCAGACAGTATGTTTTTATCTGAGATATCAGTTGATGATCTTTGTTTCACTCTTTATTTTTCAGTGTTGTAAATGAATTGTGTATGAAATAGTTTTTACATCGTGAGTGTGCACATGCCAATACCTTTATGCCATGTAAATTTATTTTACTACCTCTGTTTGTAACTGTAGTTTAAGTCCTGTTGCACACAACGCAAAACACTAATTGTGCTAGAAATAAATGTGTGGAGTGTAAACTGTTTTCATCATTTTTCAATTTGTCCGAAGAAGAAATATATCTCAATTAAAATAAATAAGCAATATGTAAATTATGGTGGGTTAGGGTGCGAAATGCGGCAAAACATTTTATAAAGCACAAATTAAACAAATGGACTACAAACGCATTGTCTAAAATTCACCTGATTCTCTTAGTTAAACTTCAGATGAGTCCATTTTACTTTTGCACTTGGGCTCATATAATGTATTTACATTTTCAAAATCACAATACAGGAGGTGGGGAAATGGGCCTAAAGAGTGGGAGTGTTGGCCGAACAACTCAAAACAATAGAGTCAATACCAACAGGAGAATACACTGTTTGACATTGGCAGGGAAATTTGGCACATTTCACTTGGGACCCCCACCCACATAATCGGCTGTGCTGCTCATCCCACAAATGCATGATCCTTACAAATGGGACATCATTGTAAATGGAAATGCACAGGCTTTCCAATGATATACGAGACAATGCTAATAATACAGTGACAACATTACATTAGTCATCTCGCAGACGCTTTCATCCAAAGCGACGTACAATAAGTGCATACAGAAACGTCATCGAAGTAACTACAGAACAGATAAGACAAAGCACATCCTTCCCATAACGTAGCAGCTATCCCTAGTAATGAACATTGAATGTAGTTCACAGTAAGCTGTGGGTAAATCAGCTATACTACAATTCAGGAGTTTATATAAATTCTTTAACATTTCTCTGATGTTGTTTGGAGGCATATATATTGTTTGCATCACACTACGAATCAAAACATTAGTCAAGTCTCTCCCTCAAACCTACAGGATCATTTAAGATTTCCTGAAACGGCCATTTTGTTGATCGTAATTGCATCTCACACTCCCATCTGGGTGCGTCCCAATACTTGAAAAATGCATCTTCCTTTCCTCCACTACCACCTCCTCTCCTCCGTGCTCCAGAAACCCATCTTTGTTTTTTATCTAATGTTTCTGATTAATTAATGTCTCAATGTGAACCGCATTGTCAGGTACATTGTATACTGTACATGCAAATACTTGTACTTGAAATGTTCAGGCAGTTTTTCATACTTCCGGGTAGGAGATGAGTGGAGGAAAGAAGGTGAGGAGCGAAGAATATTTTGGACGCACCCTCAGGTATACCCACAGTCCCATGGGAGGGGAGCACTTTAAATGATGTTAACAGATGTCCGGGGAGTAGATTTTTAAGATTACATAAACCATGGATTTTTTCATTTATTCATGGAAATGAAAAACATACCAAAAATTAAAAAATTCAAACGGTATCCAAAGAACATTATGATTGTAGGTTGCATATCAGTATATGAGCCCAAATATGTATTTTTGGCATCAAAAACCGCCATGCTATAATGGTGCTCCAAAAGGGAAAAGCTTTAGGAATTATAACGGATCCAGCCATTCGGGGCAGAATTCTTCCAGTTACTGAAGTATGGAGGACCAGAAATGCCAAAATTAGGAATTTATAAATACAAAATTAAATATTGCAATAAATGGATAAAAGTATGAGGAAATACATAACTTAATAAATAGACACAAAAATAATGAACAGATAAAATCACAATAAATGTTCATTTATTTCTGTATTTATTTCTGTATTTCTTCTTGCCTGTATTTATGCATTTCCTCTTATTCGTTTTTATTTATGCATTTCCATTTTTCCGTATTTATTTATTTCTGTATTTCTTTGCCCATATGATAATGAGGGGGCTGTCAAACTCTCATTGGTTGATAGACCCCAGTGTCAGATCGATTGTACTTGTGTCGTGTCTTTTTTCTCTTAGAAGAATTCGCTCAGAGACAGGAGCTTGCCATTTTCGTACAAACTTTATTAGTGATTAACAAAGCCGGGTGAGTTCATGAAGTCACACCCTTTCAGTCTTATTCCACAGGTTTTATACAGTTAAAACATGTATAGACCCTCCTATCTTAGAATGTCCGATGGCCAATCATCTGCTGCATACATTGGTACCTCCTTAATATATGCATTACTTCAGGTTTTTTAGCTTAATTAGCAATCATAAAAACGTCTATAGCATATTGATGTGCACATATGGTTATCCTTATCTGGGTGTTTTCTCAGTCCTACCATTAACTGCTTACTTAAAGGTTGTATCAGCGATTTTGGGTGGAAACATAAATGATCACATTCATCTGATTTTTCCTCACGATCCGCTAGCTGCCCGCCCCATAAGGCCGTCAAAAAAACCGCGTCTCTGTAGGCAGCCTATGCTCCGAGATCGTACACAAAACAAATGGTACTACCAACCACTCAAAACCAAAATAAACAGTATTCCAACCAATCACAATGATCTGCACAAACGCTAATACTCTTATCTCGCTGAAATCTTGACGGATTTACAAACGGTTTGGTTTCTTACAAACGTTATTAACGTGGTTATAATTCTGGATGCTTGAACACTATTTTTTAAAACATAACATAATTATTCATAAGTATGTTTGTTTGGGATTTCGCTTCAGAAGTGACGTCACCCAAAATCGCTGATACAACCTTCTGTCACACAGATCATTACATGGTTGTTTTCTCAGTTTTATCACCAACTGCCCACTTAAGGTACTCCCTTGACCTTCAGTCACACAGGTCAGTTCATCCGGTGCTTGGCTGCACGTTTTCTCCTTTAGACACACATTCATATAAGCCTACTTATGCACTAATTCCTTTTATATGTATATATACTCATTACAGAGTCCCACACTGTTCTAACAGAAATTTTCCTATACTTGCCTTGCGGTTGCTGGCTTCGATGATACACAAATGGCTGCGTACAGGCTAGGCTACGTTAGCGCAGCTATCGAATCTAACTTGGCATATAGTGATGATCCAGACTTCGTAACTCAGTAACTGACAGTTTGTTGGAGATTGCAGCAATAATGGACACAGATGCGTTTTAATGTTTTAGATGGCGTGTCTGTTTGAACATTTCTATTGTTCTGCTCTAGGATTGACTACTATTTATGCCTAAATATCAAAGCCACGCCTCCTTATTACCATATGGACGAAGAAATACAGAAATAACTACAGAAAGAAATAAAGAAAAGGAAATGCATAAATAAACATTTATTCTGATTTTATCTATTCATTTCTTCATTTGCTTCAATTTACGTATTTATTTCCTCATACTTTTATTAATTTATTGCAATATTTATTTATTTCTAAATTCCTAATGTTGGCATTTCTGGTCCTCCAGACTGAAGTCTCGATCTGGGAGTTGGTTTAAAACAGAACGATGGCTTTTATTTTGAAGTACGGTCCAGTAACTGCACCGGACGTTTGATTCTTATTGTGGCGAGCTACTTTCAGTATATTCAGCCTACTCTACTCGTATGCTTTAGGCTGTGGTTCACAAAGGCTAAAACGCACTTGGGGATCATTCGCCTCCGAGTTTATAATACATCAAGTAAATCAAACGATTGACTTGAATTAGTTGAGGCATCGATGAAGGGGTAAGTTTCCATAATCTTGAAGCTTCAACAGTTTGTAACTTAGCAAGTTTCAAATCGGGTTGCTTTCTACTCACTGATGTTTGCTATTTTGACAGTAGCTGTTAAAACACAAGTGATTGTAGAATTTATTTTAGCGTTGGAAAACGGGTCCAGCGTTACTTTATGATATGATCAATAAGATAATGATATACAGATATCGGTAAATGTAATAACTCTACAATGGTGTCACCTTGTAGGAGTCTTACGGTTGTTCACAGAATTAATCCGTGCAACATGTGGAAATCTTGTAAATATGCGGAATTGGGTTGAATTGCCGGTTCTTTTTAGGTAATGTATATAGCCTACACTACAATTTAGTTATTGAATTAAGTAAATGGAGAAAGCCAACAAAGAGGCCAATGTTCTCTGGAAATAATAATAATACCATGCATTTATATAGCGCCTTTCTCAATACTCAAAGCGCTTACAGTGATGAGGGGGAAACTCGAACTCTAAGAAATACAAAGTCAAAGGCTAAACAGTAGCCTACGTGAAGGAATAACCTAAATTAAGTATAGGCTATGCAGAAGCATAGGCCTACGAACATTTAGAAATAAATAATGTACGTCTTGGGTAGCAAACGTTGGGTCGGATGGAAAACGAGTGGATAGAGTGAAACCGGTGAACAGCTGAGCATCAGTGAACGTGGAGAGATCTGGAGCTAGAGAGACCTGTTGCGTGGTGTAGCCTATGTAGTCTTTCACCTTCTGCTTTCGTTGTCATCTTCAATCGTTTTTGCATAAGCAATTTAAAACATTTGGATGTGCCTGCAAATGCTGATCAGAGGCCAGCCAAACAAGCATCAGCTTTCTGCGGGCGTCCATGTTTTTTTGCCGCTGACCATTTGAACACCTTTACCGTAACGAACGTACGGAAGCCGACGTGTATAAAACTCAACGACATTTCGGAAAACACGCCAACAAGTTATAAAACAACATTTATGCAGGTCAAAAAATGACGTCAACACCCGAAACAAATCTACAAATCACTTTATGGAAAGGATAGGTATTAGGCCTAGCTACATGAAAGGAGATTGTAGCCTGGACAGGGAGTATGTCAAATGAAAGTCTGACACGCCCGAACTTAATTTGCAGACGTGCCTAAGTTACCTCGAACGACAGAAACAAAAAAACAGCCATCATAAATAAGAATTTCAGCTCAGCTAAGATTATTAGCCTACCTTTACTTCTCCTAGACACCTGCCTCAGTTTCAGAGCAGTTTCGACAGCGATGTAACCCACTCAGTCTCACACTGCAATCTCTCTCCTTTCTGCCTGCATAGAAAGATTATATATAAGGAGTTATAGCTAACTTTGCTATTTCCGATGGTGAATTAAATATAAATTAATTAGTTACTTACTTTAAAAGGGAGTGAGGGACCATTGTAGTGGATGGTGGAAATGGCCCAATCAGTGAGGGAGTAGAAGCTCCCAAATCCCATCTGGACAACAATTGCATTCGTGAATAAATAATTCTCAAAATGCAAATTACAGATCCTTGAGCTCGAGCAGATTGCAGCCTCCTTCTATGTGGCCAAATTCTAGCCATTTTAGGCAATTCATGCGATTGTGGGGAAACAAAATGGCGTGTGAGGACTCTCACACTCAAACAAGCACTTTCGTCCCATTTTGTTCACAGTTCGCACTCGCACTGACAGTTGCTAACTTGCTACTGTGAGCAACCTGTTACTCTACGCATCACCAAAACGTCACACAGCCGTTTACAGGAAGAAGTGAGTGAAATATTTAGCCGCGCAAATATCAACTTTAAATAATAAATTTTAATTTTTTTGGTCTACATCATGTCCTTGAAGTAATTAAATTATAGCTAACCATTTCATCACTTAAAAGAGGTCAATTTTGTGTGGGGCCTTTAAGGCTAAATCCCTTCCCCTGTTTTCCTTCAGGAGCTGTACTTCTGCACACCTTTGAGCAGCAGTATGAAGCAGGCAGGAGTCTGTCTGAGACGGGACACTGAGACAACACTACCAGAGCTCACTGAGCAGCACAGGATCAGACAGAAAGAAGAGCAACTCAGTGGACTGGAGTCTGTCCACATGGCAGAGTCAGAGACAGAGTGTGCTGCACCAGGACTCAACACACTGGAGCCAGAGTGTGTTACAGCACACAGCGGGGTCAGTGATGTACACCACACACACACATCACTGATTAAAATAGAAACTGATCTGGGCTCCATCCACACTGGGGATCCCGTTAAGACTGAGAGCCTAGACAGTACAGAGCTGGGATATGTAACCCATCTGCATCCTGACCAAATCAAAACAGAGACTGATGATGGAGGATACCTTAAGGCAGAACACATCAGTGACTTGCAGAATTTTATGTGTGTAGACATTAAATCTGATCAAATGAAGGGGGAATCCAGTGACAGTTTAGTGAGTGATGTCATGAATACTGTGATGAATGGAGCTGTTGTTGATCACAAAGACCAGACTGAACCACGGCGATGTGCAGAAGAGCCAAACACAAACTGTAAAAAAGAAGAAAGTCATGACTTGCCAACCCAATGTGGGGACTTAAATCATCACTGTGACGTAAACAATGAAAATAATCAGACCAAAATTATCCAGAAAAGCCCAAACGGCAGCAGCATGCGTAAACATTGTAGGAGAATGAACAAGGTAATTGAACCTGTGATAATGAATTCAAGTAAAACGCAAAGGCTTTTGAATTTCTTTCAAAAGAAGACCAGTAATAGAAATAAAGGTGAAATTCATACAGATGAAACGCCATACAAGTGTACACAGTGTGAGAAGTGTTTTAACACAAAATCTAATTTAAATGTCCATGAGAGAATTCATTCAGGTGAAAAGCCCTACAAATGCACTCATTGTGAGAAGTGCTTTTCCCAATTATCTAATTTAAGTAACCACCTAAGAATTCATTCAGGTGAAAAGCCCTACACATGTTCTCAGTGTGAGAAGTGCTTTTTTACAAATTATGCATTAAATCGCCACCAGAAAATCCATACAGGTGAAAAGCCATGTAAGTGTACCCAGTGTGAGAAGTGTTTTAGTACAAATTATGCATTAAATCGCCACCAGACAATTCATACAGGTGAAAAGCCATGCAAGTGTACCCAGTGTGAGAAGTGTTTTAGTACAAATTCTGCATTAAATCGCCACCAGATAATTCATTCAGGTGAAAAGCCCTACAAATGTATTCATTGTGGGAAGTGCTTTTACAGAATATATCATTTGAATATCCACCAGCGAATTCATTCAGGTGAAAAGCCATACAAATGTACTTGTTGTGGGAATTGTTTTTCCACAATATCTCATTTAAATATCCACCAGAGAATTCATACAGGTGAAAAGCCCTACAAATGTGCAAAGTGTCGGAAATGCTTTTCCACATCATCTTATTTAAGTATCCACCAGAGAATTCATACAGGTGAAAAGCCCTACAAATGTCTTCAGTGTGGAAAGTGTTTTTCCCAAACATCTAATTTAAGTAGCCACCTGAGAATGCATACAGGTGAAAAGCCTTTTCTATATACTGTGGTGCCAGGAAGGGAGTTGGGCGGCTGTCCACCAGGTGGCAGCACCGGTCCTACTCAGGTGTGACAGCAGCTGTGATTGATTGTAATCAGTACAGCTGCTGCCTATTACCTCATTATTGGGCTTAATAAAAAGCTTGGCTCTCAGGCTGGGGAGAAAACTATTTTAGGATGTTGTTGTACGTGTGGTTTTGTTTCTTTTTTCATTTCTTTTGACTTTGTCTTGACTGTTAACCATGTGAGCAGTGGCCATCCCCAGCCCAGCATCACAGTTTTTAAGAAAATATTTTTGAAAGATCATCAGAAAGTTCATACAGGTGAAAAAGCCTGACAAAATCTTATTATCTGGTGGCTCGTAAAATAATTAGCGGATATATATTTATATATTTAAACCGAATTTAAATTCAATTCAATTTTATTTGTATAGTGCTGTAACTGTCACAAAGACGCTGCACAGGGAAACAGAAGGAAAATTGAGCAAAAAACCAGGCCTTAGCCCCCAACCAGCAAAATGAGGTAAAAAAACTCCCGGTAGGAGAGAAAAAAACACTGAACAGTGGTGAGAAAAAACTCCCCAGTGGGAAGAAATCTTGGATGGAACCTGGCTAGAGAGGGGGTGCCCATCCTTCGCTGGCCGGCCCGGTTTAGACTAAAGGTGGACTGAATGGTAATAGTCAATTCAATAATCCGTTCAATCATCAGTTCAAAGGGGGCGGGGTGATGCATCTGGGACTCCGGTTGCGTGAAGTCGGGAGGATAAACCAAACCAAAGGGGGGACGGGTCCGAAGCAGTCTGCAAACTCAGGGTGAGGGGCACAACTGGAGCAGTCTGCAAACTCAGGGTGAGAGGGGGACGGGCCGGAGTAATCTGCAGCTCAGGGTGAGAGAGGAAAAGAGAAGGTTAGCCCCCCACCCCCCCCCCGACATCCTTAACTATAGGATTGACTAAAGAGGTAAGTTTTTAGCCTACACTTAAAGACATGATTTAGGCATAAAAATGATTTAGGCAAGAATAACCATGGCTGACGGCAACAAGCGTGAAGCTGCATTGCCCTGCAAACGAAAACCAAACTGGGTGTGAGCGCAGCTCAAGTGGTTCGTGAAAGGAAGGACATTATTAAAGGGAAATTGAGTCAGGATCACCTCAAAATCCAAGACACATAGGAAGATAGGCTATTTGCTTCCACACAACTGCAGCCTTCCCTCATAGAGTAAGTCCTGCACCCCTGCAGTCAACCTCCAGCAACTGGCTCGGCGATTAGCTGCAGAATGGCTAGCGATCCCTCAACGTTATTTCCAAAGCCTGATCAGCAGCATGCACCAACGTTGTCAAGAATGTCTGAATGCTAACGGTGGCTACACCAGTTACTGAAGCTTCTGCAACTTGTGTGAACATCATTTTGGGGGGTGCATGTCTTTTTTCATCAGGGTAATAAACTAGTGTCTAATCAAAACTTTTTTGTTTTCTGTTTTCTGTTCTTGAGCCATCAAAGTATTATTTTGTCATTAGTCGTCACCATTTTAGCTCGTTACCCTATATTTATATGCATAAATATTTTTGACCCTTAACTTCTTTTGAGTAGTATATATATAGAGGCATATTCCTTACATTTATGGTGCCCTGGTGAAGACTGGTAAGACAAACATGTTTTAATTGTCTATCACCATTACTGCTAAATGTATATGTGAACCCCTTGCATGAGTAGTACTCCACCTGTAGGAATATCGAGGCAAGTTCCCTACATAACTGTAGTTTAAGTCCTGTTGCACATAACTCAAAACACTAATTGTGCTAGAAATAAATGTCATTTTTCAATTTGTCCGAAGAAGAAATATCTCAATTAAAATAAGCAATATGTAAATTATGGTGGGTTAGGGTGCGAAATGGGGCAAAACATTTTATAAAACACAAATTAAACAAATGGACTACAAATGCATTGTCTAAAACTCAAACTTCAGATGAGTCCATTTTACTTTTGCACTTGAGCACATATATTTACATTTTGTAGTAAAAACTCACAATTGGTGAAATGGAGGAGAAATCACAATACAGGAGGAGGTGGGGAAATGGGCCTAAAGAGCAGGAGTGTTGGCAGGTATGCAGGTGCAGTTTGCTATTGTTGGGTTAGGGTTAGGGTATGTTTACTGCAGGGGTAGGGTTAGGGTATGTTTACTGTAGGGTTAGGGTTAGGGTATGTTTACTGCAGGGGTAGGGTTAGGGTATGTTTACTGTAGGGTTAGGGTTAGGGTATGTTTACTGCAGGGGTAGGGTTAGGGTATGTTTACTGTAGGGTTAGGGTTAGGGTATGTTTACTGCAGGGGTAGGGTTAGGGTATGTTTACTGCAGGGGTAGGGTTTGGGTTAGGGTTAGGTTATGTTTACTGCAGGGGTAGGCAACCCTGTTCCTGGATTGCCGGAGGCAGTCCTGGGTTTTGCTCCACCCAAACCAATAATAACTATAAAACTGGATTCATTTTTAATTACAGGTGTAATTCTGCACAGGTAACCATGTTCTGGAGGCACTCTTCATTCCCATTCAGAATATTCCCCCATCATGCCACTGCGGTGGTACAACGGTAAGAGCGGTTGTACTCCGAGGATCGGTCCTGCCAGATCTGAGCATGATTGGCGGCTGCTTCCGGGTGGGTGGAGGGGCTCGGAGAGAATCGCTGCGCGCATAGCGGCCCTGGGCGGGCTGGAATCACGGTCAGGAGCCTTAGGAGGAGTCGCGCCCTGAAGAGGACGTGGCGCCCTCCCGTCCTACCGCCGGCTGACGAGGTTGTGCAGCGGTGATTCTCTAGCGGTTGCTACACGGGGGGAATTAAATTAGAATAGGGGTTAAATTGGCTACTAAACTGGGAGAAAATGGTAAAAAATCAGAAATAAATTTAAATAAATTAATTAATTTAAAAAATTCACCCATCAATCTCAAGCCATCACGCTCAGATGGGACAAAAACCAGAAACGGCACCGGCATTCCACCCCTGGTTCACAGCTTTGTTTTAATGTCCAAATTATGTTTTAGCAATGAACCTGTGTGTTTGAGTTATATTGTTGTATCAAATCATACAACGGTTTTAATCAGTTATCATCTGTGCAAAATGGACATTACTAGGCTTTAGGACACAAATTAATATCAGGCTACTGTCGATCCATCCAGTGTGCTTATATAGCCCATAATAAAAAGAAGCAGACCATGAAATGCCCTTTGCTGCAATTAATCATGTATAAAGTATTGCCGCAAAGGGCATTTTATGATATGCTTCTTTTTATTACATTATTAACATTAATTGGTAATCATCACAATATTCATCATCATAATCATCGGCATAATATATACATTGTTTAACATTTCTCTGATGTTGTTTGGTGGCATATATATTGTTTGCCTCACACTACGAATCAAAACATCACAATCAAGTCTCTCCCTCAAAGCTACAGGATAATTTCAAATTACCTGAAACGGCCATTTTGTTTATCGTAATTGCATCTCACTCTCAGGGTGCGTCCCAATACTCGAAAAATGCATCTTCCTTTCCTCCACTACCACCTCCTCTCCTCTGTTCCTCAGAAACCGATCTTTGTGTTTTAATCTAATGTTTCTGATGAATTAATGTCTCAATGTGAACCGCATTGTCAGGTACATTGTATACTGTACATGCAACTACTTGTACTTGAAACGTACGGGCTGTTTTGCATACTTCCGGGTAGGAGATGAGGTGAGCAGTGAAGAATATTGCGATGCACCCTCAGACACCCTCAGGTATACCCCCAGCCTCATGGGAGGGGAGCACTTTAAATGATGTTAACAGATGTCCGGGGAGTAGATTTTTAAGATTACATAAACCATGGATTTTTTCTTTTATTCTTGGTAATGAAAAACATACCAAAGATGTAAAAATTCAAACGGTATCCAAAGAACATTATGATTGTAGGTTGCGTATCAGTATATGAGCCCAAATATTTGTTTTTGGTATCAAAAACTGGCACACTATCATGGTGCTCCAAAGGGGAAAATCTTTAGGAATCATACTGGATCCAGCCATTAGGGGCAGAATTTTTCCGGTTACTGCAGCTCTGAAGTCTCGATCTGGGGGTTGGTTCAAAAAAAAACAGCAATAGCTTTTATTTTGAAGTTCGGTCCGGTAACTGCACCGGAGGTTTGTTTCTTTTTGTGGCGAGCTACCTTCCGTAGATTCAGCCTACTATACTGAACTCGTGTGCTTTTTTGGCTGTGCTTCACAAAGGCTAACACGCACATGGTGGGGATCATTCGCCGCCGATATTTACATTACGTCAAGTAAATCAAACGATTGACTTGAATTAGTTGAGGCATCAACGAAGGGGTACGTTTCCATAATCTTGAAGCTTTAACAGTTCTGTTAGTTTTCGAATCGGTTTGCTTTCCATGCACTAATGTTTGCACATGTGTTTGCTACTTTGGCAGTAGCTGTTAAAACATAAGTGATTGTAGAATTTATTTTTGCGTTGGAAAACGGGTCCTGCGTTAGCCTACTTATCTATGATATGATCAATAAGATAATGAGATACAGATATCGGTAAATAATAACGCTACAATGCAAATGGTGTCACCTTGTAGGACCCTTATATGGTTGTTCACGGAACTAATCCATGCAACGCGTATAAATCTTGTAAATATGCGGAATTAGGTTGAATTGCCTGTTGTTCTTTTCAGGTAATGTAGAGTGAGCACCATAATTAATTGGACAGCGACACATTTTTTGTTATTTTTGTTCTGTACTCTAGCACTTTCAGTTTGAAAGGATACAATGACAAGGAGGTTGAAGTGCAGACTGTCAGCTTTAATTTGTGGGTATTTGCATCCATATCGGATGAACCGTTTAGAAATTATAGAACCTTTGGTACATAGCCCTCCCCCCATTTTCGGGCATCAAAAAATATTGGACAGTTTAACATAATGTAGAATAATATTTGGTCGCATATCCTTTGCACGCCATGACTTCCTGATGTTTGTAACCCAACAACATCAAAACACTCTTGATATCTTATTTTCTGGTACTCTTACAAGCGATACTATAACGTCTTTGCATTTGAATGGATCTCTATGGGAATTGGGGGGTGGGACTAGATTTATCTGTAAATTGCATTGGACCAGTATGGAACACATGGTTGGCTAAATGGATCTAAGTCATCAAGGGTCTGTATCAAACAAGCGTTAAACCATCACTGCTGCCAGATATGCAGTAGATATATCATAATTTGTTAGCAAGTCGAGTGCGACTCGAGTCCAAGTTGCAGACTCAAGTCTCCAACTCCCCTGCAAACTGTCACGGATTGGTTCTAGACATTGTTAAAACAGTGTAAAAACAACACAATAACTTTACAAATTGGCACATGGGGAGAAGTTAGATGAAGAAAATGCACCTATTATGACTCCCTGTTCTTGTGGGAAACGTGTGTTGACTTCGTATTTTAACGGCATTTGATACCATTGGCTTGTATTGAAAGAGGGGCCTGAAAGACCAATATTGGAGCCAACCGCAATGGCGCTAGTGAGCAACGTTTCTCGCCGCTCTCAGCCAAACCAGGAAGTGAGCTTCAAAAACGAAGCCCGGTGTTGGTCCCTTGGTCCCATTACTCGAAAAATGCATCCTCCTTTCCTCCACTACCACCTCCTCTCCTTTGTGCACCGGAAACCAATCTTTGTGTCCTAATCTGATGTTACTGATTACACATGAATCAAGTTCTAACCATTAATATGTAATTGGCTCAACGCAAACCACAATGTCCGGTACGTTGTATACTGTACATGCAACTACTTTTACCCAATTAATTCCTTTCCGCTACAGGAAACCTGGAATTCTAATTTTTTAGGTGCTGGTCATTATTTGTCTGTGAATTACACTTATGGCAAGAATAAATTTGCCAAATCAAATTATTTCAAGGAAAAGAACAATGAATGAGCATTTTGTTCTCTACCTAAAGACAACTATTTTGTATGTAATTTTGAATGTATCTGTCGTATAAAACAAAGTCAGCTGTCTTTCTCCTTATGTTAGGACAAAAAAAACGTATTGCTTATTGATTGCATTTGCATTGCCCAGCTAAACCAACCATGGCATGGCTGGGGACATACGTATTGTACGTATCATACATATCATTCACTCGTTTTTACTTGGTGCTCACCATGCTCACTCGTCAGATAGTATATCGAAAAATAGTTTTGCCAAATAAACCATGCAAATAAACCTTGGAAATGGCTTTGTCGTAATGTAGCCTATTTTGGCTGGTTACTGTAAATAAATAAATACGAGAACCATGATCTGCCGAGGTACTTAGTTGCCATGCACGTAATATTCGTCGAGTAACAACCAAAATTACTGAGTGGCCTTTAAGATATTCTTGTTCAATTTTTACATTTTTGTCAGTAGGCTATAGTTTAATGAGGATATTGCTGTAATGAGGAATTACTAAATCAGGACAGATTATTCAAATAGCTTTTATTCACCAAGACGTGCTATTAGGCTTAAACATTTGCCTTTAGCTGTTTTACTTTATTTTTTAATGAACAGTGTCTTTGATAGCTGCAGAGATAGACAAAGTAACAAAAGGTAATTATAGCTAATACAAAGAATTAGCTCAGGCTTGCTAATTGTTAGCTTGGGCTAAGGTAGTTGACAATATGATTACAAGTACAACATTGGTAGCCTGTTTACAGTGTAAAATGGAAAGGCATTTAACCAAAACAATCGCTAATCATGCATTTACTTACATTATGAATGTAGCTTGCTAGGTTCTAAAAAAAGGTTATCTATCCATCTCCATCTACTACGTTGACATTCTCATACTGTTGGCGCCGTGATTTTTGGCCCACGACGGACGCCGTGAGTGAAGCAACCGTGATTGGCTGCAAGGGCTACCCACAATCCTTAGTAAATGGTGTAAACTGGCCTCCATGATACTGAAAACAATGGCGGGGATTTGGGCAAAGTGGGTGGAGAAAGCTGGCTTCAACAGATTGAATGGGAGAGATACAGCTTGTTGTTTCTAGTTTTCTATATAGTTCGGTGGTCGGCTAATGCAGTAGGACCTGTTTGATTAAGGCTAAATCTCTTCCCCTGTTTCCCTCCAGGAGCTGCACTTCTGCACACCTTTGAGCAGCAGTATGATGCAGGCAGGAGTCTGTCTGAGACGGGACACTGAGACAACACTACCAGAGCTCACTGAGCAGTACAGGATCAGACAGAAAGAAGAGGAACTCAGTGGACTGGAGTCTGTCCACATGGCAGAGTCAGAGACAGAGTGTGCTGCACCAGGACTCAACACACTGGAGCCAGAGTGTGTTACAGCACACAGCGGGGTCAGTGATGTACACCACACACACACATCATTGATTAAAACTGATCTGGGCTCCACCCACACTGGGGATCTTAAGACAGAGAGTCTCAACAGTTCAGAGCTGGGATATGTAACCCATCTGCATCCTGACCAAATCAAAACAGAGACTGATGATGGAGGATACCTTAAGGCAGAGCACATCAGTAACTTGCAGGATTCTAAGTGTATTGATATTAAATCTGATCAAATGAAGTGTGAATCCAGTGACAGTTTAGTGAGTGATCTCATGAATACTGTGGTGAATGGAGCTGGTGTTGATCAGAAAGATCAGACTGAACCATGTCAATATGCAGGAGAGCCAAACACAAACTGTAAAAAAGAAGAAATCCATGATGATCTGCCCCAATATGGGGACTTCACAAATCATCGCTGTGAAAATAATCAGACCAGAATTATCCAGAAAATCACAAATGGCAGCAGCATGCATAAACATTGTAGGAGAATGAACATGATCATTGAACCCGTGATAATGAATTCAAGTAAAACACAAAGATTTTTGAATTTCTTTCAAAAGAAGACCATTAATAGAAATGAAGGTAAAATTCATACTCATGAAAAACCATACAAGTGTACACAGTGTGAGAAGTGTTTTAATACAAGATCTAATTTAAATATCCATGAGCGAATTCATTCAGGTGAAAAGCCCTACAAATGTATTAATTGTGGGAAGTTATTTTCCCAATTATCAAATTTAAGTTGCCACCAGAGAATTCATTCAGGTGAAAAGCCCTACAAATGTATTCATTGTGGGAAGTTCTTTTCCCAATTATCAAATTTAAATAGCCACCTAAGAATTCATTCAGGTGAAAAGCCCTACAAATGTATTCATTGTGGGAAGCTCTTTTCCCAATTATCAAGTTTAAGTAGTCACCTAAGCATTCATTCAGGTAAAAAGCCCAACAAATGTACTCAGTGTGGGAAGTGCTTTTCCAAAATATCTTCTTTAAATATTCATGCGAGAATTCATTCAGGTGAAATGCCCTACAAATGCACTTATTGTGAGAAGTGCTTTTCCCATTTATGTTATTTAAGTAGCCACCTAAGAATTCATTCAGGTGAAAAGCCATACAGATGTTCTCAGTGTGAGAAGTGTTTTTTTACAAATACAGGCTTAAATATCCACCAGAGAATTCATTCAGGCGAAAAGCCCTACGCATGTTCTCATTGTAGTAAGTGCTTTTCCACAATATCTAATTTAAATGTCCATGAGAGAATTCATTCAGGTGAAAAGCGATACAGATGTTCTCAGTGTGAGAAGTGCTTTATTACAAATTCAGGCTTAAATAGACACCGGAGGATTCATACAGGTGAAAAGCCCTACAAATGTACTCATTGTGGGAAGTTCTTTTCCCAATTATCTAATTTAAGTCGTCACCAGAGAATTCATTCAGGTGAAAAGCCCTGAAAATGTACTTAGTGTGGGAAGTGCTTTTCCAAAATATCTTTGCCTCTTCACACGGGACTTCCAACTCCACTGCCCTACAACTTTGAGCCATAAAAAGCACAAAGTCATAAACGACAGCTGGAAAGACCATAAAACTAGACATTAGAGGTTGAAAAAGGCACTTCAGGACATTGGACAGCCTTGCGACACTTTGACTCCTAACAACATCACTGAACTTGCCTAGAGCAGGGACCCAGGATTTCTCATGGGAAAGCAGACGGCTGGGACAGGTTCAAACAGGAACATATTCCGAACTGAAACAAAACAGCATATGTATAAAGCATCTTATGTATGTGCATGTAAATAACTGTGGATAACATGATAAATGGTGTGAACTGGGATTAATATCACTTGAAATGAGGGGTATGTGAAAGTATAGGAGGGGGCAAAATAAATGGGAAGGAATAAAGAATGTGGTTGGAAGAAGGATTGTTATCTGTTATCATGGATGCATTTGTCCACATAAGTGTCTGGATCATAGAGTGGGCATCATCTGGACCTCCATAGAAAGATATCTAGTAAAATCATAAGATCACGCGCCGTCGTACAAAGTATCTAATTACTATCACTATATCGGGGGGGGGTGTACAGTTTCTCTCTTGGTGGTGGGGTGTTATAGCTCTGTTCCTGACCAGACCTTATGTGAACAAAGGGAATTGTGGAATGCGGAAGGCCTGCCCAGGACTGGATTTAAGGGAAGTCCAAAGGGACATTCGGGGAGAATCTGCTTAACGGTTCTCCTGGTACCATAGTCTTCTCGTACGAGAATTTTGGACAAACCTCATTATTCTCTTTGTGTTCCTTTTTGTCTTTGTCTGTTTGAGTGTATGTATTTTCTCTTAGTATAGAATAGCATTCTTTGATTGTCTTGTAAATAAAATGTCTACCTTTTTCCATCAAGGTACGCCTATTCTTGGTTATTGCAACTGTCATATTATGTCACAATTAACCATTTTCCCTTTTCCAAGATATGTGGTTCGCCTATACACTGACCGGGGTGTGCATCTCTGTGAGAACCAATCACTATATTCGTCTCCTATGTGGTTTTGGGGTAACACTGTAAGCGGGTTACTCGCTGGGCATAGTGATAGTCTCGTTAACCGGAAGTGCAGCTGCTCCAGGATAGTTGTGAATTTCAGTGTCCAGACGGATCCTAGTATTATTTCATAAGATAATAAATGAGTCGTAGTCTGGGATATTTAGATAGTCTCACTCACCAGATGGAGTCACCTTAGTTAGGGCTCCCTGGGTTAGCTGTTAATTTTGGTTCCTGGACATGCGAACCCGTATTCACATAAACATCCATGTTACAGGAGTCAGATAAACTTGTTTTCCTCCCTGCGACAAAATTTTATTCCTTAAAATTGATTTTAAAGGGGGGGGGGGAACTTCACCGATTACCAATATGGCAGCCGATACAGTGAATTTATGAGCTGGAATGAAAATAGACCTTTTCTAGCACCGATATGACTATGCAAAGGTACTCAGAAGGCTGCTTTCTGTTAAATAGAGCCAGTTGCTAATTCTTGATATAACTGTACTGCCCTGTACTGCCCCGTACTGCCCCAGGCAGCCCGGTAAGAACTCAGACATCAGGTGGAAGTTGACTTTGTTTTAATGTTCGCCACCACAAGCAACACACTTTATGTTCACTTCAGTGAGTAGAGTTATGGTGGTTCTGCAATAAATCAAATATACATACATTACGTATAGCACATAATAAAAGCAAAAAGAATACACAGTACTATAGAAATGCCACTGCGATCGCACGCAATACAAAGCTGGAAATAAGAAGTATTGCAATAAAAATGTACCGTCAAAAATCATTGTAATTCACACCAAATACTGACATGTCGATCCGAACGTTAATAGAATTTTCAGAGGACCTCGGAGTTCGCTGAGAAACGGCTGGAATTATTATTCAAGTGCCCGGAAACAGATGTTTGTGTTTTAATCTAATGTTGCTGATTACATCTAGTATTAATGGTTACATATTAATTCATGTCTCGGCGCAAACCACAATGTCAGGTACATTGTACATGCAAATACTTGTACTTGAAATGTTCAGGCAGTTTTGCATACTTCCGGGTAGGAGAGGAGTGGTAGTGGGGGAGTGGAGGAAAGGAGGTGGGTAGTGAAGAATATTGGGATGCACGCCTAGTCTCCTCCATGACCGAGAAACCCATCTTTGTGTTTTAATCTAATGTTGCTGATTACATATACATTTATTTATTAATGGTTACATATTAATTAATGTCTTGACACAAACTGAAATGTCAGGTGCATTGTATATGCGCATGCAACTACTTGTATTTGAAACTTCCAGGCGTGTTTTGCATACTTCCGGATAGGAGGCGAGTGGAGGAGACGAGTGGAGGAAAGGAGGTGAGAAGCGAAGAATACTGGGATGCACCCTCACACACCCACAGCCCTTTAAATGAGCACTTTAAACTTTTTAACAGATGTCCGGGGAGCAGATTGCTTTTTTCTTTTATTCTTGGCAATGAATAAACATACCAAAAATGTTAAAATTCAAACGATATCCAAAGAACTATTATAATTGTAGTTTGCGTATCAGTATATGAGCCCAAATATTTGTTTTTGGCATCAAAAACTGCCACTATCATGGTGCTCCAAAGGGGAAAATCTTTAGGAATCATACTGGATCCAGCCATTAGGGGCAGAAATTTTCCGGTTACTGCAGCTCTGAAGTCTCGATCTGGGGGTTGGTTTAAAACGCAGCAAATAGCTTTTATTTTGAAGCTCGGTCCGGTAACTTCACCGGAAGTTTGGTTCTTTTTGTGGTGAGCTACCTTCCGTAGATGCAGCCTACTCTACTGAACTCGTGTGCTTTTTAGGCTGTGCTTCACAAAGGCTAACACGCACATGACTTGAATTGCAATTGACTTGAATTAGTTGAGGCATCAACGAAGGGGTAAGTTTCCATAATCTTGAATCTTGAACAGTTCTGTTAGTTTTGTTTACCAGCAAGCCTCAAATCGGGTTGCTTTCCATTCACTGATGTTTGCACATGTCTACTTTGGCAGTAGCTGTTAAAACACAAGTGATTGTAGAATTTATTTTAGCGTTGGAAAACTGGTCCTGCGTTACTTATCTATGATATCAATAAGATGATGCAGATATCGGTAAATAATGTTGTAATAACGCTAGTTACTTTACAATGGTTTGACGTTGTAGGACCCTTATGGTTGTTCACGGATGCAACATGTGGAAATCTTGTAAATATGCAGAATTGGCTTGAATTGCCGGTGGTTCTTTTTAGGTAATGTAGGCTATATAGCCTACACTACAATTCAGTGATTGAATTACTTTTCAACGAAGTTTTATGCGCATTGCTTGAAACCAAGCGGCAACGGTACGGCGCCATATTTGAAGCTTTTTTCCCCCCCCTCAGTGCCTAAAGAGTGAACTACAACGCCCGGTTGCAAAAATAACATGAAACCCCGCCCACCCCATTGTAATTCAATGGAGAAAGCCAACAAAGAGGCCAATGTTCTCTGTGGAAATACAAAGTCAAAAGCTAAACAGTTCGTGAAGGAATAACCTAAATGAAGTATAGGCTATGCAGAAGCATAGGCCTACGAACATTTTTAAATAAATAATGTATTTCTCGGGTAGCTAAGTTAGGTAGTGAATGGAATGAAACCGGCAAAGTGACGTTGTGTTGTAGTAGTAGCTCATTCAGCTCGCAGGACTACTGAGTTACCTGGATAACTGCACTGGGTAAAACCCAGAACCCTGCCATATTTGGAACATCGACTGAGTAAAACGAGCTGTTCCTAAACGATGATAGCACAGACATGCGTACCAAGGCTACATTTTAACCAACGGGAAGTAGCCTAATGCAGCGCTCTAGTTATACGTTAGCTATGAATATCACATAAATATTGAGGAAAATTCAGTAGTCCAGCAAAGAAATATCAAAATATACTGACACAAATTGGGCTTTTATTAACATTGTGCCACGAGTTTCTAAGTGCAAGTCAAGTCGCAATTAATTTTTTCGTTTCGGGATTCGAGTGCGACTCGAGTCCAAGTCGCAGACTCAAGTCTCCAACTTTGCTACAAACTCTCATAGATTGGTTCTACAAATTGTTAAAACAGTGACAAATAAAATGCAACTACATATAACGACAAATACAAATGTATTGACTTTGTATTTTAACTGCATTTGATTGTATTAACTTGTATTGAAAGAGGGGTCTGAAAGACCAATACTGGAGCCAACCACAGTGGGGCTAGTGAGCAACCCTCTCACTGCTCTCAGCCAAACCAGGAAGTGATCTTCAAAAACAAAGCCCGGTGTTGGTCCCTTGGTCCCAGTACTCGAAAAATGCATCCTCCTTTTCTCCACTACCACCACCTCTCCTTTGTGTGCTGGAAACCAATCTTTGTTGTAATCTGATGTTACTGATTACACATTCATTTGTAAACATTAATATGTAATTGGCTTGACACAAACCGCAATGTCAGGTACATTCAGGGTTCGAATTGTAAAATGTTAACAAGGTTTATGTCAACAACGCTGTTTATTGCCGGGGGGGGGTCTTAAACTAAAATGTGTAAGCGATTGCTATACATTTGCCTCAGGCGGGCACACACGATCCAATCTTACTGTTCCTTCTTATTTATTATAAAGCGCTTTAATCCATAAAACAACACTCATTCTTGAGGATGAACAAAATCCATGTTTATTCATGAAAAAATGAGGCTAAGGCCAGAAACAT
>JAINUF010000057.1:107034-125000 GCA_029718625.1 Synaphobranchus kaupii | reverse complement strand
GAGGAAGGTCCTTCACCCGGGTCTACCGACTCCATAGTATCTCCTGAAAGGGGTTTCTCCACTACAACCACAGTACACTCTACGACGGCATGTTTTCGCTCCGTCTCGGCCCTGATTCAGTCGATCGGCTATTTTCTCCCTCTTTTTTCTTATGCGGACACGTAAACCTCTTATGGCCAGTGTCACCACACCCAAAGCAGCGTAAACTATCAGTGCTGGCATAGATCATATAGGAGCTTTCTCCGCGAGCTACACGGAAAGAAAGCTCCAGAGTTTTTGTGGGCGAACTTAAAAAGCATAGCACGTGTTTTAATGCTGTATTTTTACACCCGAGTGGTATCATCTTTATCACACTTGCAAACTTACCAAAACGGTCAGTTCCCTCTCAATGGCTTCGTTCTTAATGAATGGTGGAAAATTTGAAATAGGTACTTTTACTGCCGGTGCTGACAGCGGTGTTATTTGCACAAAAGTCTCCTTCACCCAGAGACCACTCTCAATCAGCTGACTGACAAATGTTTCGTTTTTAAAAAATATGACAATAGCTTTATTCATCCTCGATGCCGAATCAATGCTATTATGTCCAACTTGCTCTCCCACAGCCATGAGTACCTCTTCAATAGTAGCACCCGTATCAGGGACGCACCTAAACCCATTGCGGAGGGAGAGGGGGTGCGCTCCCCCATCAGGGTCAGACGCCATTTTCCAAATATTTTCCATATTCCTGCCGCACTTGGCAGTTCTTACCCGTCGACCAACTACAATAAAACAAAAAATAAAATGACCAGAAGAAGAGTGAGAAAAGATAAAGAACAAGGAAAGAGAAAAAGAGAAGAAAACCCCAAGCACCGCCACCCTCACACGTGCACTCGCTCCAGAGAGAGAGAGAGAGAAAGAGAGAAAGACAGAGAGAAATTTTGAAATTTAAAAGCACCTTTAATTCAACTCCTTCCTTAAGTACTGGTCAACACATACAAGAAAGTACAATTAGAAAATAAATAACATCAAACGCCTCTCCCAGACAAAACATAAGAACAGAATGCACAAAAAATAGCAAAACATTTTTTTAAAATAAGTACAATAAAATCAATAAATTCAAAAAGACAAAACCAACATACCATCCTGGACTGTACAGAGCACATCCCCTATGCCCTAAATAGACAGAAAACCATCCATGTTGCCAATCAGGCTGTGATAAGCATAGTCAACCCTAAGTCTGGCTGCCAGCAGCTGTTTCGTCATCAACACTGGGTGCTAGACCCTGAATGTGGTTCTTTCTAGTTGTCCATATGGCCAATTTGGCCATTCCTGACAAAAAATTCAAAAGAACATATACAGCCCTGTTCCTCGCCTTATACCTTGGATCTAGAATGAACAGGTCAAATGAGAAAGTTTCCCCTAAACCTTCAAACCATGTCTCTAAGAGACTAAATAAAAACCTTAATCTTAGGCACTCAATAAATAAGTGTGACACTGACTCAATTTCTAAACAGAAAGGGCACACTTGCCCAGTATTAGGATCCAGGTGCGCCAGATGTCTGTTCGTGACTATTGCCCTATGTACTACCCTCCACTGGAGGTCAGCTTATACAGGGACCGCCAGCAGCCTTTTAGGGAAATATCTGGGCAAAAAACACGGTCCACCTTGACGACTTCATCCCTGCCAGCGAGCGCAAGTGTGAAACCTTAACACAGTTATGATAGATAGCTCCTTTGCTTATGGTTTCAAACTTCCCCAGTTTTGGGGTTGTAAAAGACAAAAAAATTCCCCTCCTCCTGCCACTCCCCTATAGCAGGGAAAACGGTGAGGAATGGGAATCTGCACTCACATTCATCATCCCATTGGTCAGAGAGAGCGTGATTTTCAGCAAACGCTCTTAGAGGAGCCGGCAGGGAGGCACAGACTTCCTCCACAATCTTCAGTAGCACTCTAGAGGACCTTATACCCGCAATCTCCCCAAGGACCTCAACACCTGTTTGAGTGGCCTTCATCAAATGGCCCAGCTTTACACAACCTGTGCTACGCAGACATGACCGCAGACTGGCAGAGGACAAAGTAATGCTGGTGATGGCTCCTCAAATAACCATACCCCTGGTGTTGCTTCAGGTTCACGGGTGACTTCGAAGACCTGCCATGCTTGTAGGACTGTCTCGTAGAAAGGAGTCAGTCCAGTCCAGTCCACACCACCAGGCCGTAGCGGGAATAGCTGTTTGTCACAGGTAAAGCGCCCAGCCCTTCTCAAAAGCAGGCGAGCTGTATCCAGCCAGCTCAGTTCATCACAGTAGACTAGTCTCTGTGCAGCTTGGAGTCTAAAAGCCATCACCCTTGAGGCAATATCCATGAGTCCTTGTCCCTCCTCATGCACTGGTAGATACAGAGCAGCTGCCCGAATCCAGTGCTGTCCAGACCTGAAAAACTTGACTATGATCCTTTTAACCTCTTCAATAAGGCTCTTTGGTGGAGGTAATACAATAAGTCTGTGCCACAAAGCTGAGGCAACCAAGTTATTAGCAACCAGAACTCTTCCCCTATAGGACAACTGGGGTAGCAACCATTTCCATTTAGACAACCTGGCACACGCTTTCTCCACTATACCCTCCCAGTTCTGTTTCTGAAATTCATCTGTGCCCAAAAATACCCCAAGGCATTTTCATTCCTCTCCTTCCCCACCTAAGACCCCCAGGCAGAGTGGGGACTACCCTCTCATGCCAATGCCCGACCTGCAAGGCCTTATTTCTCCCAGTTTATTTTTGCAGATGAAGCCTTCCCAAACAGATCTAGGCTTTTCTCTAAAGCCACAATATCAGCCTTGTCCTTAATAAAAATGTTTACATCGTCCGTGTAAGCAGACACAACTATTGGTGGGTTCTGTGGTAGCCCTGGTAGGGAAAGCCAAGTCAGGTTATTCCTTAGCCTACTTAAAAAAGGTTCTATAGCTAATGAGTATAGCTGTCCTGAAATGGGGCAGCCCTGTCTAATACCCCTCTGAACTGAAATAGGCAGGCTTAACCCACCTCCCACCTTAACCATACATGAGGCATCCTTATACAATAACCCTACCAAAGAAATAAAACCCTCCCCAAACCCAAAGGCTTTTAGAGTAGAAAACATAAAACCATGATCAACACGATCAAAAGCCTTCTCTTGATCCGGAGATAAAATACCAATATCAATACTGTATAAATTACATACATCAAAAATATCACGTAAAAGAAACAGGTTGTCCATAATAGATCTATCTGGGAATGGGATACAATATGATTGATCCTTATGGACAAGGATACCCAACTAGTCTTTCAGTCTGTTTGCCAGTACCTTTGAAAGCAGTTTATAATCGCAACATAAAAGAGCCACAGGCTGCCAGTTCTTTAATAGAGCCAAGTCCCCTTTTTTGGGAAGTAGAGTGAGAGCTGCACGAGGACAAGAAACTGGCAATGAGCCCCTTTTAACACAGTCAAGCAGAACTTCCCGAAAGTCAGCACCTATATGTTGCCAAAAATGTTTATAAAATTCTGCAGGCAGTCCATCTATTCCAGGTGCCCAACCAGAAGCTAGCTGTCCTACGACCTTTGTTAACTCCTCCAGACTTATCTCCATCTCTAGGGAATCCCGATCTACAGACTCCAACTGAGGTAGCCCCTGAAGAAGTTCTGTAGCACAGCCCTCATTACATTCCTCCGCCCTGTAGAGGGCAGTATAGAACTCCACTGCGTGCCTCCTCATTTCAGTTGTGTCTGTGGTCAGCCTCCCATCTGGAAGGCGAAGACAAGCCATCTGGTTGCTCCATGCAGCGGATTTCTCCAAATTGAAGAAAAACAGACTTGGTGCATCCATGTCTTTTACTTTAACAAATCAAGCTCTGATCATAGCCTGCTTTACTTGCTTTTGCAAAAGCATGACCAGCTCACTTCTTTTATTCTGTAGGAGTCCTCCATTCTCAAGGTTGCAATGATTAAATAAACTGCTTTCTATGTTAGTAATGTCCTGTTCCAGTGTCCGGACAGCTTCTCTTATTTTTGCTGCTGAATTAAAAAGGTATTGCTGACAGAAGACACGGATCTGCGCCTTTTCCACCTCCCACCATTGGCTCAAAGAGACAAACTCCCCCTTTTTTGCTCTCCATATTTCCCAAAAACACACAAATCTTTCAGTAAAATCATTGTCTTGCAGCAGTTTAGTGTTAAAACGCCAACAGGAGTGTGGACTCACTGAAGGGGAGAGACATAGCTCAACAGCAGTAAAATGATGATCTGTAAAACCAACAGGATAAATAAAACTACTTAGTATTCTTGCACTAAAAGCCTTTGAAAGATAAAACCTGTCTAGCCCCGCTGCACTCACCCTATTGTCTAACACCTTCACCCATGTATATTGCCTTACAGCTGGATGTTTGACCCTCCAAGCATCAATTACATCCAGCTGAGATATTATCCGGGATAAAGAAATGGATGACTGGAGGTGGGGTTCTTCACTTGTCCTATCTAAGTTAAAATCCACAGTGCAGTTCCAATCCCCTCCCATAACAATACACTCACTCTGATCACACTGCAGTAGTGCATCCCTCAGTTTCTTAAAAACATCCACACGTCCAGATCCCTCATTGGGAGCATAGACATTTATAAAGCAATAAATAGTATCGCAAATTTCTGCTTTTACTGATACCACTCTACCCCTCACTATTTCAGATGTAGATAGCACTTTTACCCCTAAACTATGAGAGAAAAGAATGGCTACCCCTGCACTAAAATTAGTCCCATGGCTTAGGATATATTTACCCTTCCACCATAAGCCCCAATCTACCTCATTATTAAAATATTATAGTATATTTTATTAATAGTTATTTACTTTTTAATTCCTTGCTTTTTAACAGTCTTCCCTTTCTTGGACATGGCCGTTTTCTCAAAGCAGTGACATGCTTCCTCAGACGAAAGCGTTTCTTTTCATCCAATAAATCAAGACCTACATGCTTCTGCAATGTAGAGGCTGATCGAATGAATTTTGCAGTATCAGGAAAATAATCAGTCACATTAACTGATTTTCCTAATGTTTCATCGAGAAAATCATTTATCTCATCCAGTGTATATAAATTTTGAGCTTGAAATGACGGTTCTGAAACGGACAATCCATTTAGTCATCTTCGTTTTTTTCTTGACTATCAGCGACACTCAAAAGCTTTTCCACCTCCTCCCCACTGGCCTGCTCTGTCTGGCTGGGCTCACCACCCCCAACTTCGGATGCGATCTCCGCCCCAGTCTCATTAATCACTTCGGCACCACTCACTTGTTTGGAAGTCTCCTCGCCGGGTTCAGCCAGAACTTCCCCCACCGGTTGCTCAAGTGTTATTGAGCGAGAGACAGTCTCATCTACAGCAGAGGAAACCCGCACGTTCTCTTACATGTTCTTCCCCTGTCCGCCCTGCACACTCGTCCCCTCACCAGGGTCCGTGGATAACGGCGGGGCACCTGCGCTCTCCCCAGCTCGCTGTCTATGCGGACAGGTGAATGCGTTTGTGGCCAATATCACCGCATTCGAAGCATTTCATGCTTCCCGAACTTGCATAAATCATATACTGTCAGTCTTCATGTTTTACCCTGAATGAAACTTCTAAACTCTGGGTTGGAGAGTCAAGAAACATATACACTTGCCTTCGAAGAGACTGGACATGTTTCAGTTTTTCATTCCTACACCCCAAACCTATAGTTTTAAAGGGGCTTGCGAATTTCCCGAACCGCCGCAGCTCTCGCTCCAGGGCCTCATTGGAAATAAAAGGGGGAACACCGGACACCGTAATACGGGTAGAAGGCACAGACAATGGCGAAACTTGAACATAAACATCATAAAATAAAACTAAACTATAAAGACCAACTATACAGTATCTCCAACAGAGAGGAGAACCTCCTCTACTGTGACAGTCTGATCAGTCATAATTCTAACTCCATGTCGGAGAGAAAGGGATGGCGCCAATCTCACACACTCGCTCCACACCATACTCTCTTCTTCTTCTTCTTCTTGGCTTTTTACGGCGGTTGGCATCCAGTATTGTTGCATTACCGCCACCTTCTGTATTTCTCAAAGCACTTAACTAAATCTTATCCCACAAACCAGTTTCCTTTATGAAGTTAAAAATTATGTTACTAGTATTCTTTACCTTGTCATGTTCCCAGCAAGGTTGCAGAACTCCCTTCATAGGGTGGGAATTGTCATGCCCCCTCAAATAAGTCCAATAATTTGCCACGGGTTGTTTCCTTCGCAATTCTAATGGCATTTCCCCTGTCTCGACCTGCAGTGCACATCTGGGAGTCTTGACCGCCCCACAGCATGCCCTGAGACCTTTTGCCTGTACTACATCTAGCTTTGCCAATAATGTTTTGGCTGCTGAACCATACGCAATACATCCATAATCAAATACCGAATGAATCAGCCCAACATATAGTCTTTAAGGAAGTTCTGTCAGCTCCCCACTTCAACCCTGTTAGACATCTCATAACATTTATTATTTTCCTACACTTCTCTATTACCTTATTGATATGTTCTGACCATGTTATTCTGGAGTCAAAATGAACCCCCAAAAACCAAAATACCCTCACTCTCTCAAGATTTCTGTCATACAGATTCAATTTCACATTTTCCTCAATCCTTTTCCTGGTGAAGAATACTGTATTCGTCTTCTCAATAGAAAATTTAAAACCCCATTTATATCCCCATTGTTTTACCTCATTAATTCCCTCCTGCACCTTCCTTACAATATGTTGCACATTCCTCCCTCTCTTCCATAGAGCTCCATCATCTGCATGCAGGGATTTCCCTATATGTGATCCTATTCGTGAAAACACAACATTAATCATAATAGTAAATAACAAAGGACTAATCACACTTCCTTGAGGCATTCCAATATCAACTACATACTTGTTAGACATCTCTGATCCTATTCTCACTTGAATAGCTCTCCCAAAGAGAAAGTCCTTTATCCAGTTAAAACCCCTCCCTCCTACCCCATCCATGTGTAACTTGATCAAAAGACCCTCTTTCCACATCATATCATACGCTTTCTCTATGTCAAAAAACACTGCCACAACAGATTCCTTATTTGCTAATGCTTTCCTCACATCAGCCTCTCAACATAAAACAGGAACCATGGTGCCTCGCCCTCTCCTAAAACCACTTTGATATCTTGCTATTATTTCCTTACTCTCAAGGTAGTAAGTTAATCTTTCTGTTATCATCCGTTCTATTATTTTAGACATATGTGAGGTTAGAGCAATAGGACGGTAACTTGTTGGTTTCGTTGGATCTTTACCTGGCTTTATAATTGGAATCACTACTGCCTCCTTCCACCTTGCTGGCAACTTCCCCTCCTCCCACACTCTGTTATACAGATTCAGAATCTTGCCTAACCCAATATCTCCAAGATGTTTCAACATGATATAACAAATCTGGTCTTTCCCTGGAGAGGTATTACCAGACTTATCTATTGCTCTCTTCATCTCCTGCAAAGTAAATGGAGCATTTATTATATCCTCATTATCCTCTTTCCTTCCTAGTACTCCAAGGTGCTCCCTCATTGTTTGTTCTCTACCCCTATTCCCTTCCTCTGAAAGGTTGTCTGAGCTTAACAAATGCCTTTACCATATTAACTAATGCCTTTACCATCATCTCTGCCTTATCTTTGTCGGACACTGCTGTCTCATCATTAACTTTCATTCCCGGGTAATCCCACTCCCTCCTATTCCTTCCCATCTTCTTAACCATCCCCCACACCTCTCCTACCAGCGTTGTTCTCCCTATTTTATCACAAAACGATTGCCAACATGCCTTTTTTGCCCTTCTTACTGTCCTTCTAACAAGGGCCTGTGCTTTTTTATACTGTATTAAATGCTGAAAATTATGTGTCTTTTTAAGTATTCTGAATGCCTTATTTCTTTCTTTCACTGCCTTACTGCAGTCTTCTGTCCACCAAGGGACTGCTTTCCTCCTCATTCTTCCTTTACTTCTAGGAATTTGTCCTGTTGCTGCTACATATATCACTGAGCTTAAAGGGATAGTTCGGAATTTTGGACGTAATGTCTCAATTACGACATACCCATGATGTAGTTGATTGATGGAAACCATTTTCAGGTAATTCCATGCTGTCCCTTCTTTTGGACATACACACATTGCTAATGCTAGCGCAACTCTAAGGTAACTGCTAGCATCCACTACCAAATGCACTTAAACACTCCACAGTGCACCCAAAGCAAATAAAATCTCTATCGGGGTTATTTTCAGTGATTATACCATCATTTTTGAAGTCAAACTATCATTTGAATCCTTCACTTTTTGCTGACCTATATTCTCTGTGGAAGTACGGCGGCGGAGCGATACTTTACGTTACCTACGAATGTAGTGCCGGCACTGGTCGACTACAACAACAAAGAAGACCAACAAGTTGCAATGGCCACGTTCGCACTCTCTGCAACTTGTTCAGTTACAATCTATTAGATGGATTATAGAAGTTGATTATCACCATCTCCCCTCCTGCCAACCACATCTCTACTACCACATATTCCTCCTCCTCCCCCTTCCCTAACACTCTATATGGGATCCCTTGTTTGATAAAAGTAGCACACCCTCCTCCTCCTCCCTCCTCCCTATCTCTTCGAACAGCTACATAACCATGTATGATGAAATCCAGATGAGGCTTAAGCCATGTTTCCTGTACACAAATGATATCTGGCTTATCCGACATATCTAAAATGAACTGCTTAAATTAAAAATCATCCTTTTAACACTCGCTATTGATCTTTCCCGACATTTCAAGTTACGCTGAAGCTCCTCCCCCTCAATACTCAGTGGAACACCTGTAATCACTCCACTACACCCCCTTCTGGCTTTCTGTTCTCCAACTCTCACAGTTTTTGTTACGTTGTATTTTCCAACCCTTTTCATCAGCTTAGCCTTGTTCACTTCTTCTTCATCTTCACACCCAATCTGCAAATTACCATCCCTTAAAACTCTTGCAAATTTTACATTCCCAACCTTATTTTTTATCTCATTTGTCAATTTCAATTTCATTCATTGTCTCAACTCCTCCATCCTCCACAAATCTTACCACCACATTGTACCTCTCTGGACCCTCTTCTTTCTCACTTACCCCTCCCTCACTTTCTGTCTCTCCTGCCCCAGAACCTGAATTATCGCCATTTCTGATTCTCTTTACCCCTCGGTCCTTATTCTTACTCTTAACCAACTTCCAATCCTTTTTTCGAACAACCCTTTCACCCCCATCCCCAGTCTGCTCCATTTCTGAATCGCTTAAATTTAAGGTATTTCCTTGCCCTTTACCTGCCATCTCAGAAAACTGCGGGCATCCATCTAAATAATAAAAAACTATTTAAATAATAAAAAACAATTTAAATTAAAAAAAAACATAACATAACGGTACCGTTCCAGGCCTATACGGTCGACTTTGACTTTTAAACATCTCTATTTACATTTGACTTGGATTCAAGATGTAAATCGTTTCATATATTTTATATTGTAAATGGCTCTTTTATAGAGCCTCAACCAGGTGTCTCTGAGAAACAATCACACCCACATAAACACACCTGAAGTTAGACAAGCTGGTCAAGGACATAACACCACCTCCTTAAGATGGATGCCTATCAAGGCAACCACAATTACAGGCATAAAATGTAAGCTCTACAATAAGACACAACTTACAACTGAGAGGGCATCTGCAAGTACGTTGTCCCTCCCACTTGTGGCAGATCTTCAGGTTATACCCCAGTAAACACAAAGTCCACCTTAACATTTGTATGCACAACAGGAAAACAATGAACCAAGCCCATGGCATACTTAAACGCTATAATACATTAAAATGCTGGCATACAAGGAGCCAAGCCTGCCAGAGTCACACACAAAACCACACCCAGAGTCACACAAAGTCCTGTATGGAGTCAGACAAAACCCCGCCTGGAGTCACGCAAAACCCCGCCCGGAGTCTCACAGTCCGGTCTAGAGTCACAAAAGACCACGAGGGCATATGAAAGACTACCAGTGGGCACAAAAGACAACCAGAGGGCACACACAAGCTCCAGAGGGCACACACACAATAGCTAGCCACAGCAAGATGTGTCCTTCACAAAATAAAAAAATAGCACATAGTTACATTCACTACTGTTACGACCCCGGAAGAGGACTGAACCCAAATGCAACGACAAGGAGACAGGAATGCAAAAACTGCAAAAAAGTCCTGAGCATGGGGAGAAAGGCAAAGGCAGTAGGAGTTCCAAGCCGGAACTGGACTCAACCGGAACCTCAGTATTGCTCCAAGCCGGAACTGGACTTGACAGGTCACACCGGAATCGTTCCAAGCCGGAACTGGACTTGACGGACAGGACGGACTTGACAGACAGGACAGAGAGTGGGAGCGCTAAGCATCCAATAAATTAGGCTTCAAACTAAACTCCTGAAGCGTAGGGAGAACAATAAATACAGACAGTCCAGTTATGAATGTGCGGGAGCAGAGGGAGCAGGGAAAGTCAGGGGTAATGATGGCAACAGGTAACCGGGTTGTTTGAAGCAGGGGATGAGCGGGAGCGGGAGAGCAGGACAGTGCAGCGGAGCCCGGGCAGGACGCAGGCGTGGCAACAGGGCAGCGGCAGTAGCAGCACGGCAACAGCAGGGTGGCAGCAGCGACAGCAGAGGCAGGAGCGACAGCACATCAATAGCAACGCAGCATTGGCTGTGAGCGGGGACCGCCACAGGGTGTAATAGCAGAAGCCCAAGCTGCATGCACAAACGTCAGGTGGAAGGCAGGGAAACCGCAACACAGGCAGGGATTCACGGACAGCTGCAGACTGACTTTAAGGAGACAAAAGTGGTTAGCGAGACAGAATAATGAACAGCGGGTTATGCCGTTCAGAATGAACAGACTAGGACTTAACAGGTTAGCAGGGTGAGTTAACACTGAAACAGAACTAAACTGTATGACTAGGAAACTAGACAGAGAACCAGACAGGACCAGAGGTTTCAGACTACAAACGTTAACGAACTGGCACAGGACAGAGAACACCGGGTGACTAAATACAACATTTAATTGGTATGAATTATGTGCCGCGTGCGAATGTATGCAAGAGTGATTAGCAGATTGAAGTGTGGAATGCATGCGAAAACAGGGAAATGGGATAGGCTGAAAAGAGTGGAGTGAAACAGAGTGACACAGATAGGAAACCACGCCCAACCTGCAGCAACGGGGAAAACAAACTAGGGAGAGACGAACCTGAAACAGGGGGAGAATGAAAACACGGGAAACAACAGGACGGGAATGAGGTTGTCACAACTACAGTCATGGCATGCACTAAATGCTCTCAACTAAAGCTTCAAAAAACACGAACCTGTAAAAAGGAGCACTAAAGGATCACCTTCCCACAATGCAAGTTCCAAAAAGTGTAGGAATGGAACCTGTAACTAATCCAACAATAGGACGAAAGAGATTACATTCAAACACACAACATACAGGAGAGCCATCGCTCAACACAAAAACACTACTCAACTAAAATTGTGAGTTGATGAGCAGAGGACACCTCATTAAAGTAAATGCACTCCTAATAGTGAGACAGTCCCCAAGTGCCTTATACAAAGAGCACCCTGGTACCTGTCTAACTACCCAAAACTTTACTAATGCCTAACTGTCTTCATTGAGGCGTGCCGGGCATGAGGCCACTTTAAACGCTTAACTTGCTTTAAACGCTTAAAATCCCCACCCAGGATAACCTCAAAATGAAAAAGGCAAAATAATAAAGTAGTTGTTACGTTCCGAGTATGAACTGGACCCAAATGCACGACTCACACACAGGAAGTTTCAGAGATACTTCAAATAATTTATTTGCTTCGCTCAGAATCCCTCCGGAAGCATAGGGAGAATATTTAATTATGACAGACAACCAGGAATGGAGAGGGAGGGGATGAGCAGGAGCGGGAGAGGCCAGGGACTGGGTGGTGACAGGAATCCGGGCTGGATGAGCAGAGGAGGAGCACCGGCTGGATGCACACCCAGCAGCAGGTTGGCGTAAGCAGCGGCACACGCAGGGGGCACGCTAAGCTGCAGGGTAGCTGAGCTGGAGCACTGGCTGGATGCAACCACAGCGGCAGGATACAGACAAACAGCTGCAGGCTGGTAGACTAGAGCAGAACAGAGTTAGTACAGCGAGGCAGGACAGTATGACCAGCGTGGCGATGCCGTTCCAGGCGAGAGCTGATCAAACCAGACAGGGCAGGACTAGCGAGTAAACGCTGAGCACAAGGTGAGGCTTTTAAGTCAGGCAAGACTGACTTAAGTGTGAGATGAGCAAATCACATGTAAAGTCCAGTGTGAGATGAGCCAATCACATGTAAACCGCAGTGTGAGATGAGCCAATCACATGTAAACTCCAGTGTGAGATGAGCCAATCACAGGGAGAGAAATTACAGCGCTGTACTTATTAAAATTAAAGTAAATAACAAAAAATTAATGACAAAAGTTCCTTGTACATTTGTCTGATACAGCAATCAACCAGTCTGATCTCAATGGTGATGAATTAAAAATTAACAGTATCACTGCAGTCAGAATGACTTATTGTAATAGTCACACCGTAGAGGTTCCTTGATACAATGTAATGTCAAAATTGCTTGACTGAAAATAAATCTAAATCTTGTCAGTTTATTGACTATTGACCTGTCACACAAGCGTACTCATACAATGTTTGAGTTGTAAGAAATATTTGAATAGAATGAACAATAAGTCTTTTACTGATTCCACTCAGTAAGTGACCGCTGGCAAAACAAACGATTATGCATTGACTTTTATACTGCATACAGTACATTAAAATCTAGACAGACCTGGTTCTAATGTACAAATACTGTTTATGCATGCTTAATATTGCTTAGTCTGTTTACAGTGGGTGAAACCCCAAGTTGTCACTGGATTCAAAGGATAGAACCCCAGCAGTGTCTGCAGCAACACAGATACACCACTAGGGTGTGCTATATCACCCTTTCTTTGTACACCAGCAACATGAGCTCTGCCAGTGAGGCCTGCCTATCGAGATATGTAAGAAGAACTGGTCCGAATCAGAGTCCTATCTACTGCGCCCCGTCTCCTGTGTACAGTGCACTGGCAGAAGTGTGCTGTTTAATGTGCAATGTGTAGCAATAAATAATCCGCCATACTATTTTCCAACCATACTGTGGAAGTGTCGTAAGCAGATCGTAAGACGTCCCACCAGCGTTGCCATGTTCGCGGTTTTAAAGCTAAATTCGGTTACTTTAATAAATGCAGTCACAAGTAAAAATGAAAAGTTGCAAAGCACACACTTGTTTTAAAAAGTAAAAATATGAGGATTTTTATGTAAAATACATTGGTTTTGCTTAAAAACATTTTTGGGCTAGTTTTGAGTCATGATTTAGCTGTAAAGTCTCTGGCAAGATCTGGCAACCTTGCACCCCACCCTTGCGCTGCCATGTCATGTGTTGTTTTTGTTGTACTTGAAGGAAAACGTCAGCGAAGCTGCCCCTCATTTTTTTAAAACGAAGCTTCACGTCATATTTACGTGACCAAAATGTTTGTGTACTTCTTGAAAAGTGTGCTCCCGAATGTACTCAGCGAAACCCCGGAAGTAAGTGTGTTATCCAGGTGTTTGAAGTATAGTGCAATTTGAAAAATATTTAGGACTTTCTCGCCCTATCTACTCACCAAGGCTACTTAACAGTGTGGAAGAGTGCTGATTCAGACACGGCCCTGGAGACAACTTCCGCTTACAGGTTCCATGGATTCCTATGGACACTTCTCATTGGCGCATGAAGCAATTTGTGGAGGCTGCCATGTTAGACTATGGGGGATTTTTGGAACCAGACCATGCGCACTGGGTACTTAACGTGGCTTTTGGAACCAGAGGAGCATGCGCACTGGGGACATAAACATGCAGACCCAATTGGAATGAAAAAAATCTCATAACTTCTTCTGTGGGGCGCAGAAATTATTATTATTTTTTTAATATAAAATAAATGTCCAAAATGGTATAAATTGGCCTGGGTAATTGCGTCGTTTTTAAAGGACTTCAATGGGGAAATGTGCTTTTTGGCACCAGAGTCTGCAATACCTCCGGTGACCACTGGAGTTTGCGAGCTTCAAGGAGAATTTCAATCCCTGGTCCCCTGGGCCTGCCACATGACTGAATAAGGAGATGACACTATAGTGACAGCACTCATTACTCAGGGAGACAAAGCACCTACAGACTGCATTACACACCTTGGCTACAAGGTGGAGAAAAAAATATTAGGTTTTAAATGTTATCAACTAAATACATATATATTTTTGGCTTTCTCAGATGTAAGAAAGGTTTTACTGTCATAAAAATTGGAAATGAGAATATTGTGAATATTGGTTTTAAAAACCTGCGAGTTGACATTTGCAGATATGTCAAGTGGAGTACAGACGCATAGATATACTGAAAATGCAATCAGCGTTATCAGCATCTGCTTTCTATAGAAACTCCGTTTTACAGTCAAGCCGGAAAGTCTGCACACCCCTTTCACCTTCTCCACGTTTTATTACGTTACAGACATATTCTACAATAGATTGAGTTCATTTTTTGTCTCAAAATTCTCATAATGACAAAGTGAAAACAGGTTTTTAGACATTTGTGCTAATTTATTAAAAATCAAAATGTAAAATATCATATTGATATGACACCCAAAAGTGAGCTGAGGTGCATTTTGTTTCCACTGATACTGCTTGAGATGTTTCTACAACTTAATTGGAGTCCACCTGTGATAAATTCAATTGATTGGACATGATTGGGGATTGCCAACACCTGCCTATATAAGGTCACACAGTTGACAGTGCATGTCAGCGCAAACTCCAAGCCATGGGGTCAAAGGAATTATCTGCAGACCTCAGAAACAGTATTGTGTCAAGGCATAGATCTGGAGAAGGGTACGGAAAACTCTCTGCAGCTTTACAGGTCCCAAAGAGCACAGTGGCCACCATCATTCGTAAATGGAAGAAGTTTGGAACCACTAAGAATCTTCCTAGACCAGCAATCGCGGAAGACGGGCCTTAGCCTGGGAGGTGAGCAGGAACCTGAGGGTCACTCTGACAGAGCTCCAGCATATCCTTGTGGAGATGGGAGAACCTTTCAGAAGATCAACCATCCAGGCAGCACTCCACCAATCAGGCCTTTATGGTAGAGTGGCCAGACGGAAGCCCCTCCTTAGTAAAAGGCACATCACAGCCCGCTTGGAGTTTGCCAAAAGGCACCTAGAGGACTCTCAAACCATGAGAATCAAGATTCTCTGGTCTGATGAAACCAAAATTGAACTTTTTGGCCTGAATACCAAGCGTCACGTCTGGAGGAAACCAGGCACCGCTCATCACCTGGCTAATACCATCCCTACAGTGAAGCATGGCGGTGGCAGCATCATGATGTGGGGATGTTTTTCAGCAGCGGGAACGGGCGACTAGTCCTGATAGAGGGAAAGATGAATACAGCTAAGTACACCGAGATCCTTGAAGAAAACCTGCTCCAGAGCGCTCTGGACCTCAGACTGGGGCGAAGGTTTACCTTCCAACATGACAACGACCCGAAGCACACAACCAAGAGAACAAAGGAGTGGCTTCGGAGAAAGTCTGTGCATGTCCTTGAGTGGCCCAGCCAGAGCCCAGACCTGAATCCAATTGAACATCTGTGGAAAGAGCTGAAAATGGCTGTGTACCGACGCTCCCCATCCAACCTGACGGAGCTTGCAAGGATATGCTAAGAGGAATGGGCAAAAATGTCCAGAAACAAGTGTGCCAAGCTCGTAGCTTCTTTCCCAAGACGCCTTGAAGCTGTAATCGTTGCCAAAAGGTGCAGCAAGTATTAGGCTAAGGGTGTGTACAGATATGTAACCCCTAAATAACCTATTTTTGTCAGTAAAATAAAATTGCATATTTTCTAAAAACCTGTTTTCACCGTCATTATTGGCTATTGTGTGTAGATGTTTGAGGCAAAAAATGAACTCAATCTATTGTAGTATAAGTCTGTAACGTAATAAAACGTGGAGAAGGTGAAAGGGGTGTGCAGACTTTCCGGCTTGACTGTAAATGTAGACTGGCCCATAATGCATTTTTAATGCAGTTTGGAACAGTTTTAACTTTCTGTTCCATTTCCTGGTTCAAACATGAACCTCAGTAAACTCTTGTGCATCGTAAAATGCCATTGTTGCAGACGTGCTGCCTCTAGGGGTGATACTCTCCCTTTTTAGAGGCGATACTTTCCCTCTCAAGGGGCGATACTTCCCCTCTCTAAGGACGATACTCTCCCTCTCTAGGGGCGATACTCTCCTTCTCTAGGGGCGATACTCTCCCTCTCTTGGGGCGATACTCTCCCTCTCTTGGGGCGATACTCTCCCTCTCTTGGGGCTATACACTCCCTCTCTAGGGGCGATACTCTCACTCTACTAGGGGCGATACTCTCCCTCTCTTGGGGGGATACTCTCCCTCTCTTGGGGCAATACTCTCCCTCTCTAGGGGCGATACTCTCCCTCTCTTGGGGTGATACTCTCCCTCTCTTGGGGCGATAGTCTCCCTCTCTAGGGGCGATAGTCTCCCTCTCCTAGGTAGATACTTTCCGTTTCGCTGGAATTACTTCAATTCCATCCCTGATCTTTTTAATGTTTTACATGAGTGATGATTTTGTTTTCACTCAAATGTTGTTTTCACCATGAGGAATGAATAAATGTTCATCTGAATTTTTAGAAAACATTTTATTTCATATTTTAGTGACTTTTATAGCTACTTTTATAACTTCAGGAAATCCCTGTTAAACAATCACTTTTCTTCTTGTAGTATCCATCCATTTCCATCTATGGAATATGTTCTTGTCATATTTCTTGTTAAATATCCATAATTATTATTTTTTATTCTTTTAAACTTTTAAACTTTTGTGTGAAATATACCTCATATTTAAACTAATATATTCCTTTTGCTGGTGTAACCAGAGGTTGAGGATATTATCTGTTTGGAGTCTGTCGTTTTTAAAGATGACACAGGAAGTCTGACTCTGGATCAATGCTGCTTCAGTCCTGCTTTTGAAGTTGAGGTTTACACAGGTGTTACCACTGATGCACTAAAAATTTCCTTTTAGATAAAACTCGCCAGAGACTGAAGCCTTTTCACAAAATTAAAAAACTAAAAAGCAGCTTGCGACTATAAAAAGTGTGAATAATATATTAACATATGACATAAATTTTACATTAACAGCATATGGTATTTTTGGGAGAGCCAGTTTGCGATTACCTGGACTTTTCATGAATATCAGGTGCCAACTTATGAGAAATTATAAAAATTTATATCTAAATACACTGAAACACAAATACATGAGCAAACAAATAGCTTTCTACAGACTGGATTATTCAAATATAGAGTTTGATCTACCAGTGCAGACTGGAGTATTCAAATATAGAGTTTGATCTACCAGTGAATGAAATCCAGAAACATTTCCTAAATGAAGTCATAATCATTTTAAACATTGTAATAAAATTAGTTCCATGAAAACTTCACAAAACATGCAGATAAATATGAGCACAGTAAATATTAATACAGTAATCTCTGTTTTTTAGAAACTGCATATAACCCTGCCTTTTGACCAGCTGACCCCTTGGCCCCAACCACTAGTCTCTGAGCCCTGATTGGCTGTGGAGAAGCTGGAGAGGATGATGAACCCAGTACTCACTGGCTGTCGAGAGCAGGAGCAGGGAGGAGAGAGAGAGGAAGAACAGACATCTCTCCGTCTTCATCAGCGCAGACAAACGGAACATTCCTCAGAGCAGACTGATGCTCACACCTTCACCTCTGAGCTCTGAGAGAGACTGAGCCCTGTGCATGGACCCTGCCCCCCTCTAAGAAAGAGAGCACACTCTTCTTCCCACCAATCACACTCACTGCTGCCTTATAAGAGTACTGCAG
>JAINUF010000057.1:0-107011 GCA_029718625.1 Synaphobranchus kaupii | reverse complement strand
GCGGGAGCATAGAACTATATATTAACTAGAAAGGAAGAAGCCTTCTCAAAACGGCACCGTTTCCACGGCCCAAAGTTTTTTCTCTGATTGGCCAACGTGACCTGTCACGTGAAGGTGATCATTTTCTCCCTTTTCACAGAGTAATGGCTGCCGTTGTAACTCTAGTTAGCGACCATATACATGTATAGCGACGACTGGAAAGTTATGCTACCGAATAAAAAAGCTAAATGAAAGGTAACTTTGTTAGCTACCGTTAGCTAAGTTAGCTCGCAGTAGCAGCCAGAGGCCTAGAAAGGACATGCTATCACAAAAGCCTGTTGATAATACACCAATAGTAGCTCGATGCACATTTAAAAGAAAATAAGCCAGGTATAGCATAACGTTAGTTATACTTTAGAACACATTTGGCTAATCTTACCGTAACCCCCTCGAAACTGCAATGGACATAGCTAGCTAACGTTATTACGATAACCTTCCAATATCAACGTTATAGACTAGCTGCACTTTAGACCGCATAAACGGGCACAAGTGTCCGCTATGCATTAAGATAACTATATATATATATATATATATATAATGTATGTTATATAGCCTGTGTCTATGTTCATAGACATCCTATATATAGCTACGCTGTATGTGTAGCCTACGTTATGTGGTGAGTGAATACACCCAGCTAGCCTACGGACATGTGCCGATTCCGGCTGAGTGTCGGCACTGTCGGCTGATTGTCGGCTACGGCGACAGTTATTCGGGCCGATTCCGGCCAACCTTCGGCAGAGTCGCCTATTCAAAGATGAGGCCAGGTTGTGGCTAAACGCACTCGGGCCGATTCTGGTTACTGCTCGGCATGTTGTGAAAAATGGCAACAATTAAAAATTAAACAATTTTCAATTAAACATTTGTGTATGTGTTTTTCTATATTGTATCCATCTTCCTATAAATCAGCAGCCAAGCGATCTTAGTATTATGTAACCTAATTTTATTTATTTAAGAAAAAGAAAGATTGTTTGACCTTTAAACGGCCGTAGGCTACATTTAACCAGTTATTATCTTTTGGAGCTAGATTCAAATTCTCAAAGGGATTGTGCGCTCTCCCAGGGGGTGCATCAACTTAGCAGCAGTCATTTATTGGTCATGAGGTAAACGAAATAAATGACAGTTGTCATTCTGTGACCGATCGCGAGGATAACAACTAATAAATTGCACGAGAAACAGTCTCTCAGTCCCACTCTGACAGAACAAAGCGAACAGTTGGGTGAGTTTGACGTTTCCTTTATTCAACGTTAACGAAAAAATGTTTTAATGTTCAATTTGAATTTTATAGTAAATTTAAGATGTATATAGCTGAACACGTTTATTTTCTGGTTGTCTGTTGATGTTCACCAAACAAAAAAACATTATCTCCTTCTCTTTCAGAAATTGACCGTTACCTGCTTCTGAGGTAAATTACACCTAACGTTAACTCAGCTTTCTAAGTTTTCTCATGTGAAGATAAACCAAATAAAAAGGTAACGGAGTGGCTGTAAGGATAACGTTAGCTATTGAAATATATTCCGAGGCAACTCATTCTCGGCTCTCATTTCTTTAGTTAACGTTACTTTGTTACAGTGTCAGTTGCTATCACATAGCTAACGTTAGCTACACGCTAATGACTCTCGCGGTAGCTGGCTACAGCGAGCTGTCAAAGCTTGTGGATGTTGGCTAACATTATGGTAAAGTTGTGGCGATTTTTGCCAACTTTAACTTAACGTTAAGTTACAGCGCGACATCTCGCGAAAACAAACGTAACATATATGAAAAACTTAAACATTTCTCCTTCTCTAACTTAACGTTAGATATTAGCTAATTTATATTCTTCAAATCAATTGCTTGCCACAGAACATCCGTTCGGCTGAGTCCAAAACATAAATTACCTAACGTAGGTTAAATTATTATATAATAGGCTACTATCAATAATCGATAGCTAACTAATCCATTATGGACGAAAAAAAACTTGCTCTGGTAAATAAGTTGTAAAGGCTAATTAACGTAGCCTACTCAGCCAGCAGGTAACCGCGAACTGGAGAGGCTCGCGCAAAGGCCGAGAGACGCAGCTTGCCTAACGTTACTTCATCGATTCATAAAATCTGTCAAACTGATGGTGAAGTTAGGAAGGGCAAACCGGAGCTTTAGAACGTAGACAACAGTTAATTCACGTGAGCTTGACAATACATTTCTGACAGAAAACGTAGTTTATTGAGTTTTTTACTTACCTGCTGTGGTGATAAAACTTACAAGAAGTGCCAGTGTATTTGTTAGCCTTTATTGTTAGCCGTATGAGGCTAGAATGATCAAGCTAGCGGAAACCAATTAGCAATAACCCATAAAAAACTGACTTCTAACGTTACTTGTTCAATCGAATCGTAAAAGTGAAAGCATTCGATTATGGTCAGCGGCACCAAAAATTTCTGTCACACCCTCGATAAACGGCAAAAGTCCCAGTAGAAGATGGAATTAAATCTTTAAAAGTTATATATCTTCTGAATCGTTATCGATTTCCCTTGGTCACTGTGGACGAAGCGCTGTGATTTGGGCATATATGGGGCGTAAATTACGTCAGAAATATTCAGCATTGTTATTTGCTACATAAACGTAATAGTACGCTTGTCACCGTTAACTTGATTGGAGCCTGAAATGTCAATCTTCAGAATCCGTTTAAACCTTTCACCAATAAACTGGGACTTTTATCGCTGATCTGTGTTTGGTGCCGTCAGAGTCCTACTCTTATCATTGATCGAATGTTGGGAAAATGTGAGTTTAAAAGGCGCTAAAAACAGTCCGTATATCACATTAAAATTACATATAATGACAGTTATTGTCCATAATACGTTTATTTAAGGTTAAACTGACATTTTAAGCACAATATTTTGTAGATTTCCCGAAATACATTTTTCGGTTGTCCTGCCTAGTGAAGTAGCCTGACGTACTGAATTGGCCCTTAATCCCGGAGGAATCTTCTACTTTATCTTGACCGTCAAATATGTTACTATGTCTTACTATTCAACTTCGTTCTGAATGGAAAAATATAAAGGGGGCAATAATAAATTAAACACTGAACTAAACGAAACAAATTAAAGCTAGTAGCTAATATCCTACGCTAAATTACAGGTTAGCCATCATTCTCCTCCTTTTTTTTTTTAATCTCTCAGACAAGGTGCAACAGTCCAAACCTGACAGCACCCGAATCCGCACATAACGTTACTCATTCACCCACCCGCCCCACAGATTTTTATCAAATTCGGAAATCCGCAGCCGACCCACATAAATCATTATTTCCCCACTGGGCTATATGCTAACGTTACAGAAAAAATAACACGGAAATAATAGGCTAGATTCAAACCACACATTTATTGGAAATAAAAGTTCTACATGCATATTATGTAAATTAATTTGCCAATTATGTCAATGTCAATTTGTGCAGTTTCTCTAAATTTAACACCATGGGCTAACCTCAAGCCGTCCGCTTCAGCCATATACTGTTCCGTTCAAACTCAAAATCAGACTAAGCCACCTATTGCTATTGGCCTTGCCAGACGTAGGCTAACACTACGGTATCTCTAACTAACTTGGCATCTCGCGAAAACATAAATGTAGGCTAACGTTATTTATGAAAAACAATAACGTTAAACATTTCCCTAACTTTTGTGCTTCTTTAACTTAACGCTAGACGTTTTATTTTCTTTAGTTACGAAACAGTGGCCTTCCTAGGACTTTAATAACGTCCTAGTTAATGTTTTTAGGACATCCCTAGGGAACGTCGCATCATAACTTTGAGGGGACTAAAAGAGGACGTCCACTGTTTGCCGGGTAGTTAACTAAGGCTGTGTCTCAATTGCGAGGCTGCGACCTATAGTGGCCGCATCCTCCGTAGGACAGTCCTTTGTAGAGAGGAAGGCTGGGCTGGCTTTTGAACAGCAGCTGAAATGGGACAGTCTACAGTTCCCGACCACAACCTCCTCAGACCTAAACAACCAGCACGTGATATAAAAATGGAAAATTTATTTGAGGTAATTACGTTTAAAATTTATTCGAGGTACATTTTAGCCAACAGGTAACGACATGATTACCGATAGCTTAACTTAAAAAAAAGTTTACAGAAACTTACATTTAAACACCAGATCGCTGCTCTCGTCCGCTATTTTCCGTATCTACTGTCTTTCGGGCAAAATGCGCAAAGAATTGTGGGATATCTAAGGCTGCGGAGGATACACCGATGTATCCTTCAAAATCGGCCAAAAGTAGGCTGCATTTCGAGGCCGCATTTCAAGGAGTCTTCGTAATGGGACAGTACTTCTGACGTATGTGGTCCTGAAATGCAGCCTTCGTAGGTCGCAGCCTCGCAATTGAGACACAGCCTTAGTCACGCCTTCACTGAAGCTAACGTTACTTCGCGGAAAAAAAATAACAACAAAATGTAGGCTACGTTACATAGGCCACCTAGGGCCAAGACAGACGTTGGCTAACGCTACTGTTTTTATGCTCAGACCCGTTCTAAATAAAAATGATTTAATAACCATATAAGTTAACAGTTAATTGATCCAAATGAAACCAACTTATAAGGCCTGCCACATCCGGCCTCAAGAGTTATGGTTATCGTACATGTATTTAGCTCCTCTGCATGTAGTTCAGCTACTCCACAACACTCCATACTAATGCATGCCACACAATAAATGAAGTTTGATCTAAAAATAAAGTAACTTCATTTTCTAAAAGCATATAGGCAGTGACGCCTAACCATCACAAAATCGCCAATGCCATTAGCCATGGCTAACGTTATCTCCCGTTGAAAAGGGTTAACGTTAATCGTTATCATGACAATTCAGCTAACAACATCATTTATAAACAAGGTGTGGCTTAATAAAGTGAACCAACATTAGCGTAATTATATTTTCAATGCTTAGTCGACATAATTTTTTTCGAAAATTAGCTTTAATTGTGATGTGTAGTAAATAACGTTAAATGGCGATCTAAAAACCATACATTAAGCTAATATCTATTGCAATGCTATAGCTAGTGGGTATTTCCTCTACGCCTGGGAATACCCATGGGGTATGTCGACCCCTATCTAAAAGTTGATATACTTTAACAAGAAATCAAAAACATAACGTTATTCCTTACCTTACCTGAGGCCAATATCACCGATTCCATCCTTGATTTCAGGGACCATAAAGTGTGGGGTCGACATTTTCAGTTCTAGTTTACTTGTTCAAGATCCTACATCAGCGCTCGTTCAGGTAACCAAACTTCAGCTAGCTAGAGTACAAATTCCCATCTTAATTTCGATTGCTGTTAACAAAAATAAAGGAGATAACTGAATCCAACATTTTTTTTCAACCAATATGAAAAAAACGGCTACGGCATTGTGGCCTAACGTTGAAATGGAGCGCAACGGTTATTGCGTCACATGACCAACCACTGCATGGCCGTCTATGATTCCCGCTCGCTAAAGTGTCTTTATCCTGAGGTGTGAAACGCGGCAGCTGGCGCCACCTCGTGTTTCGGAGAACCGTGACTTCCTAATCGGCTGCAGAGATCGCAGGCGCAAACAACACGATTGAGCGTTCCAAATTTGAAAAAAATAATAAAAAATGAATACCGTAATAAAACCCTCTGTTATTTACGACATCAATGAATATTCAAAAATAAGTATCTTACATTCCCACTATACTGTGTTTCATACATATGTAGCCATCTGCTATCACCTTTTATACTAATGGTATAGTGGTATAATTTCCCTTTTAAATGTGCATAGCCTACAATGTATGTCAAAAACTGTAATAAATGTAGTAGGCTAGGCCTAGGCTATTACTGAGCAGTTTCATGAAATTGCATTCATGTATTAATATTGTTTTAAAAATACATGAAATAATGCAGTATACATGTAGGCTATACAGTATACCTCTGTACAAGCATCCCTCTTAGGCTATGCTTAAATTTGAACTGTATGAATTTTATATAATGGACAAATGGTAATGATTTGCAGCAGGCTATACAATCTTTAACTGCGTAACTGAGCATGCTAACTTTCAATATTGGACATTGACTTTACACCACATATCATGAGGACCATACAGACACAACCATATGGTTGAAATGTTGAAAATGCTCCAAGCACATCTCAATGTACATCTTAAAATTAAATAAGTTGTTAGCCTCTCAAACTTGCTTCTTTTTGCTAGCGGCAAACTGCATTTCCCGGGCATATGTGATTGCAATCGACAGAAATTATACTAACAAGTCCACAAAAATGATAAGAACCACGTTTACACTGTTACACATGGTTGACAATACATATGGCCAAACAGACAAGGTGTCAAGGAAGCATGCAACTAACTTGCTACAGAATTGTTAGAAAATTAATATGCCGTTGCTTCATTAACTTCATTAATTTAAATGTCCCTTCAACATGCAAAAACACAATCAACACAGGCCTGTCTTGCACACTGTCAAACTGTAACATAATACTTCTCTCTCTTTCAGAACTTGTCTGTGCTCACGAGAGCTGCAACACATCCGTGCCACTTTTTTTTACCCTTTACCCGAGTAAGTGAAGGCCTCATACAGCCTCAATGCAAAAACACAATCAATATAGGCCTGTCTGGCATACTGTCAAACTGTAACATGATGCTTCTCTCTCTCTTTCAGAACTTGTCTGTGCTCACGAGAGCTGCAACACATCCGTGCCACTTTTTTTTACCCTTTACCCGAGTAAGTGAAGGCCTCATACAGCCTCAATGCAAAAACACAATCAATATAGGCCTGTCTGGCATACTGTCAAACTGTAACATGATGCTTCTCTCTCTCTTTCAGAACTTGTCTGTGCTCACGAGAGCTGCAACACATCCGTGCCACTTTTTTTTACCCTTTACCCGAGTAAGTGAAGGCCTCATACAGCCTCAATGCAAAAACACAATCAATATAGGCCTGTCTGGCATACTGTCAAACTGTAACATGATGCTTCTCTCTCTCTTTCAGAACTTGTCTGTGCTCACGAGAGCTGCAACACATCCGTGCCACTTTTTTTTACCCTTTACCCGAGTAAGTGAAGGCCTCATACAGCCTCAATGCAAAAACACAATCAATATAGGCCTGTCTGGCATACTGTCAAACTGTAACATGATGCTTCTCTCTCTCTTTCAGAACTTGTCTGTGCTCACGAGAGCTGCAACACATCCGTGCCACTTTTTTTTACCCTTTACCCGAGTAAGTGAAGGCCTCATACAGCCTCAATGCAAAAACACAATCAATATAGGCCTGTCTGGCATACTGTCAAACTGTAACATGATGCTTCTCTCTCTCTTTCAGAACTTGTCTGTGCTCACGAGAGCTGCAACACATCCGTGCCACTTTTTTTTACCCTTTACCCGAGTAAGTGAAGGCCTCATACAGCCTCAATGCAAAAACACAATCAATATAGGCCTGTCTGGCATACTGTCAAACTGTAACATGATGCTTCTCTCTCTCTTTCAGAACTTGTCTGTGCTCACGAGAGCTGCAACACATCCGTGCCACTTTTTTTTACCCTTTACCCGAGTAAGTGAAGGCCTCATACAGCCTCAATGCAAAAACACAATCAATATAGGCCTGTCTGGCATACTGTCAAACTGTAACATGATGCTTCTCTCTCTCTTTCAGAACTTGTCTGTGCTCACGAGAGCTGCAACACATCCGTGCCACTTTTTTTTACCCTTTACCCGAGTAAGTGAAGGCCTCATACAGCCTCAATGCAAAAACACAATCAATATAGGCCTGTCTGGCATACTGTCAAACTGTAACATGATGCTTCTCTCTCTCTTTCAGAACTTGTCTGTGCTCACGAGAGCTGCAACACATCCGTGCCACTTTTTTTTACCCTTTACCCGAGTAAGTGAAGGCCTCATACAGCCTCAATGCAAAAACACAATCAATATAGGCCTGTCTGGCATACTGTCAAACTGTAACATGATGCTTCTCTCTCTCTTTCAGAACTTGTCTGTGCTCACGAGAGCTGCAACACATCCGTGCCACTTTTTTTTACCCTTTACCCGAGTAAGTGAAGGCCTCATACAGCCTCAATGCAAAAACACAATCAATATAGGCCTGTCTGGCATACTGTCAAACTGTAACATGATGCTTCTCTCTCTCTTTCAGAACTTGTCTGTGCTCACGAGAGCTGCAACACATCCGTGCCACTTTTTTTTACCCTTTACCCGAGTAAGTGAAGGCCTCATACAGCCTCAATGCAAAAACACAATCAATATAGGCCTGTCTGGCATACTGTCAAACTGTAACATGATGCTTCTCTCTCTCTTTCAGAACTTGTCTGTGCTCACGAGAGCTGCAACACATCCGTGCCACTTTTTTTTACCCTTTACCCGAGTAAGTGAAGGCCTCATACAGCCTCAATGCAAAAACACAATCAATATAGGCCTGTCTGGCATACTGTCAAACTGTAACATGATGCTTCTCTCTCTCTTTCAGAACTTGTCTGTGCTCACGAGAGCTGCAACACATCCGTGCCACTTTTTTTTACCCTTTACCCGAGTAAGTGAAGGCCTCATACAGCCTCAATGCAAAAACACAATCAATATAGGCCTGTCTGGCATACTGTCAAACTGTAACATGATGCTTCTCTCTCTCTTTCAGAACTTGTCTGTGCTCACGAGAGCTGCAACACATCCGTGCCACTTTTTTTTACCCTTTACCCGAGTAAGTGAAGGCCTCATACAGCCTCAATGCAAAAACACAATCAATATAGGCCTGTCTGGCATACTGTCAAACTGTAACATGATGCTTCTCTCTCTCTTTCAGAACTTGTCTGTGCTCACGAGAGCTGCAACACATCCGTGCCACTTTTTTTTACCCTTTACCCGAGTAAGTGAAGGCCTCATACAGCCTCAATGCAAAAACACAATCAATATAGGCCTGTCTGGCATACTGTCAAACTGTAACATGATGCTTCTCTCTCTCTTTCAGAACTTGTCTGTGCTCACGAGAGCTGCAACACATCCGTGCCACTTTTTTTTACCCTTTACCCGAGTAAGTGAAGGCCTCATACAGCCTCAATGCAAAAACACAATCAATATAGGCCTGTCTGGCATACTGTCAAACTGTAACATGATGCTTCTCTCTCTCTTTCAGAACTTGTCTGTGCTCACGAGAGCTGCAACACATCCGTGCCACTTTTTTTTACCCTTTACCCGAGTAAGTGAAGGCCTCATACAGCCTCAATGCAAAAACACAATCAATATAGGCCTGTCTGGCATATTGTCAAGATGGGACAAAGACACTAACATGATGTTCTCTCTCGGTCTCTTTCAGAACTTGACCGTGCTCACCAGAACCCCAACCCATCCCTGCTAGCCCAACCTAACCACTCTTCAATTTCTAGAGTAAGTGAAAACACCGTACACAATAAATAATATTTCTCAAATATATAATTTCACTAAACCAACTACAACCATTCTAATTTGACTCTTCAACACAATAGGCTCCATTTTGGAGGCGCAGCACTGTAAAAAAGGGTTTAACACTTCAGAAGAGATATTAATCTGAGGTTATAAATTTAGGTGGTCACAGTACTTACTGAAAAGGGTAGGAAATGGATGCAAAAGAAAAACATTTAATCAAAGTCCATACCTGTCATAACATATTAAACAAGGTAATTGGAGACATACAGTCTATAAATGACTTAATTTGTTTACAACCCATATCAAAATTGTTTGTTATATAAAGGTTATTAACAAGCATGTGATGCGTGGTGAGACCATTACAACTGCTAGTCAACTCAGAAGGGAGAATAAAAAAATCTGACAATACATCTGACATTACATATGAGACTATGAGACTACAGATGAAAGATAAATATGTACAGCTGTGCAAAAAAGTCTGAATATTTGGTTGGAACAATAAAGAAAGAATATTAGTTTAAAGCATAACCATCTAAATTGCAACCAAAGCATAACCATCTAAATTGCTACCCATTTGTTTCTCAGCACAACATGGATGTCAGCTACAGTCAGTACAATACTGCATCAAACCTTAGGAGGAAGTCAGCTGCCAAAATCAGCAAATTAATTAAAATATTAGAACATGAGCAGGAGGGGCTTTTTAATGAGTGTGCTACTTCCTCTGTGGAAGCATCCATGGAACAGTGTGTTACCTCCTCTGAGGAAGCATCATTTGAGCAGTGTGCTACTTCCTCTGTGGAAGATGAATCCCACACAATGTTTGATGCTGTTGAGAGTATTGAGGATTCAGAGGTTGACCCGGAAATGCATTCATCCGATGATGGTAGTTGCAGTTATGATGGCCCGGATGGTGTCGACTTTGGTGATGGTGATGGTGATAGGGAGAGGAAGTCTGATTTATGGTCTTCTTTAGCAGACTGGGCAGTTCAGTTTGGCATCACTCTAGTTGCTCTGTCTGCCCTTCTCCTGATACTCAGGACACATCACCCAAGCCTACCCAAGGATTCTAGGACCCTGCTAAAAACCAAACGGCAGTTTCAGGTGGCTAAAGTAGCAGGGGGTTCCTACTACTACTTTGGGATACTTGCCACACTGAGCAGTACCCTTTCCAAAATCTGGGAAAAGGTGAAAGGAGGACACACATTTAAGCTACAGCTGAATTTTGATGGGCTCCCCCTTTTCAAAAGTTCCAACACTCAGTTTTGGCCAATTCTAGCATTGTTCCATGATTTTAAAATAAAAAAAATGGTTCTAATTGCCCTTTACAGTGGACCAACTAAGCCAAACTCTTTGAATGAGTATCTAAAAGATCTTGTGGAAGAAATACTGAAATTACAGTCTGGAATAGTCCACCAAGGGAAAAAAATTTTTATCACTGTAAGCTCTGTCATCTGTGATGCTCCTGCAAGAGCATTTATAAAAGGCATCAAATCTCACACAGGGTACTCTGGTTGTGATAAATGCATCCAATCTGGCCTTTACATCAAACATCGAATGACGTTCCCTGAAACAAATGCACCACTTAGGACAGATGACAATTTTAAGGCAATGGTCTATGAGGAACATCACTTGAAAATTTCCCCACTCTCAAATTTAAATCTTGGCATGGTGTCAAAATTTCCTCTCGATTACATGCACTTGGTGTGCTTGGGAGTTACGCGGCGGCTGGTTGATTTGTGGACAAGTGGCCCTCTAAAGTGCAGACTACCCTTCAAAGAAGTTTCAAAAATATCTGACAACTTACTTCGTCTGAGAACCTTCATTCCATCGGAGTTTGCACGTAAACCAAGGGGGCTAGTAGACAGGCTTAGGTGGAAGGCAACAGAATGGCGCCAGTTTCTGTTGTATACGGGGCCAGTCGTACTCCAGAGTGTCTTGTGTTCTCCATTGTACAACAATTTCATGTTACTTTCAGTTGCAATTTTCATTTTGGCAAGTCCTTCATTGTGTCTCCCCCTGAATGATTTTGCCAAAACTTTGCTGGTTTCCTTTATCAAACATTTCAGTGAAATTTATGGGCCAGAGTATGTGGTGTACAATGTACATGGCCTTATACACCTTCCTGATGACGTCAAAGAACATGGATACCTTGACTGCATTTCCGGGTTCCCTTTTGAAAATTACCTTGGCCAACTCAAAAAGCTGGTTAGGCAACCAAATTTTCCAGTTGCCCAAATCGTCCGTCGCATCTCAGAGATGGAAAGTGTAATACCTAAAAAGGTAGAAATACATCAGTATAATTTAAAGAGAGAGCACACTTCTGGCCCCATACCAATAGGTCTGACAAATGTCACAGTTCAGTATAAGGAAGCGTTAATGTGTGGGTTCTGTGTCAAAATTACAAATGGAGACAACTGTGTTAGAATTAACAACAACATTGTACTTGTAAAAAACATTGTTTTGGTTGAAGATGAGATGTATTTTGTGTTCAACGACTTTCAAAAACAGGAAAATTATTTTGACTACCCTCTCGACTCCTCTCTTTTGGGAATATTTCTGCTGTCTGATATCAACCCAAATTTAAACTATGCCCAAGTAAATGAAGATGTGTGCAAATATGTCATGTTGCCAGTAAATGGCAAATACGTAGGACTGCCCCTTATTCATTCTGATTGAAAACTCAAAATTAGTAAGTTAAACATCTCCCAAAATATCATTTTGGTGCGATGAAGTACAATTACATTTATTTTGTGAATAATTATGTTATTTTGCCGTTTTCAATACAATGTGCTGTTTTTTAGGGGTTCAAGCTTTGTTGTTTTTGTTTTTTTTGATCTCAAATAGCATTTAGCTGGGACATCCAAAGTTGCCATCATAGTCTCTGGGTTTGATAACTGTTGCTCATGGTGCTTGGACCTCAAGAATTTATTAATGTTTTTCTCGGTTAAGCAACCTTGGATTTGAGAAAGGTGTTATATAAATAAAATTTATTATTTTTACATATACAGCGGGGACGAAAAGTATTCGGGCAGTGACACAATTTTTGTTTTGGCTCTGTACTCCAGAACATTGGATTTGAAATGGAACAGTAATTATGAGGTTAAAGTGCAGACTCATCTATAATTTGTGGCTTTTTACATCCATATTGGGTGAACCATGTAGCAATCGTAGCCCTTTTTGTCTTTCCAAAAAGGTCTAACAGCCATCCAAACCTGACAGCACCCCCCCCCCCCCCTTAAATAGTCATCATATTTAATTGCATATCGTTTGCATGCCATAACATCCTGATGTGACCCAACAACATCAAAAGACTCTTCATATCTTATTTTCTGGTACTCTTGCAGGCGATTCTATAACCTCTCTGCATTTGAATGGATCTCTATGGGAATGGGGAGGGGGGGGGGGTCTAGATTAAGATGTAAATTACGCTGGAACAGTATGGAACACGTGGTTGGCTAAATGGCTGTAAGTCATCAAGGTTATCAAATGAACCTCAAACCATCACTCTGATCCAATTTCAAATCCAGTGTTCTGGAGTACAGAGCCAAAACAACAAAAATTGTCACTGCCTGAATAATTTCCATCCCCACTGTATTTCACTTATTAAAAACTTATCTAGGTGTAACGTTTATTATATTATACATTCATTAGAACAATTCTAAGTGCAATAAAATGCAACAAAACATGAAATGCTATGAAATGCACTGTATATATTTTATTTAATTGTGGAAATTTTATTAATTTAATGAATAAAACACATGGGTCTTACAACCTTCTCCTGTTGTCTTTGTCGATTTTCTTTTGAAGAATGTACCATATTGTGGAATTTCTCAATACAAAGGAGATAGCAGTTATTCCAGCCTCATGGGAAGAAGATGGAACGTGCCGATGGCCTCCTTACAAAACAACTGAACGAATTCAGAGAGCTGTACAAAGGCAGGAAGATCCCCAGGATACCTGGACATCATTTGACGTCAGGGTCCTTTACACAAGAGGTATTATAGAAGGGCTGAGGTCGATTCTGATGATTTCCCTGACTAATTTTGAGCAAAAAAATGGCCGCTGTGTGTCTCAGTGGCGTAGCCAGTAAGAGCAGCGTCAAAGGAGCAAATTTAGTGCCAATATTATTTGCATGCATTTCACAACTCACACATGTTTTACAATGACAACCTGTACGTTAATTGTCCCATTTGGTGTCATATTTCACCAAATTGTAATACACTGACACGGTGCTTACATTGCCAGTGTAGATTCGGCAATGTAAGCACCCGAATTTACTGAATAAGGACCAGGATTTTTACTTATTTTTTATACATGACTCACGTGAGCACCCAGTAATTATTTTCACTTCTGTCTTTCAAACTAATTTTTCACCATTTTTGTAACAAAAATGTCTTTCCAATAATTTGAAATGGTGTTTCTTATAGACACATTCAATGAAGCAAGGTTGAAACTAAGACGGGCAGAAATTCAATCTGATTTACAGACAGAGGCAGAAGAGTCAGAAGAGAACATACCAGCGTATAAAAGAAGAAAAAACAGGTAACACTAATCTCATTTGTCAAATGTGTATATAGCAGTGGTTTGCATGTATGTTCTTTCACAATGCATTAAGTATCAGTTTTTTTACCATGCAATGAAGAGGGTCAGAGATGGGCTTTGTGCTGAATCAGTAGCCCGGATGTTGCAGTCATTTTAATAGGTTTTTTAAAAACGTGTTTGTTCTTTATTTGTTGCACGTAATTTCAAATTACCAATTTTATAAATTATTTTAAAATGTGACAACCCTTCTCTTGGGTGTTTTGAATGTGTAGCTGCCTGAATATAGAAAAAAAAACATTTTCAGTCCATTGACTCCCATTGTATTTTTTCCGAAAAGTGGCACCAGACGTTCGTCACCAAAGTGGGCGGTACTACGGCGCTCTATATACAAAAGCAATGTTTTCCCTTTAAAAATTGAGAAAACATACCTGCTCTGCTTTATCCATAATTTAAAGTCAGTCTTAAGTTGACCATTTCATCCTTATCTAGAGGGAATAGAAAATTCAGCTCCAGTGAAAGTGAGGATGAAATTGTACCCACTCCAAGGAGACAGTCTATTCCCGACGCTCCATCCATTGCACCACCATTGGCTGAGAGGACACCATTTGCACCACCATTGGCTGAGAGGACACCTGCCCGACCCATTTCTAGCCATATGAGACCATCCCAGGGATCTCAGGACAGAGTCAGCCCAGCTATGACTGAGAACCTGAGCCAACACACAATTTCTTCTTGTAAGTGAAAAAACGAACTTGAAAAATCTTTTCACCCATGATACGCAGTATGTAAAATATACTATATACAATATTAATATACAAACCCTTAAAACTGAAATTATTGGTTCTGCATAGACCAGCTATGACTGAGCAGCTGAGCCAAGAGAACCTGGGTATTTTAATGTTAATACCCAGTAACCTATGTTAAATACACTAGTACAATTCCAAAACATGAAAACTGCCTAATTATTGGTTCTTTTTACCTAATTATTACTGCCATCTGCCATCCCAACATTAGACTAATATGAACTTACTTTGCTGCAGTCCTGCGTGAAATCCTAATTTCACTGGAGACCATTAAGCAACAGCAACATTTAATTTTGTTGCAACAACAAAAACAAAATTCCTCCAAAATTCCAACTGAAGACCTGCTGGTGCTACAAGACCTGCATCTTCCCATAACGTCGCTGGAGGAGTTGGCTGTGGTGGAAAATCGGCTCAGAGAACAGCCAGACATAAAGATTGAACTGGTTAGTCAATATACTGATTTCAATGGAAAGTAATCCTGATTTTAGATTCTGCTTTGTGCTAAATGGAAGCTATTTGCCATCATTCACTCTCAGCTGAATAGCCTACATGAAGTTATCAATCTTAATAAGAATAATTAAAGTTCCATCTGGTGTTCTGAAACTACATAGTATACCTTTAAGAAAAAATTAACAGCTTAAACAGCAATTTTGGTATTGCAATTGTGGTTGGAAGGAAACCCAGCATACGCAACATTACCCCAGGACCGAGGTTGAGAACCACTGCGCTATACAATCTACATACAGATCTAATTTGCATATCTCCCGCCACCAAGAATAAAAAGTTAAAAACCAACTGGCAATACTTTAGCTTGCTAACAAGCCGACAGTTTCTAAATATTTGGCCGAGTAAAACCATTAGATGTCGTCGAATGTTATTTAAGCACCATAAATTGTATAAAAATTACAATACCTACCTTCCTCTCCCTAAGATTCACCATCCACCTGACAAAATGTTGCCCTAGTAATGGGTTTTCCTTGAGACTGCAGCCTCTCAAATCGACGAAACTACTAGGCTCTCTGTCCTTTTAGGGGTGTAAAACTATTAACAAATTCTTAATGACAACCATTTGCCTGTTCCGTTTTCACCCATTTTGCCTTCCTAATTGAACGTGGTTGTGTCCTATATTATGCTGTCACACGAGCTGTATCACGCTCTCACATTTATGGCCGAAACATACCATACGCGAACTTGAACGAAAACACTGGTTGAACAAGTGGGTGGACTCGTTTTGCAAGCGGGAGGCCGAGAAGGGTCTTGCTGCAGGGTCGGAGAAACCTCGCTTAATCGAAGCCTCATGCTTGAGCAAGGAAACGTGCGCATGCGCGCAAATGTAGCCAAATCCCTGAGGCAAGCCCTAATGGCAAGCCACGCCAGAGCGAAGCCTGTTGGATGACCAGGAAGTGCGCATGTGCGCGAATGCCTGTGGCGTGATTGAATTGCATGATATTGGAATTAAATGCACCGATTACTCCCAATATTAAAAATACACAACAAATAAAACTGAAGAGAAAATCCCTCTATTTATGTATTTTTCATTAACAAATCAATGGTAAAATAATAATGTGATCCTTCCAAATAACAAATGGCTACATGGAAATTAAAGCAGACGCTGCAGCTAGACCCTTCTCCGCGAATGTAGCCAAATCCCGGAGGCAAGCTACGCGAGAGCACGTTTCCTTGCTCACGCGTGAAGCTTCGATCAAGGGTTCATTCCATAGAACTATGTTAATATATAGTTCTATGGTTCATTCCAATCGCTTATTTTTACTCCTTCTCGCGTCCTTTCCTCGCTCCTTAGCTCCGCCCAACGGAGGACGCGAGGAAAGGATGCAAGGATCAGATACAAGGATGGAGGAAAGTAGGCAACAGTGTAGTATAATGGTTAAGGAACTGGACTTGTAACTGAAAGGTAGCAGGTTCGATTCCCAGCTAGGACACTGCCGTTGTACCCTTGAGCAAGGTACTTAACCTGAATTGCTTCAGTATATATCCAGCTGTATGAATGGATAAACGTAATAAGAAGTTGTGTGAGTCGCTCTGGATAAGAGCGTCTGCTAAATGCCTATAATGTAATGTAATGTAATGCAACATGCATTGGACAAATGGTATGTCCTTGCTCAATCAAGCGTCAGCATTACATTAAGCTCACATGCTTAACTATAATGCTTTTTAGCTTATTTTTTCATTAATAAACGGTGCTTTTGTTAGTTATAAACATAGCCCAACATGGTCAACATGGTCAAAATTATCAACGTGGGTTTTTATGTCCCTCTGGAGGTAATCAAGGGGGCGATCAGGGACAAATAAGAGCGCCGATAAACCGACTGTGTGTGCTTTCGTTTCGTTACAATTTCCAACCAGATTTTTTTCTAAAGCGATTAATTTTTCTTAATTTGTTTTTCATTTTTTGAGGGATTGTTTACACTCTTAACCCCTGTGTTGTCCTCGGGTCAAACAAGACCCTTTTCTGAGTTTAACAGCAGTGTGTGAAAACTCCCTAATTTTTTTTTTCAGCATGAAATTCAATGAGTTCTCTAAAGCTGGGGCCACATTACACGATTTTTCCAATCGTAAGCGACAATGAAAATAATAAGTAGCACACATTTAACAACTGTCATATGTTTTTGAGGAACACAAATCTAAACGACAGAGAATAGATGCAGGGAGTTTTTCCTTGCCACTGTTGCCTTTGGCTTGCTCTTGTAGGGGTTTAGGCTGGGTTTTTCTGTGAAGCGCTTTGTGACAACTAGTTGTGAAATGCGCTATATAAAAAAACATTGATTTGATTGATTTAATGCAGACGGATGCAGTTCTCTCCCTTGAAGTGAGAAAGAGAGCATGTGTGTGCTTAGACTGGATGGAATAATTATTGAATGTATTTGCCCATGCGTAATTGTCGGGCTGTGCGTAATTATTTAAGGTTCCCGATATCAATGCTTGATCAGCTATCATAATTGTCTAGTTTTTATACTGTCATAGACCAAACCACAGTTTTAGGATTGTTGGCTAACACGTTTTGCGCAGGTATCGAAAATTCTACTCCACTGAAAATGTTGATCAGATTTTATTAGCACGTGCATGTGCATTAATGCTAGCTTGCTAAATGTATCTGAGTTAAATGTTAAATGTATCCCATCCCATTCAATTAATGCAAATGTAGCCTATATGGTAGCCTACAATCTGACATTGCAGAACTTTAGCTGAAAACTTTAACGTTTGTATTTCAGATAACATTTTTGGGGTTAGCAGGAGGAATGACCACAAAGCAGACGGTATGGAGGATCCTGTCTAAATTAATGACAAATACGGTGGCAAAGCAAATTAACTGGAGAGGTGCGAACGGAAAGCAGTCATTCGATAGACTGGCAGTAAAGGGCATTGTCCTCGGTAAGTTTTTTTTAATGAATTATAAAAACGACATATCTTAAAAGTCAAATGTAAAACATCTTGCTAACTAAATACATAATTAGAGTGTTCTATCATGAAATCAGTAGGCTACTTTGCACATTTGCACGTTCAAAAATATGAACTTTTATTAGGCTAATGTTGAACAATCATATGTGCACAAACATTTGATCTGTTAGCTATAACCTACCGCTTTCTATTTTCCACTAAGTTCTGGATTGCATTCAGTGTTTGAGGTGCAAATTGTTGATATTAGGCTATTTTTAGGCATAGAACGCGAAATAAAATGTAGTGGATGGATGGATCATGGACCCTGACCTTATTTGTTTGGCTGGTTTGTGATAGTGCAATTGAATTAAAATCACTATTGCATGGTTTGCTTACTTCTTGCGCGTCAATTAAATCAGGCTATTTTGGGAGCTTCAATGCGCGGCTATTCTTTATTTTTGTACTTTTAGTTGTTCATTTTGGCCTGCACCTGAGCCCAAATTAGGTTGAATGTGCACACGAGCAAGGCAGTAGGCTATTGCTGTTTATTTATGTCTGACTCTGGAACCAACCATGTAGGCTAATCTCTCTCTTTCTTTCTTTCTCTCTCGCTCTCTCTCTAATAGCTGCAGTGAGAAAGAACCACCTTTCCGCGGCGGCAACGGATGGAGAAATTGAGAGCTTCGTGAAAAGGTGGCTCCAATTGGCGGCGGACAGAGAGGGTGGAAGACGGGCGAGAAGGGAGAGGGTTCAGTGCTAGTGTGTGTGTGTGTTTAGACCATTTTTCTGCTTGTTTTTTTTCATATGCCAGCATATATATTTTTGGCTATTTAATGTTTTCGTTATTTGTTATATCCAGTAATCGTTATGTTCCATATCTCTGTTCATTTCTAAATCATTTGTAGAAAATAAAATTTGGATTAATGTCAAATGTGTAACTGTGTATAATTTCTGGCTATTTAAAATGTAGGCCTAAAGTATAGCTAAAAAGTTGGTAAATATGATTTAACATCACAAATAGCTACAAAAATATGGTGGCGGAGCATAAATGTAGTAGCTACACCTGGATGTGTGTTGGGGCGGGGGGCGGTGGCATGTGATGGAAACATCACACAACTGCACCAGACCCTGACATTCTAGCTGTGTTCCGGCTGCAGGATCCTATTGCATTCGGGCTGATTCCGCGCTGATTCTGACTGTGCTGGCAGTCATTCATTCTGACTTTTCTGACATTCCGATTAAACGAATCCGGCAAGGCGGAATCGTGCCGCATATATTTGCCTAGCTGGGTAAATTGTCACAACGTTGTGTTTTCTGGAGAGGTGTAGATGAGAGTTGAGGGAGAAACTTAACGTGGTTTTTATTAATGACTTTTGTTAAAAATAAAGCCTAAATACTAAGATAAATGTCATTTATCCTGTTCTTTGATATATTATGTGAAGTGATCATTTGTAGGCTGCAATGAAATTCTGATTAATTTGAAAATGTCTAGCCTACTTCGTGTCAATTCGAAATAGAAAATGGTATAACCTGTAAACATCATCATGAAGCATCATATAACATTTAAAACTATATATATATATATATATAAAATATATATAGAACTGGGGGAGGGGGTAGGAACAGGCTAAATGAAAACGGATCACATCTGCGCCAGTGTTGGCCCATGTCCGGCCAGATGCCGGTTGTTCCGGTCGGCATCTGGGTCGATTCTGGCTGTGTGCTGGCAGTGTCGGCTGGGTTACGGCTGCCGATTCCGGCTGAGCGTACTCGGGCCGATTCTGGGGCGTCATTCATTCTGACGAAAGCCCGAGTCCGGCAGCCGGACTCGGGCCGATTAAACGAATCCGGCATGGCGGAATCGGGCCAGCATCGGGCCGCATATATTTGGCTAGCTGGGATCTCTAGAGTTGTAAAATATGTGATAGCATTGTTGTTACTGCATACCAGTTTTGCCAAACCTGAATCATAGCGCGGAGCTTTCAAAACCATAACAGCGCAGAAACCCTGGAGGAAAAAATTAAATATTTTCACGGTAAGAAGAATTTTTTTGACAACGTTAGGTTAGCCTGCTTCGTCGTCCTGCTTGAGCTAAATTAGCATTAACCACAAATATGCTTTGCTGTTAGGTCTGTTTATTTTCCTGCATCACCCTTGTCATAGTAACTTGTTGAACTGAACCAACCAGGAAAAAATGTATTCACTCACCACAACGTAGGCTACACGTACAACGTAGCTATATATAGGATGTCTATGCACATAGACACAGGCTATATAACATACATTATATATATATATATATATATATATATAATTATCTTAACACATAGCGGACACTTGTGCCCGTTTATGCGGTCTTAAAGTGCAGTAGTCTATAACGTTGGTATTGGAAGGTTATCGTAATAACGTTATGTCCATTGCAGTTTCGAGGGGGTTACGTTAAGATTAGCCAGATGTGTTATAAAGTATAACTAACGTTATGCTACCTGGCTTATTTTCTTTTAAATGTGCATCGAGCTACTATTGGTGTATTATCATCAGGCTTTTGTGATAGCATGTCCTTTCTAGGCCTCTGGCTGCTACTGCGAGCTAACCTAGCTAACGGTAGCTAACAAAGTTACCTTTCATTTAGCTTTTTAATTCGGTAGCATAACTTTGCAGTCGTCGCTATACATGTATATGGTCGCTAACTAGAGTTACAACGGCAGCCATTACTCTGTGAAAAGGGAGAAAATGACCACCTTCACGTGACAGGTCACGTTGGCCAATCAGAGAAAAAGCTTTGGGCCGTGGAAACGGTGCCGTTTTGAGAAGGCTTCTGCCTTTCTAGTTAATATATAGTTCTATGGTCTCTACCTTTGACGCTCCTTAATCAGTGCGAACCAGCACGGGTTTTGGAGCGTACCCACCACAGAACTATATACGAACTAGAAAGGCAACGTGGTCACGTGGTTCCATTCAGCCCTATTCAATTTGGTTCTTCCGCAATGGCACCGCCGCAAGATGGCTGCCATGGCCCGGAAATAGTATTACCGATGAGCTCTGCCATGTATTTCCAATGGAGCGTTGTGAAAGTCAACAGAGTCGCCCCAGTGCAATTCTAGGTTATCAAAAGTTCACAATATGGTAATCAGTAAAAGCAGGCAATCACATTTAACATTTTTCCTGGGTCCAAAATTTTTTTAGGCTACACAGAAAAAAAAGGCATGATTTTAAAAAACTCATCGGTGAGTGTTGAGTAGGCGCACTGATCTCTGATTGGTTAAGAACAAACCGATGAGATCTGGAACATGCTCACATGGTAATCCTAGTTACGTCACAGTACAATCACGCGAGGAGGCCTATTCGCATTTTCGCCTCAAATGAAATCTCATCTCCACTGAACTATGGTGGTCAGTTCACAAGGAGCATACAGCGCAGTAGCTGACTGTAGCTGGTTAGCTAACAGCTATCTTGTGCATAATAATGAAATGGTTTTCAAATGTGTAATATTTCTAAGGACAGACTTCACATCTCATGATGCGTTACATTACTAGTAACCTGCCCCAGTGAACATGTTGAAAAGTTGATGAAATGCCGTCTCGTGTCGTGAAAAACCGCCCAGATAGCAAGAAGATAGCGGGTCAGCGGACGAGTTGGTCGGAGTAGCGTTCGCTGGTGCACTGGGCTGAGGGCTCCGCTCGCAGACCCACCCGCTGCTAACTCAACAGACGCAATCCTCCAGCTTTACTAACATTGCCCCGCTGACGCTTGATGAAAAACGACCATCGTAACGTTAGTCCTAGGATGTAGCCAGGCTATATCCGGGTAAAACTGGCTAAATTAGGGATAAATTGAATTAAATTGACATGTCTGTCAACCTAAATTTACACCCCTCTCAACAATGCATATGACGGCCTATCATATAGGCTAGCTTGTTGGCTAAGCCTGTTTTGTTCACGTACAGCTTCCAACAACATAACAGCGACGTTAATCAACGTTTGTTAATAACGAGAGTTAACGAGATGGCTATTAAACATTTTAGTAACTATTCGCGGTTCATTTATCTGAATTCGCATTGTGGTAAGGCTGTGAGGCGATTTCAACAAGGTAAAGTTAGCCCACGAAGCCTTCAACATTAATCTATAACGTAGACACAATAGTTCACCATAGTTCATTATGTCAGTCCAACATGGACATTCCTATACTTGCAAAATAGGCTAACGTAAAATTTTCACAGTGGCCATTTCCATCACGATGTCTCATAATTTAGGCTACACCTCACGTTAGCTAGCCGCGCAAGGCTGGTTCACGGAAAGCATGAGAGAGCGGTCGGGACTCGGGATCTACCTGTGTACCTTGCCTATTCTAGTTCGTATATAGTTCTGTGGTACCCACAGATTCGCGAGGAGGACGGTAAAAGTCGGGGGGCCAATGGCCCCTTGGCCCCACCCTTTCTGGTGTCGGTCAACGGTCTGCTCGGCCAGAGATTTTCTCTGGCTCGGCTCAACGATTTGACGTGTCGTATTTTGATTGCTGTAGACCTTTGAATGACACATTAAGAACTTAGCGTTCCTGCCGTTGCCAGTTTAAAAAGGAAAGGCGGTGTCATTTCAGCGAACCTGCATAATATTAAACAGAACACATCGCAATTAATTTTAAAGGAATTATTGAATGTTACTGTCATATGTTGGGTGCTTAACGCTTAAGTTTGGCTTCTAAAATACTAGGCTATGCTAAACTGAATAATACTAAATAACAATAGCTGACCCACTGAAAATGTAGGGTACAACTGAAGCGGGATTAGCTATGCTTGTTTGAATTGCGGTGAGCTAGCTAGCTAGTAACGTTAGCTATCGGTTTTTAGAAGCCTAGCTCGCTAACGTTACTAGCCTACTTTACAGCGGTGCTGTAGCGTGCTAGTTTACTATGAACTGTAGCTAGAGGACTAGCTGCACAGTTCTGTGACTAGCTGCCGTAGGCCTACAATGCTTGCATTAAATCTGTTGATCTATGTAGCCTGCATGGAAAGAATATGCTTCTGTATGTGGAAGTTCTCCCAGTAAGAATCTCCCGATTCACAGGAATCTGGACACCCCACCTGTATGTCTTGTAAAAACGAATCGTTGCCCTTGCATCCAACCCCAAAGTTCTTGCATCCAAAGTTCTTTTATGTCCAAATAAATAATTTTTTGTCTTGGGAAACATGAATAATGTTATCAAAATCCATTTTCATGACGACAATTAATTCTACAGTCTTCCTGATCTCGATAATTCCACATACTTTTCTACATTCTTGTGCATATAAAATGATATGGGCCGACTGGTGGACATACCCGAGCATTACATTATAGGCCTAATGTAGACAGTTTTGTTGACGCTATATTAAAATAATACTATATTCAATTTACTATATTCAATTTGTGAATATCCTTTTTAGTGAAAAACAAACAGGGACAGATTCAGACTCTCACCAACACCCAGCAGGTAATCACAATAAGAGAAAAAAATCCATTAGTAAAAAATATCTACCTATCAAGCTGATATCCAAGCATTCACATGGTTCAATTAGTTATGTGTTGTAAATGCACAGTAAATAAATAACTTGTTTTGTTTTCAGATCACACAGACAGAGGTACAGCAAGGACAGCAGAATGAATGCAAAAAAAACCAAAACAATCTTAAATAAGGTAATCATAAATTATAAGGTCCCAATAAATAAAAAATAGCAACATTGTGTGAGTCTCTTCTTTAAATTAAATAAAGACCAACTGGCATTGTGGCATAGAGTTAAACAGTACTACTTTGAACTACTTTTTTGCTTTTTCAAGTCACTCATGAGGATTATCCCGATAATGGAAATTCACCACGAGAAAATTATATAGAGTGTTTGTATCGCGATAAAAGATCTTATATTCTCTCATCCAGATGGGAGAGGTTTTTGTGTGTCATGTGTGCAGAACATATGACACATTTAACATGCATTATGGGAGGGAAGCGAACACTGATTTTCTGTGTGTTTTTTTGCGAAAAATGTAAAAAAACTTTGTGGCCTCACCGGTTTGCTGCCCTACAAACTACTTCATAGGTTTAAATAAACTAAACCTTTAAGTATTAGATTATTTCAGTGATTCCCGTAAAGTCAATCTGTAAATTCAAGTTTTGTAATCAGATTAATTAATTAATTAATTTTGCCTTAATTTATATTGTAAGTCACTAAAAAGTATGAATTCACTCAACTCAAGATTCATTGGTCAGATAAATTAATTAGCTAATGAAATAAAATCAACCAAAAATAATAAAATAAATTAATGTAAATAAATATGTATAAATAAATGCATGTCTAGTATCAATCAGTAAATAAAATAAATAATATATTACCAGTAATAACTAATGTAATTTTTTCAGCTATTTAAATTTTTTCAGTTGTGGCTTTGATTTCTGCCTTTTGTTTAAGGTGGACAGTTGTTTTACACTGAGGAGGACACGCCCAAGCCAGTTGTCATGACCCCTGAGGAGAGGGAGACCGTGCTGCAAGGGAGACCGTGCCATGACTATTACGGACACCGTGCCATGACTATTACGGACACCGTGCCAAACAGTCAACTGTACACAGTGTGTGTGTCAGAATTACTTCTGGAAAACCAGGTGGACTGGCACTGACGAGTGGGTAAGCTAGCAATTCTTTAAAGGTGCAAATTATGTAAAATGTAAAAAAGAATAATCACTTGACTAAAGATTTTTTACATAAACTAATCTTTTTCAATTATTTTGAAGTTTAAAAGTTGTCCAAGCTGCCAGCTGAATAACCCTATAAAGAAAGTGGCACATGACATTTGACACTGCCGACAAGGGTAAGTGCAACGGCCAGGTCACTGCCTCCTTTCCAGATGAGCTTAAAGGGATAGTTCGGAATTTTGGACATAATGGGCCCTATCTTACACCCGGCGCTAAGCGGTACTAACCCAAGCGCAAGTGTCTTTGCTATCTTACACCTAGCGCATGGTTCATAATAACGCCTTGCGTTCACGTCCTTTAACTACCATGTATTCTTGCGCCCATTACAAGTGAACTGGGCGTGTTGGTCTTAAGATGAGGAGTGGCCAGGATTCTTTTTGGCGTATTGCTATCTTGAGCCAGCAGAAAGTGCTTGCGCTAGAACCACCACAAACCTGGTCTAAAGTCATGTCGCAGTTGTTTACATGTTATTTTAACGGCGCATATAAGTGCTTCTACATAGGCGTGTGCACAACGCGCGTACCCTCCTGTCTGTTACACACAGGTGCGCGCACAAGCATGACTAAAATATCTAGATCACAATGTGAAATATTATTATTGTGTAGGCTATATCAAAAATGCATAATAATAAAAGGTTCCATAGGTCCACATACCTTTCGCTCAGCGAAGGGAAACTATGCCACATTACATTGCTCTCAGCCCACTCCATCAACATCCAGGCGATATGCGATGGTACGGGACAATGGCTATCCATTTAAAAGGAGCTGATAACACCTATATCAAGCCTAATGCGCAAATTGTCATTTACACCTAATGCGTGAATTGTCATTCAATGGAAAACTCGTGCACTGCAATAGACGGACATTTGAGTTTTGAAAATGCGCTTCTGATGTCATTACAATACAGCTCTGTTTATCTAGGAATACAGCCTGTAAGTAAATAGAATGGTTTGTGACTGAAAAAAGTTCAAAACCTTGTCCAGTGAATATTGCTTTTATTGTTTTTCAAATAGCCTAGGCTACAGCGGATTCGCTGTGCATAAGGTTTTTTTTGATAGCCTATGGTTAAAAAACGGAGATAAATGTCACCATGTTAACTGAATTGTAACCTTAGCTATTCTTCATCCTTCATATTTTTTAAATTACAGTGACAAGGTTTCCATACGCTCAGCTTATTAAAACCCCGCTGATTTCACCTGTTATTCCATAACTGAACAAAAGATTTTAAAGAGAACTAAGCGTCTAATTAGAAAAGAAAACAAATTTGCAGCACGTTACAATTAATTCACAATTAATTTAAATATCATTATCTGCATGTGCGCTTTACAGGAGCAGGTCTGTTTCCCCTGCTGTAAATCACACTTTTAACGGTCTTCCTGGGAAAGTGGATTGTTTTAAAGCATTACGCGACCAGTAAAGCAGGTTGGTCACATTTCCATAAGCAGGACATTATAAAACAAGGGAAAATATCTGGATTATAAACAAATTACAAACTGACTTATTACATGTATATACTGTAAAAATTTGTATTTTAAATATTCTGATATAGCAGTTTGACATGTATAAATGTTTTGACGCAGCAAGTTTTCATTCAACCATTTTTTGTAGCTTCTGTGGTAAAGACAAGACAGACTTCGGGTGAAGATCTCTGAGGTAAGTGGCTTTATGTGAAATAGTGGTCTTTAGATAAAGTTACTGTATGATTTCTATTGATAATAGCTAGATGGCTTTTATAAATTAACTAAATAAGTACAGTTCAGTGAAGAAACTGGTTGAGTTAGCTAGCTTTCTCCTTCTGTTTCTCTGTTCAGCATCAGATAATTTAATTTAATTGAACTAACAAGTTATAGCAGTATGTAATAGTTAAAGTGATACTGCAGTCAAAAACCGACTTTTCCCGTTGAAAACCGATGTTTTGGGTTAGATTACGATCATACACAACTGTTTATGTCCGAAAATCTCATGTTTAGTCAAAATAGTTTTATCTGTGTTTTTGTGTAGGCTTACCAATACGCTAGTTTCTGGGGATTTGTGAGGTCAAGAGATCCTTAACATAAAAATGGGTGGAGTTGAGGTGATCCTAGGGGTGGTCTCGGCTGGGCACGTGGTATAAAAGCAGAGACCAACGGGTTTTTTTTTCCTCTTTGAGACTGAGACCCTTACTGCTAACTAGTTCGTTTAAGTTTAAATGTGAATTGCTTTGTATTACTGCTAATGTTAATATTACGACTTATATCGACACACCCTTTCACTCTTTGACCGTATGAATATTCATAGTATGACTACGTGGCACCATCGTCATATGACCACACCCACTCACGGGTTCCAGTTCAAATTGAAGCGGTAAAAAAGGCCTTAGAAAAGCCTCTGCAGTATCTCTTTAAGGAGCATTAAAAGCTTCAGCGTGATTTCTACATGTAAGTGGTGCTAGGGTGTTACTTGGTTGTTGCTAGGTATTCATAATGGCCAATCAGAGAGGTGAGTTAAGCTGCAATTTGTATAATGAAAATAGTGGTGCAATGACAGTACAGATGGTAATGAAGGCTTTGTGACATCACAATGCTCAACATTCCGTGTCAGTTGATGTGGTGCTACTAGGTGGTCTCTCTCTCTCTCTCAATTCAATTCAATAATGCTTTATTGGCATGATTGTACAAAAACAATATTGCCAAAGCAATTAACAATAAAACAATGAACAATGAAACATGACATAGGACTAATACACTGGAATAATAAAAAATAAATACAAAAATAAATAATGAATAATAATGTATATAAATAATAAATAACCAAATCTACAGACAATCTATATAAATTGTTGAACGACAACCACTTATAAGGACAGTAACAATAACAATTAACAATTCGGATAAAGGAGATGGTGCCTCACTGGTTGTCCCTCATTTTGTGACAGGAAGCCACGTAATTTGCAGCCAATGCCACACATTCGGTTTTCTCCCCGAGTATGTAGGGGAGCTTTTCGAGATTATTATATGCTGGGAATTTGGGTAACATTGTTCCAATGTTTTTTAAAAAAAAAGAAATGTGTTCTAATTTCCTGGTATTTTGTGCATTCCATTAGGAAATGCAGCTCTGTCTCCACTGCCCCCTGATCGCAGTGGGAGCACAGCCTCTCTCTCTCTCTCTCTCTCACTGTGATTTCTTTCCCAGACGCATTTATATTGAATGTTATAATGTGTGTACTTTCTTCAGAGTGAGATGTACATGAGTGTGTGCTTTCTCTTGACTGAGGGAGGATCATAGATATAGAACCATACGTCGTAGGTTAGTGGCACACTTTGAGACCGTACCCAGGTAAGATGGTGGCCAGGAACCATGGTTCAATATCTTTTGAGCCAATCATCAGCTATCTGGCTTCTGAACTGTACCCAGGTAAGGTGGCTGCCAAATGGTTCCATTTCAGAATACCAAATTACTATTACATCACATCTATGGTTCTATATCTATGGGGAGGATTCTCAGTTTCTCAGTCTGTTCTCCAGAGAGGCTCATCCCTGCCTGCTCCCAGAGCTCTCCTTCCTAACACACACACTATGGGCTCTGTTTTGCCCATATGCTATGTATGTACTGTATATTGGGAACATCTTAAATGACTTGAATATAAAGGAAGAACTAAGTGTGTCTCAAGGGCTTGTTTTTAAAATGTATACATACACAAACACACACACATGTGTGCATGTACTCTCAACGGACCCTGCAACAACGCAAAGACAAATGGTATACAACCACTCATGCGAGTGTCCTATTCAGTTTTGAATTTTTTTGTTTAATTCCTGTTGGTTCTAGGAATGAGATGGAGAATTGTCAGCTGTACATGGAGATCCAGCACTATTCTGAGAGTGGTCAATATCACCCGTTGACACTCTCAGCTAAAAATTCTGAGAGCAGGAAGGCCACTATCAGAAAATGCTCAAAGAGTTACCTAATAAAAGGTGCGATTCTATGCTATGTACAGCCACAGATCTCAACAGTAGTGGATTCTCTCTATTGACTAAATATTTGAGTGTGCAATTTTCTGTATTTACTCAACATGTTAAGGTCATTATTAAATGTTACTAATACAATTGTGATAAATTATTTATCTTTCCAGATAACCATCTGTACTATAAGTTCCATGACAACTTGCGACTTGTAGTAATGAACGTTGAGGAGAGGGATAAAGTGCTACAAGAGTGCCATGATAGCCCCGCCACAGGAGGACACTCTGGAAGATTCAGGATAGTGGAGAAAATTATAACATCTTACCACTGGGCCACCATCAAAGCAGATGTTAAGAAATGGGTGAAACATCTTGACAAAACTTTTACATAAGTCAGAAAGGATACTAAAAAGGATACATTATGAAAGAATGTTGTTTCCTTAATTATTTTGCAGGTTGACTCTTGTCCTCAGTGCCAACATAGTCCACCATTGAAGACAGTGAGTCCTGTCCTGCACCCCATCAAAGTGACCCTTCCATGGAGTGTTTTGGGAATCGATTTAATAGGACCACTACCTATTACTTCAAATGGCAAGAGGTACACTGCTCTGCAGGCTGGATATTGCTCAGGATTAAGAGCTGTATACTGTATATAAGCACGGCTGTGATTTCGTCGTAGGCTCAAGGCCGCAGTGATTTGGTCGTAGGCACTGAACAGTATAACAGTACGACCTAGAGTGTGATTTTGCGTTTATAAACCAGTTCTAATAGCCTATAATATATCTATGAAGTAATGATTGAGAGAACAGATTATGATTTTGTTGTTTATTTGGCTCTGCCAAACAAATACAGCTTCTTCAGAATTCCATTAAAAAAAAATTAAAAATTTCCAGCCATGTATCAATTAGAATGTAAACAAAGCAGAGTGCTCCTGGCTGGTGATGAGGTACGAGTGATGTTATACTGGATAATGCGTGGTTGGAACTAACTGTTGTATAATTATATAATTTAAATGTGCAAACATGCAACCTATCTTTCAGGTACATTATAACAATGACAGATCTTTTCACAAAATGGGTCATTGCCAAGCCAATTGCCAATAAAACACCCACCCAGGTAAGATGGTGGCCAGGAACCATGGTTCAATATCTTTTGAGCCAATCATCAGCTATCTGGCTTCTGAACTGTACCCAGGTAAGATGGCTGCCAAATGGTTCCATTTCAGAATACCAAATTACTATTACATCACATCTATGGTTCTATATCTATGGGGAGGATTCTCAGTTTCTCAGTCTGTTCTCCAGAGAGGCTCACACTATGGGCTCTGCTTTGCCCATATGCTATGTATGTATATTGGGAACATCTTAAATGACTTGAATATAAAGGAAGAACTAAGTGTGTCTCAAGGGCGTGTTTTTAAAATGTATACATACACAAACACACACACATGTGTGCATGTACTCTCAACGGACCCTGCAACAACGCAAAGACAAATGGTATACAACCACTCATGCGAGTGTCCTATTCAGTTTTGAATTTTTTTGTTTAATTCCTGTTGGTTCTAGGAATGAGATGGAGAATTGTCAGCTGTACATGGAGATCCAGCACTATTCTGAGAGTGGTCAATATCACCCGTTGACACTCTCAGCTAAAAATTCTGAGAGCAGGAAGGCCACTATCAGAAAATGCTCAAAGAGTTACCTAATAAAAGGTGCGATTCTATGCTATGTACAGCCACAGATCTCAACAGTAGTGGATTCTCTCTATTGACTAAATATTTGAGTGTGCAATTTTCTGTATTTACTCAACATGTTAAGGTCATTATTAAATGTTACTAATACAATTGTGATAAATTATTTATCTTTCCAGATAACCATCTGTACTATAAGTTCCATGACAACTTGCGACTTGTAGTAATGAACGTTGAGGAGAGGGATAAAGTGCTACAAGAGTGCCATGATAGCCCCGCCACAGGAGGACACTCTGGAAGATTCAGGACAGTGGAGAAAATTATAACATCTTACCACTGGGCCACCATCAAAGCAGATGTTAAGAAATGGGTGAAACATCTTGACAAAACTTTTACATAAGTCAGAAAGGATACTAAAAAGGATACATTATGAAAGAATGTTGTTTCCTTAATTATTTTGCAGGTTGACTCTTGTCCTCAGTGCCAACATAGTCCACCATTGAAGACAGTGAGTCCTGTCCTGCACCCCATCAAAGTGACCCTTCCATGGAGTGTTTTGGGAATCGATTTAATAGGACCACTACCTATTACTTCAAATGGCAAGAGGTACACTGCTCTGCAGGCTGGATATTGCTCAGGATTAAGAGCTGTATACTGTATATAAGCACGGCTGTGATTTCGTCGTAGGCTCAAGGCCGCAGTGATTTGGTCGTAGGCACTGAACAGTATAACAGTACGACCTAGAGTGTGATTTTGCGTTTATAAACCAGTTCTAATAGCCTATAATATATCTATGAAGTAATGATTGAGAGAACAGATTATGATTTTGTTGTTTATTTGGCTCTGCCAAACAAATATAGCTTCTTCAGAATTCCATTAAAAAAAAAAAAAAAAATTTCCAGCCATGTATCAATTAGAATGTAAACAAAGCTGAGTGCTCCTGGCTGGTGATGAGGTACGAGTGATGTTATACTGGATAATGCGTGGTTGGAACTAACTGTTGTATAATTATATCATTTAAATGTGCAAACATGCAACCTATCTTTCAGGTACATTATAACAATGACAGATCTTTTCACAAAATGGGTCATTGCCAAGCCAATTGCCAATAAAACACCCACTGAAGTGGCAAAAAATATTGTCAATGTCCTGTTGAGTTTTGGACAAGTGGACCGAATCATAACGGACCAAGGCCGGGAGTTTGTTAATGAGGTACACATACAATGTCAAATTTCATTGTAAGGAATGATAATATTTGCTTACTGTAACAGAGTAAATCTGTCATACAATATAATCAAAGAATACTTTAGTAGCTCATATGTGCTTTTATTGGTGTGTCTGTAGGTCAACCGTGGGATATTTGAGCCATTGGGTATCAAGCATTGCATTACAACTGCTTACCACCCACAATCAAATGGTCAGGTTGAGCATACAAACCAAACCATTAAAAATTCCTTGGTAAAATACTGTGGAGAAGAGCAGTCTGACTGGGACCTTTATTTGAAAAGTGTTGTATCTGCTATTAACACCTAAAAGCAGGTAATAGTGCAACAAAACTTATATATTATAACTAACTAAAAAAATGTATTATGTATAAAATGTATTACTGTAAATGCAATCCGACAAGTAATGCAGGCAATGCTGTTGCCTTTTTTTTGTTTGTTTGTTTTTAGAGATCAACAAAGTGCACCCCATACTTCGCAATGTTTGGACGGCACCCACGCACTATTGGTGCCACCCAAATGGGTGTTGACTTTGTTGTGGAAGAAGAGGAAAACTTGGAGGACAGGGTTATAGAAATGGCAGAAATCCATGCCAAGGTGATAATATTTATTGTAGTAGTAAGTTTGACATTCTTTGTGCAGCTTCATTTGCACTGAATCTTGGTCAATCTAATGTACAGATTTTGGAGAACATCCAGGCCTCCCAAGAAAGGAAAAAAGGGGATTTTCAGACACGGAAAAGAACATCACCTCTTTTGAAATTGCTGATGGAGATGAGGTCCTCAAGGCCAATAAAAGGAAGGAAGGTCGCAAAGGAGGGCGTTTGGAGAGTAATTGGAAAGGACCTTACACAATGGTTTCAGTTACTGAGAAAGGGGTGGCAACACTGACTAACAGCACAGGGGCTGTGCTGTCCCAGAAGACAAATGTGTCACAGCTGAAGCCCTTTATCAGGCGTGAACTGAAATGTAATCTCCATAATAAATAATGAGATGCTATGCAGGTTGGGATTACCAATGCCATATTATTGACTTGACTGGAACTGTTAAAATATGCCATTGCTTGAGCATTATTTACAATTGGTTGTCTTTTGTCTTCATCAGAGGACATCTCATCTCCTGTCGTAATTGACATACATGACTTGGTCTGTTCCAATCCCCCATGTAAGTTTTCACTACTCAGCGTCAAACTACAGATCCTTTCCAAAAAATTAGAATATCATGGAAAAGTTTTTTTTTTTCCATAATTCCATTCAAAAAGTGAAACTTTCATAGATTATAGATTCATTACACACAAAGTGAAATATTTCTAGCCTTTATTTGTTTCATTTTTAATAATTTTGGCTTACAGCTCCAGAAAACCCCCAAAACAGTATATCAAGAAATTAGAATAGTGTGTCGAAAATCAGCATTTACTTCAGTTATTTCAGAGAATGAATGTTTTAGACTGAGTGTCACACTATCATCTAATTTACTCAAAACACCTGCAAAGTTTATCTCAGTTTGGTTCAGTATGGGGAAGACTGCAGCCTTGACAATTGGCCAGAAGACCATCATTGACACCCTCCAGAAGATGGGTAAGCCACAAAAGGTCATCGCTAAGGAGGCTGGCTGTTCACAGAGTGCAGTGTCCAAGCATATCAATAGAAAGTTTAGTGGAAGGGAAAAATGTGGCAGGAGAAGGTGCACAAGCAAAAGAGATGACCGTAGGCTTCAGCGGATTGTCAAGCAAAGACGATTCCAAAATTTGGCGGAGATGCAGAGGGAGTGGACTGAGGCTGGAGTCAGTGCTTCAAAAACCACCACGTACAGACGTATCCGGGACATGGGCTTACAACTGTCGGATTTCTCGAGTCAAGCCACTCCACTCATTCTCTGAAATAACTGAAGTAAATGCTGATTTTCGACACACTATTCTAATTTCTTGAAATACTGTTTTGGGGGTTTTCTGGAGCTGTAAGCCAAAATTATGAAAAATGAAACAAATACAGGCTAGAAATATTTCACTTTGTGTGTAATGAATCTATAATCTATGAAAGTTTCACTTTTTTGAATGGAATTATGGGGAAAAAAAAAACTTTTCCATGATATTCTAATTTTTTGGAAAGGATCTGTATATTTGTCACACAGCCATCATGTTTCCTTTAAGTCAAGTTCCTTGCATGTACATATGAGGACATACTATTAGAGAAAGCATTGTCTTTGGGCAAAGGAAAAGTACACACATTGATGTGAGGGTTAATGTGTCTTAAATTGACAGTTTTTGAATATATGTGAATTATCTCTATTTGTTACAGTTACTATGGATCAAGAGAACAACACCTCATGTGGGGAAGAATGTGAGGTGCTGACCATTTTAACGAACCTAAGGCCCTGCAGGACCTCATGGACCTCTAAAGGTCATCACCCCATTCAGGAGCAACTGGTTTGTGGGCGTTATGCATATTTCCTTGTTTTCTGTATTTTGCAAAACTCTTTTGTTGTACAAACCTCAATATGTACTATGTAACCCCAGTATGTAAAATGCACATAAAAGCAGAAAGCAGTGATTTGTAAATTCTCTTTTACATACAGTACCAGTGAAAGGTTTGGACACACCTACTCATAGAAAAAAAAATTTTGTTGCTATTTTTACTGTTTTCCACATTTTAGAATAGTAAAGACATCAATAACACAAATTAAATTATGCAAAGACCAAAAAAGTCTTAAACAAATCAAAAAGCTTATATTTTAGATTCTTCAAAGTAGCCACCCTTTGCCTTGATAACCGCTTTGTACATTCTTGCCATTCTCTCAACCAACTTTTGTGGTAAACAGGTATTCCACAGGTAAACAGGTGATGCTATCATGACTCTGTCTAAAAGGATATCAAAGGACTCTTGATATCTTATTTCCAGGTACTCTTAGAAGCGATACTATAACCTCTCTGCATTTGAATGGATCTCTATGGGAATTGGGGGGTGGGACTGGATTAAGCTGTAAATTACATGAGAATAGTATGGAACCCATGATTGGCTGTAAGTCATCAAGGGTCTGAGGTATCAAACGAGCCTCAAACCATCACTCTGCTGTAGATATGGATGGATCACTTTAAGAATGGTTTCTCCTGACTCATTTTTCCATAGAGTTCAATAGGAAAATGAGTCAGGAGAAACAACCCTTAACGTGATCCATCCATATCTACTGTATATCTGGCAGCAGAGTGATGGTTTAAGGCTCATTTGATACCTAAAACCCTTGATATACAGCCTGATATACCCTAAGACCCTTGATATGCAGTTCTGTTTTCAATTAAATATAATTAAAGATAATTTACAAATCACTGCTTTCTGCTTTTATGTGCATTTTACATATTGTCCCAACTTTTTGGGAATTGGGGTTTGTATATATGTGTGAAATATAATCTTTTTTCTCTCTCTTTTTCTTGGGATTGGGGTATGATTGTCTCTTTCTCCATCATCTCTAGCTCAGTTACATTTTGGATGAAAACAGGCTAGAGGGGGAACTCATCGTAAAGGATGGACCAACCTGCCTCACCCGACAGAACATGTTGACCCTGGGCCTAAGTAGGGATATGGACTCCATGGTGTGTATGAACTAAGGAAGCAATAAGAGCGGCTGTATATCATAGAGACCTGGGGTTCATTCTAATCACTTATTTTCACTCCTTGCATCCTTTCCTCACATTATTTCATCTTAGCTCCACTCAACGGAGGATGCGAGAAAAGGATGGAAGGATGAGATATGAGGACAGAGGAATTGAGGCAACATGCATTAGGCAAATGGAACGTCCTTGCCCAATCAAGTGTCAGCGTCATATTATGCTTATGTGCTTAACTATCATGCTTTTTAGCCTCTTTTTCAGGAATAAATGTGGCTTTTGTTTTTCATAAATAATTCCTTGTTAAACCATCCTCCGGAAGCCTCCAGATTGGAATATCCATGTAATAGAGATTAAAGCATGAAGCATCTTATTTCAGTGTTTTGAAATTAAATCAACAGGTGGGGAATGGATGTCTCAGAATTGTCTCTGACATGGCTCTGTTGCAGGTATTTACCTTTAGTAATAGCAGCTTCATTTGTGTATTCAAATACAAACCCTTTTACTTATTTAAAAAAAATTAAACTACATAAATGTTTCTGTGCAAACTACCTTGAGAAAATCCCCTGTTTAAATTTGAAGTGTCTTTCCTGAACTGCAGTAATCCCGTATTGTTGTCTTCCAGGGGAAAGATGTGTTTGTCCTGGACTTGTTTGAGCCCCCAACCTGGCTTCCACCAACCAACTGTAACCCTTTGATTGCTCTTCCAGTAAGTTCAATGTATTGTTTACAATCTAATTGAGTCAAAACTGAAATTCTATTTACACTCACTTTATTAGGTACACCCATCTAGTACTGGGTAGGACCCCCTTTGGCCTCCAGAACAGCCTGAACAAGGTGCTGAAAACATTCCTCAGGGATTTTGGTCCTAACTGACTCGATAGCATCATGTAGTTCCTGCAGATTTTTCAGCTACACATTGCATACCTCCCATTCCACCACATCCCAAATGCGCTCTATTTGATTGAGATCTGTGCAAGCCATAGGAGTATAATGAAATCACTCTCATGTTCATGGAACCAGCTTGAGATGATGCGTGCTTTGTGACAGGAGGGCAGATCTTTCTGAAATGCTGGAACCACCACATCTGGCACCAACTATCATACCATGCAAAGTTGCGTAGATCACCCATTCTAATGTTTGGTCGAACAACAACTAATCCTCTTCACCATGTCTGCATGGTTTATATACATATTGAGTTGCAGCCACATGATTTGCAGTTTGGAGGAGTAGGCTATTTGCGTTAACAAGCAGGTGCACCTAGTAAAGTGGCCGGTGACTGTATATCTCTGTATATCTACCTTCTGTATCTACCTCTCAATCTCTTGCATTGTTTGTATTAGGTGGATTCTAACAAAAAAGAAGCCATTGTGATTCCACTGTGGGTCCCTGGCCACTATCTTCTCTGTGTAAGTTATGAATGTATTGTGTCAATATTTATACAACATTGAGTTCCGACCGCGCATTGAGATTGGTCTAGCCCGTTCCAAACTGTTTGTAAATTCATGATATATTAACTGGTATATCCCTCTGCGGTTTGTTTACATTTGATGGTTACATTGTATCATCTTTAGAACAAAATTAGTTTGAACTACGGTAAACAATCAGGGTACTATTTTCTGAATGCACGGAGATAAAAACAATGTAATCTAGCTAATTTAAACACTAAAACTGTCAAATTGGCATCTGATTTCTTAATAACTGCTGCAGTACTGTTGTATAAAAGCAATACTCAAGGTTGTGCTATATCATGGATATCGGAAGTGCTGTGATTGCATTGTGCCTAACCGAATCACAGCAGTTCCGATATCCATGATATAGCACTCCCTCTCGTAAGTTATTGTTTAAGTATAGCATAACTTTTCTTTTTATTTATTGATTTTTTTGATCTAACTTATGCTAAGACTTTATGTTCTCTCTAGGTGATGAGGCCACTCCAGAAAGAGATTCTGTTTCTGGATTCAGAGTATAAAATCAGAGCAGGGGGTTTCAGAAGTGAACCCTTTCGCAGTCTCTTGAGGTTGTACAAAGCATAAATACTGTATGTTCCCTGGCAGTCGTGTTCCCCTGACTGGCCTATGATGTTCCAGGCATGTTCCCAGGCAGTCATGTTCCCCTGACTGACCGATGAATTTCCAAGTAATCATATTTGTTTTGTTCATTCATGTATGTCTTGGTAGGCTTCCTTTCTACACTGGTGTTCTCTTTAAGATTGGCTACACATTGCAGTTGGTAGTGCCACTTCTGTTCATGTGCAGCACGACTGTTATTAGTGGGGTTACAGGGAGCAACCATGCATGTTCTTTTGTTTCATTCATTCATCTTTTCTTCCTTTCCTTCATTCTCGCTTTTCTATATCTTCAATTAGAACTCTGAGCAACCCCACACAGGTTCTCCAGGAACAGTACTTTTCTAGGTTTCATGATTGCTTAAAGAGCAACTCTGAAATAGCTAAATGAACATTTAGTTTTTGTCTTTATTTATCAGGAGTCTTGCACAGCAAATTGTCCCTGGACTGTGGATTGAAATTCCTTTTCTATGACCAATATTATGACCTTTTTGTCTCTCAACAGGGACTTCCTGCGCAAACACAAGGAAATTATTGTGGCATCTTCATGATCATGGTACATCAGTCTGGACTTTATTTTCTCTGTGTGCTCAGTTTTTGCTCTTTCTGATAGCTAATTTGTGACAGACATTCATTTCAACCTGTGGGTGCACAAATGTTAAATAGTTTGAGTGGCCTTGGGTAAATTGTAATATCCAATTGGCAATTTGGTTGCTGATTAATTCCAGCTGCTGCTGGCTTTGCCATGTGGCTTAACATTGGGTTTTTAAGTTTTTTTTTCTCCTTACAGTTTGCCTGGTACACAGTCATGGGAGCTCATTTTGATTTTACTGTGGTAGGTGTTAGTTACAGCCAAGTCACAACATGGAAAAAATTGTTTAAAATGAAATGCTATTTTTTTCACTATGAATTACTATGGTTAGCACGACATGCCTGTTTTGAGAAGATGATGGTGTGCAGTCATCATTGAAAACCTTCAGCTTGAAGGGTAGGCAATATTCCTTTCATTTTTGGTTGTAAGAATTTGAACTGTATGTGGAGTACATGGCTAGGATATAGTTTTCTTAACCAAACCCCTCACATCTCCACTTATACCTTTCAATTTCAGACATTGAAGAGGGCTGCTTGTGAGTGACACAGGATGGCTGAGCTGGACTTGAGGAGGGCTGCTGTTTGTTAGTGGCACAAGAGGGCTGAGCTGGAACCAAGGAGGGCTGCTTGTGAGTGACACAGGAGGGCTGAGCTGGACTTGAGGAGTGCTGCTTGTGAGTGACACAAGAGAGCTGAGCTGGACCAGAGGAGGGCTGAGCTGGACTTGAGGAGGGCTGCTTGTGAGTGACACAAGGGAAAAGGTTTGCCCATTTTAAAGATGAAGGGAGAGCAACTGTGTGTGCCAATGTCACTCCGCATCCCCCAAAAAAGAACACATAAGGAAATCACTGCAGTGAGTCTTCGTGAGATGAAGTCTTTGTACATTGCTTCTCTAAAATAGGCATATTATTATTTTCAGAATCTCACGATGAACACAGCTACGCAAAGAGGAAGTCCTGCAGAAAGAACTGTGCAGATGCTATGGACTCTTGCCTCACCAATGGTTTGAGGTTTCATATTTGTTTGTCATCATTATTTCATCAACCTATAATTAACACTGAAACAATGCTCATGACAACAGTGGGAAATGACTCCATTACTTTGTTAAAATTTCACCCACATCTATAAACCAAACAGTTATCAGTTTGGAGATGTTTGTCTAACTATGTTTACATGCACACTGAAGTAATTGAACGATAAAACAAAAAGCGGTGTGGTATTCTAAATATATATGTAAATAAGGAATAATCTGATAAAATGTGTTCACATTATTTGAAAAGTCATAGTTTTACCAAACGAAAAGGCTAGCCCAGTCTTCCACAATTGTTGCCGGTACTTCTGAACTAAAATAGTTTGCAGACAGCAGCCACATACATTGAAAACAAGAACAGAAAGACCTTTAAGCCAATGTAGTACACTCCAAATAGACTACAAATTAATAACAGATGGAGCTGTACATCAATAAATGGCCTGTTAGACACACTACACAGTTAAATTATTTTTTTCTTTCTATCTATCAAGGTGTTGCAGTACCGATTGGGTCCATCGAAGAGGTAGTACACTTTTACCTTTAAAGTTTTTTTTTTTTTTTTAAGTTACCAAGCCAATATCCTCTGTCTAAATGCAGGACCAAGACAAAGCTTGGACCTTTTGTTACTAAATTCTTGTGCTCTTTTTGACTTCATAGCTGTCCAAAGACCTACTACAGAAGATTCTCTTAGAGGTAGTCCACGATGCTGGCGCTTTGCTGACACTGTCTCTGGTGTGCAGACAGTTCCGGGACATTGTTGGAGCATCAGTGTTCAAAAGAAAAGCTCACTTGGCCTGGCTGGACAGTAAGTTCTATCCTTTACATAGAAATATATTTATTTACCTTGTAAATCACTCTGTTATTACTCTATATGATGCTGAGCTTATTTATTTATTATGCAAGCATAATTTGTTTTTTATTGCATGTTCATGGCATTAGAATAGAATAGATAGAATAGAAACCTTTATTGCAGGGAAGTCCCACTGAGACCAAGGTCTCTTTTTCAGGGGAGCCCTGATTACAATAAAACATTTACAGTGACAGTTTTACAAAACAAAAATTACAGTTTAGATCCAAGGAATTCACATACACCAAGCGCAAATATAGGGAAAAAAACATTTAAAAAAATAATAATAATAAATAAATAAAAAACATAAAAAGGACATAAGATGGAATAGTGATCTGATTGTCCTAATTTATCACTAAAAGCAGGTACATTCGGCCTCTTTTAGTATCATATCCATCACTAATTTCTTGAAGGACTCGATCGGGGTAAGGCAATCTAGCTTCAGTATATCCTGACATTTATTCCACATATAAGGTGAAAATGCGCTAAAAGCGGTATTGCCCAGATTTGTTCTAGTTCTGGGTGCCTCTAACGTAATCCAATCTTGAGATCTGATACGATGACTTGCGATTTTGATGGACAGAAGCCTGGTCAGGTAGAGAGGAAGTCTGCCTAGCAAGGCTTTATAAATAAATAGAATGCTATGTTGCTTCCTTCTATAATGAAGAGAATACCATCCTACTGAACTATATAAAGCACAGTGATGTGTTCGGAAACCATCTCCTGTAATGAAGCGCAATGCGCTATGATAAATTGTGTCCAAGGGCCTTAAAGTACTGTTAGAGGCATGCCTGTACAGGACATCCCTGTAGTCAAATATAGGTAAGATTGTCACCTGTACAATCCTCTTCCTGTTGTCCAATGAAAAACAGGATCTATTTCTGTAAAGAAACCCGATTTTAGTTTTAATTTTTTTGGACAAGTTGGCCACATGAGTTTTAAAAGAGAAATAATGATCCAGCCAGATACCTAAATATTTGTAGTACTGAACTTGCTCAATTTGAGCACCAGTCAATGAGGATATGGAAGCATTTGGCATAGTTGTATTCCGTGTAGAAAAGATCATGTACTTAGTTTTTTCAGTATTCAAAACAAGTTTAAGACCAGCTAGAGCTTGCTGCATAACATTAAAAGCTGATTGTAAGTAAGTAAGGGCCTGGGTGCCCGTTGGTGCTGAGGAGTAAAGCACTGTGTCATCAGCATAAAAATGAGCCTTACAATTTGCTATATTGCTAGCAATATCATTTATATAGACTGTAAATAAAATTGATCCAAGTAAGGATCCTTGGGGTACTCCTTTCTTTACTTTTAAAAATTTAGACTTCACATTACCAACCATAATAGCTTGAGTTCTATTTGAAAGGTAATCCTGGAACCATGAACAGACTATGCTATCAAGTCCGATGGAGGACAACTTTTCTATTAAGATTGTATGGTCTACTGTATCAAAAGCTTTTGCTAGATCGATAAAAAGGGCTGCACATTTTTGTTTATTATCCAACGCTGTTACTATATCATTTATAACCAATGAAGCTGCTGTAATGGTGCTATGACCAGGCCTGAAGCCAGATTGCTGTGAATTTAAAATATTGTTGAAAGTTAAAAAGCTGCATAGTTGTTGCTTAACAAGTGATTCCAAGATCTTAGCCAGGCAAGACAATTTTGAGATGGGCCGATAGCTGTTTACCGAACTGGCATCACCACCCTTGAATAAAGAAAGAACATGAGCAGCTTTCCATACACTGGGAATAGTCTCGGTCGATAATGACAAATTAAAAATATTAGTTACTGATTGTGCAATCAGTGGGGCTGCGAGATGTAAAAGATTTGGGACTAAATGATCCTCTCCAGAGGATTTATTCACATCTGTGCGTTTTAATTCTAATAGGACCTCTTTCACTGTAACAGCCAACATTGTTTACCATGTGTTGAATGCGCCATATCTTCGGTGACTATCTACTTCCGTGCACTATAACCCCCTGCAACACTCCTCGGTTACTTCCTGTACTCAACAAATAGCTCTCCTTGGCTCCCCCCACAGGTTAGGAGGTACGTCTACATTTTGCATTGCACGTCTTCCTCGGCAGAAATTCAGACCCAACGGTGTTACCGCAAAAAATCTTATACAAATAAATACTCAACCTTCCGTCATTTTGCCTACATCATCTACTAATAATAGTAGGCATACGTCTAATTTAGAGTCACCGCGAGAATTTAAAACTCGTCAGGGGTTAGGACTATTGCACTTAAATATTAGGAGCCTTATTCCAAAGCTGGATTTTGTGCATGTTATGATGAATGAAACTTCCCCTGACATTTTCCTCCTTTCTGAAACCTGGCTCACAAGAAAAGTACCTAACTCAGACATTAACATTGATGGATATAATTTATTTAGATCAGATAGAAAATCTAAAGGAGGTGGGGTATTGATATTTGTAAAGGAATGTTTTGCTGTATGTGAACTCACTGCTGCCTCAGTACCTAATAAGTATGAATATATTGTTCTGGACATCTGTATTGGGGGGGATGCCCATTTTACTATTATTGGTATTTACCGCCCTCCCTCTGCAAGTAATGAGGCATTAGAAGACATTGGCAAATTAATGTCATCTTACGCCTCATCCGAATTGATAGTCATGGGTGATTTGAATCTTGACTGGCTCTCTAATAGTTCAAATAGGTTAAAAGAACTGTGCTTTGAGTAAATCTTACTCAGTTAATCTTGAAACCCACAAGGCTAAATACAAAAAACCCTTCTACATTACATTACATTTATTTAGCAGACGCTTTTATCCAAAGCGACGTACAGTAAGTGCGTACAGAGACATTATCAAGATCACTACAGAACAGACAGGGCAAAGCACATCCTTCACATAATGTAGCAGCTATCCCTAGCAATGAGCGTCGACTGTAGTTCACAGTAAGCTGTGGGAAAATCAGCAACACCACACTACCATTCCAAATACTATTGTAAACTATAATAAACAGACAGGAAAACACAGGGAACAGGGAACTGATATTCCTAGGTGAGGGTATCAGTCAAGGTGGAGTCTGAAGAGGTGTGTCTTCAGGCCTCGACGGAATGCAGGCAGGGTTGGAGTAGAACGTAGGGGAATGGGAAGTTCATTCCACCACTGAGGAGCTAATGTGGAAAAACTCCGCAGTCGGGACAAGCGAGAGCCTTTGACACGGAGGGGGGGAAGTGCCAGTCGCCCTGCTGTAGAAGAGCGAAGTGGTCGAGCAGGAACATAGTTCTGGATTAAGTCCTGCAGGTAGGCGGGGCCTGTCCTATTGGCTGCAGTGTAGGCCAGGGTCAGAACTTTGAACCTGATCCTGGCTGCAACTGGCAGCCAGTGGAGAGACCTCAGCAGGGGGGTTACGTGGGAAAATTTCGGGAGGTTGAACACAAGCCGGGCAGCTGCATTCTGGATCAGTTGAAGAGGCAGAATGGCGCAGGCCGGCAGGCTTGCGAGCAGGGAGTTGCAGTAGTCCAGGCGTGAGGTGACCATGGTCTGGACAAGAAGCTGGGTGGAGTAGGTGGTCAGGTACGGTCGAATCCTCCTGATGTTGTACAGGAGGAACCTGCAGGACCGTGCCGTCGCCCTGATGTGCTCTTTGAAGTCCAGCCGGTCGTCCAGGACCACCCCCAGGTTCCTTGCAGAGCGGGAGGCAGCCACCACGGTCCCATCAACGGTGATGGAGAGGTCATGTAGTGGGGAGGTCTTGTACGGCATGAAGAGGAGCTCTGTCTTGTCAAGGTCTTCTAAGTCGACGTTGATTGATATTATACTGACAAATAGGCCATTTAAATACCTAGCCTGTGGGGTTTTTGCTCAGGACATCAGTGACCACTGCCCAATTGCTTGTATTCGAAATGCCAGAAAACAAAAATATAGCTCTTGTATTGTTACAAAACGAAATTTCAGACATTTTGTTGAACAGGGTTTTCTTCAGGATCTATATTTTTCTGATTTAGAAAGAACTTGTTGCATCCCTGATCCTGATCTAGCTTTGGACCATTTCTGTAATGTATTTAATTCTATTGCTGATAAACATGCTCCTTATAAGAACTTTAAAAACCAATGTAACCCATGGTTTTCCTCAGATATTTCTGCTACTATGCATATCAGAGACTAAGCTTGGTCCAAAGCTAGAACGACTGGCACTCCAGCTGATTGGCTTAGCTTTAGGCAATTAAGGAACAAGTGCATTAGCATAATAAGAAAAGCAAAGTCCAATTATTACTTGACCTCTCTTTTAAACTGTAATGGAGATGCATATAGCTTTTGGAAAACTGTAAAATCTTTAAAAAATAATCCTACCACTACTCTTCCTTCTTCTCCCGCCGGCTGTCCCCCGCCAAGCGCAACTATGACGTGGGTAATCATGAGCTCCTGGCAGTTAAGCTCGCTCTGGAGGAGTGGAGGCATTAGCTGGAGGGGGCGGAGAAACCGTTCATAGTCTGGACTGACCACAAAAACCTTGCCTACATTCAGTCCGCTAAACATTTAAATTTCCGTCAGGCCCGTTGGGCATTCTACTTTGGCAGATTAAATTTCTCTATCACCTACAGACCCGGTTCCCGCGAAACCAAGCCTCATGCCCTGTCACGCCTGCACTCTCCCGAGACTAGTCCTGCCTGTCCTGATACCATCCTGTCTCCTTCCTGTGTGGTGGCTGCGGTAATCTGGGAGATCAAGGGTACCATCAAGACTGCTCAAGAGGCACAACCAGACACCAGAACTAACCCTGATTCCTGTCTGTTTGTTCCTGATACTGTCCGCTCCCAGGTCCTGCAGTGGGTACACTCCTCTCGCCTGTCCTGCTATCCGGGGGTTCGGTGCACTCTATCCCTGCTCCAGAGGAGCTTCTGGTGGCCGTCGATGGAGGCTGATGCCCGTGCTTTCGTGCTCGCGTGTACCATCTGCGCCAGGAGCAAGGCCTCACGTCAACCCTCCGCCGGTCTCCTACGCCCTCTACATTGCGACATTGCATTCTGTAGAAATATACCGCAGCTATAATTACAAAATGAGCTGGAATTCCTAGAGCAAATTGCAAGTATTCTGCATGGCTTTTTTATAGGTTTAGATTGGCCTACCTTCACTTTTCTTACCAACTCGTAGCCAACATTTAAAAGTTTAGCTACCATACTTTTATGTCTTTACCATAGCTTGTATCATAATCCCCAATGGACACTAGACGTCTATTAGATCATCCAAGGAGCCGCTAAATCAAACACATTTTATTTCATAATTTTCATATGTGATTCAGTTGTAAATTCAAAGACAAACAATACGGAAATGGAATAATGTGGACGCATTTCTCAAAAGTCATTGCTTTGACAAGCGAAATCCGGTCTACGTCGACGCAATTTCACTGTAGCCTATGTAATGTTTCACTTACTTCATTTTGACTATTTGTTGCCACAAGACGTTTGGGCGAACAACAAGGCACATGTTTCTATCCTAGGCAGTTTTTACCCCAAATTGCTGCAGTGTGCATGTGGGAGGACTTATAAAGTAAGAAATTTAGTATGCGTTTAGGCCTTATAACAAGCCAAATAATAAAAATAAATAAATAAAACCTAAATAAAAAAGAGGTATTTTTCTAAACAAACTGAGAATGTGAGTACTTTATATAAGTAAATAAATGAACTTAATGTTTTGGCATAAATACAATATATCCATCAACAAATACTGTAGCTATGTAGGTTATAGACCTATTGTTGTGAAATCGGATGTTCAGCCGTAAGTTGGTAAGAAAACCATAGAAATCTAAATCATGTGAAGACGTGGAATACTTGCAACTTGCTCTAAGAATTCCAGCTCAACTTGTAATAAGCCTATCTCTCACCGCCATTTTGAAAAAGGAAGTGATGCAATGTCGTTGTATCCCGGTTTCCTGCCAGTGGCGGAAGCAATGGCTAACTGTGTGGAAGAAATGGGTGAAACAATAATCTTTAGCAGATCTTTAGCACATCTACCAAAACTCCGTCTTTCAGACGTTAGCACGTTGATAGAAACACACACAAAGACAAAACGGTCAAAAATGGATAAGGGATACAAGTTTTTTCATGAAGAATTTATCTTTAATTACGAAGGTAAAAATGCCAAGTAGCTAGCTAGCTAACGTTAGCCACTTGCTAGCTAGCATTTGCTTGCTAGCTTTTTTACTAGCCCGTTAACTATATATTTAATATTTATGATATCTTGAGGATGTTAATGAAAGTGTTGCCATTGTTCACTTTCGAATTTGGTCCATATTTTACATGTAGATGGTGGCCTACTAGTAATCTATCGATAGCCTATACTATCGTGCAGCCATTGAGTTTGTATATTTACATCCTGTTGTTGCCTACACTAATATGTGACGCGGTATGTCAAAAGCAGGCAGAATTGGGCAGAGCTACGAACGGAGGAAAAGCTGCAAAATGCCTTGGGGGTGAATTTTAGCGTTTTTGAGATTTTTGAACATTTATGATGCTACAAATATTAAAAATGTTCTGTAAAAGTTTCAAACTGAAATTTCATCGACAAAGTATTTTTTTAAGCACTTTTAGAGAGGCATGTCATTTCACAAAATGATGCCTTGTTCGAGATTTTGCTTGGAAATGACGCCAAATTTAGCATAACTTCTAGCTCACTTGCTAACGTAAAATCGCATGATGATATTTTGCCAACATATTGGTTATTCAAACGGTATCTTTCTTGATTAAATAAACTATTAATTGATTATTAAAACAACAATAATCGTGAGCTTGTTTATGGATTACAACAGCCGCCCGATAATGGGCGCCCTTTCTTTGGCAGTAACGGAAAAAAAAAAACACGTTATTGGCTTAAAAGTTAACATCGTTTTTGTAAAGAAATAAATCCAATGCGATTGAGCCTATCTCTTTTAAGCCAATAAACGATAGTTGTCTCCCCTTTTTTGACATTACTGTCTCATCTAAAAGACGTTAAAACAAAAAACTACCGGTCACGTCTACATGTTTAATATTGGCTTAAAACTTAGTTTATCGTTTTGTGAAGAAATAAACCCAATATCGACATCTTTCGGACTGTCAGGTAAACTATCCAGTTAGCCAGCTATTTTGCCAACATATTGGTTATTCAAACGGTATCTTTCTTGATGAAATAAACTATTAATTGATTATTAAAACAACAATAATCGTGAGCTTGTTTATGCACTAGCCTACAAGAGCCGCCCGATAAAGGGCGCCCCTTTTTTGACAGTACTTTCTAATCTAAAAGACGTTAAAACAAAAAAACTACCAGTCACATCTACATGGTTATTGGCTTAAAAGTTAGCTTATCGTTTTGTGAACCTAATAAATATAATATGTTCAATGGTATGTGCCAGAATAATATCAGTATCGTATGTTGATCACAAAAATGTCTGGTTTCCGCCCGATAACAGGGTTCGGTACGCTAACATTGTTAACCAACTTGTTTTGTTTAAACTCAAACTTTAAAGGGCTATTTCTCAGTTTCGATGTTTCAGACGGTCCAATTTAAAATCTTAATAACTTCGCTTTGGAATATCCGATTTGAAAAAAGAAAGCGGAGTTGTAAAGTGCAAGGTCTATGTTTTACTAATATACCAATAACTCAAAATTGACCTCTTGCCCAATTCCGCCTGGTTTTGACATACCGCATCACATATGTAATATAGACTGTAGCTAATATACAGATCCTTTCCAAAAAATTAGAATATCATGGAAAAGTTTTTTTTTTTCCATAATTCCATTCAAAAAGTGAAACTTTCATAGATTATAGATTCATTACACACAAAGTGAAATATTTCTAGCCTTTATTTGTTTCATTTTTCATAATTTTGGCTTACAGCTCCAGAAAACCCCCAAAACAGTATTTCAAGAAATTAGAATAATGTGTTGAAAATCAGCATTTACTTCAGTTATTTCAGAGAATGAATGTTTTAGACTGAGTGTCACACTCTGTACGTGGTGGTTTTTGAAGCACTGACTCCAGCCTCAGTCCACTCCCTCTGCATCTCCGCTAAATTTTGGAATCGTCTTTGCTTGACAATCCGCTGAAGCCTACGGTCATCTCTTTTGCTTGTGCACCTTCTCCTGCCACATTTTTCCCTTCCACTAAACTTTCTATTGATATGCTTGGACACTGCACTCTGTGAACAGCCAGCCTCCTTAGCGATGACCTTTTGTGGCTTACCCATCTTCTGGAGGGTGTCACTGATGGTCTTCTGGCCAATTGTCAAGTCTGCAGTCTTCCCCATACTGAACCAAACTGAGATACCTGTCCAATTTAACGACACACCTGTAGAAAAACTTTGTAGGTGTTTTGAGTAAATTAGATGATTAGAGTGTGACACTCAGTCTAAAACATTCATTCTCTGAAATAACTGAAGTAAATGCTGATTTTCGACACACTATTCTAATTTCTTGAAATACTGTTTTGGGGGTTTTCTGGAGCTGTAAGCCAAAATTATGAAAAATGAAACAAATAAAGGCTAGAAATATTTCACTTTGTGTGTAATGAATCTATAATCTATGAAAGTTTCACTTTTTGAATGGAATTATGGAAGAAAAAAAAACTTCCATGATATTCTAATTTTTTGGAAAGGATCTGTATATCTAGCTAGATAATTTCCATAATATTTGTCCCATTTGATACCCAAAAAACATTATCTCTTTCATGTTCCCTTGGGCGCAGTATCCAACATAGTAGACAGTCAAGTGATAGTGCGAGCTCGGTGCTACAGATCTCTGAAAAAAAGCGAGGTACTATGGGTACCAGGGTGGTCCCACTCCCTGTGGCTTGTACAAGCAAGCTTCAGTCTTGGCACAGGCCACGCAATCAGGTAAACACACACTGCAAGCCATGCCTAGGAAAATATAACACTCACCCCTGGTCTAGGAGGGCTGCAATGGCTGCAGATATTTACTAAAACCAAGTAACTCACCTTCTATAACAAGGGGGCATACTTATTAGGTGTAGTCAGTGCTTAGTTTGAGAAAATACCAGCAACTACTTGCAGCCCTCCAGGACGATGCTTATTTACACATGATACATGCTTAAAATGAGTGTTGACATTTAACTTCAGAAATTAAAACAAAAAAAGCCCTCTGCAAGCCCACCTCTATATGATAAACATTTTTGTTTGTAAGGGGATTCATCCAGAACCAATTGACCAAAAGGCCCAAGGCATCTGCCAGCTGTGGGGTGAAATCAACCCTTTACAGGGCATACAAAGGTAATTATGCATTTATGGTTTCCCAAAGCATTCAAAACAAAGACTTTTCATTAAGCATTATTAACCCGTGTTATAATGCGGGAAGAATAAAAATATACTTTTTGGTCAAATAAATTATATCTGAAGTTGAAACATTTTCAATATGGACACGACTTCAATAAAGCTCAGACTTTATTAACCATTTACAATTTTCAGGCTTTTTTCATTATAATGCTTTTCAAGGGCAAAAGACTACTCCTGTACTATATTATAATAGATCTGCTTAGTTACTGATATGATATCCACCACACTCCTTTAAGCTTTATCGGTCCTGTGTTTTAGGATCCCTTCCAGACAAGAGATTCTTGTCAATTGGACAAAGTCTTAAAGATGTACAGCCACAACCATTGATATATCAGGCGCTTGATGGTATGGCAAACCTGAAAATGGTTGATTCAAATTTTGGACCAGTCCCATTCGGATCGCCACTGTCATATCAATGCCCCCCAACACCACCACAGACCAAAGACATCTGCCACCATCCTGATGCTCCAGCTGTGGAGTGCCGCTCGCCAGACCCGACTTACAGCCAGCCGGTTCCATGATGTAATCCATGCCAGGGGAGAGGAGTCCAGTCATCGCTGGGCACAGAGATTATTAAAAGGCACCCGACAGCCACCAGCCATGAAGAGGGGCTTGGGGCTTGAGGCTGAAGTTCTCCAGCAATATGCAGAGATTTGCCAAGTCAATGTCTCTGCATGTGGCTTCATTGTCCACCCTGATGCTCCACATCTGGGGGCAACTCCAGATGGCCGAGTGGTGGACCCCAGGAAGGATCCCCCCTTCGGGCTGGTGGAAGTGAAATGTCCGGATGTGGAGTCCATCACGGTGGCAAACCATGTCCGAATTACTGGTGGGAAAGCGCAACTAAAAAAAAGTCACAGGTACTACACACAGGTGCAAGGCCAGCTTGCTGTGACTGGCCTTGCATGGTGTGACTTTGTCACAGACACCAGGGGCGACATAACAGTGGAGCGAGTGTGGCGACATGATGCTTTCATCTCTGCCATGAAGGATGGACTGGACCTGTTCTTTTTTAACACGTTCATGGACGTTTATCTAGGACGTCATTAGAATAATTTTGTCTACCTCAGACTATCCCTGTGATGGCCATGAACCCTGAAGAAAAAAGAAAAGACTGAATAAATTACTCACGAATATCACATTTGACCATTACACACACATACAGGTTCAAAAATTGCAGTTATTGCAAAAGGATCATTAGTTTCCCTCTGTACAGGTACTCACAGGAAGCGCGAACGTGAACGCTGATCCATTGCTCCCCAAAATTTATTTTTGTAGCGCTTGCAGTTGACACAAGCAAGCACTTTACATTCCAAACAATATGTACAACGCGTTCAACAACAATTATTTACATGACAGTAAAAGTAAGTCGAAAGAAAGACAGACACAATAAGCATATCAGTAGAAGCACAATGTTGTTTGCCAGCCGCTTAAAGCCCTGCTTGGCAAACGTTGTCTGTGCTTCTCAAGAAACTACATGTGAAGACATTGTTGTTTGTCGTAAAAGCTTAAAAGAACCCCACAATTGTAATTTTATTTTTTGTAGCGCTGGCCAGTTCGCACAAGCGCTTTACATTCCAAACAATATGTACAATTATTTACATGACAGTAAAAGTAAGTAGAAAGAAAGACAGACACAATTGTAATTGTATTTTTTGTTGTGCTGGCCAGTTGAAAGAGGGGGAGGTGCTGACACGCCCAGCGTCCATTACCCCCCTCCATGGGTGGGAGAAAGAGAGGGAGGCGCTGACACGCCCAGCGTCCATTACCCCCCTCCTGAGCTGCTCATAACAGTAAGTGTCTAGCCTAACTCCATAGGTCCATGGAAATTAACCAGAACACAGCAGTTGGTCCAGATCTGGCTAATGCTGCCTGAGAGAGTGAGAGGAAGTGTTGAGTCAAAGATGTGGTACTCCTTGATCCTTCTGATCACTCGCTCCACAAGGATCCTCAGGCGGGCAATGGCTTGTGTTCGCCCAGTCTCCTCCCTTGAGAACTGAGCTCGATGCTTGAAGGGCGGTATGATGAGACTTGCTCCTACGGTCTCCAGCAAAGGCTCGATCAAAAAACCCTTGTCAGCCATTACTCTGTCCCCTTGCTCCAACACACAGAAAGGCCCTCAGCCAGGATTCAAACTTGGTACCTTCTTGCTGCGAGGTGACAATGCAATCCACAGCACCACCATACCGCCCCCAACTCTCTGGTGTAAAACTTAAGTGATATTTTAACCATTCATTTAAGAAATTTGAAATGTTTTGTAAGAGATAGAAAACTAGATTTTTCCCGATGCTAGTCAGGAATTGAAACTCTTTTAGCAGACATCTTCTGTCACCTGGCGACTTTGTTGTGATCCTGCAGCTTAATTTCAATTCTGTCAAGATAACTCACATATTTAATATATGAATGAATATATAATATTTTGGTTTGGCGTTGAATGGATCTGCTCTATGTACTTCTAGTGCACGCACCAGTACGAAACAGGAGATGAGGCCGACCATTGGTCGAGCACAGCAAGAGTTATTTGACAAAACTTGCTCTGCGCACTTGTTCGCGACGCTCATTTCTGTCAAGATAACTCACATATTTAATATATGAATGAATATATAATATTTTGGTTTGGCGCTGAATGGATCTGCTCTCTGTACTTCTAGTGCACGCACCAGTGTGCACTACCTATTAAACAGGGAGCACGACACATCTCCCCTACTAAACAGGAGATATACACCAAAACCCCCCATGTACATAGAATCAGATCCAATAGGTGGAGTCTGGGGTGGTGGAGGGTGAGCAGAAAAATATATTTTTTTAGAACAAGAAGCAGAGAAACAAGAGCAGGAGATATACATCAAAACCCCCAACACAGCAAATCATCCAAGCGCTCAACCCCCAAAACAGCAGGTCATCCAAGAGCCAAACAACTGTGTACAGCAGAGCACGTACTGTGTCCTGAAAGATCACGAAGACCATATCGATATCCCTCCAGCATGGAGAAGGAACAGTGCTGTGATCCAGGCATTGGCCATTCTAGCATGGTGATAGTAAACTATGTGTACAGCAGAGCACCTGCCGTTTCCTGAAAGATCAGGAAGGCCATATCGATATCCTTCCAGCACGGAGACGGAACACTGCTGTAATCCTGGATCAGACATTGGTCATTCTAACCTTAAGTGATAGAAAAACTACACTATACAGCAGAGCACCTGCTGCTTCCTGAAGATCAGGATGTCCAAATTGATATCCCAGATAACCACTGAACAAGCCGTCAGATGACAGGGATCGAAAAAGGACATACTATTTTTAATGGAGTCAGTACCCAGCAACCACCTGGTTATTTTATTTATTATTAAATATATATAAAATATATATATATATACACACACACACACTTTGTTATTCCCCCAATAATAACTGCTGCAGGTCTTAGCAATGCATAAAGCATACATTAGCAGCAAACATTAGCAATACATACAAGCATATTAGATGTTAATCATCTTTTTGAGCTTGATTTGTAATGAGCCTAGTGTAGTGTTTAAAACAGTGGATGACCAACACCCAGGACTGAGTGTGCCATTGGAACTTTAGGAGCTGCCATGGTTGCTGTACCTACTCTGGAGGAGTGCACAGTGTAGCAGTCAGGGGGGCTGCCTCCTGCCTTTTTAAAATTATTTATTTATTTATTGGATGCATATGGTAACATGGGTGTTACAGCGCTGGAGTGGTCCCTGAGTGTATGGTCACATTGTTGTGATTAGGGGCCCTATCTTACACCCGGCGCTAACCCAAACGCAAGTGTCTTTGCTATCTTACACCCAGAGCATGGTTCATTATAACACCTTGTGTTCATGTCGTTTAACTACCATGTATTCTTGCGCCCATTACAAGTGAACTGAGCGTGTTGGTCTTAAGATGAGAAGTGGCCAGGATTCTTTTTGGCGTATTTGCTATCTTGAGCCAGCAGAAAGCGTTTGCGCTAAAACCACCACAAACCTGGTCTAAAGTCATGTCGCAGTTGTTTACATGTTATTTTAACGGTGCATATAAGTGCATCTACATAAGCGTGTGCACAACGCACGTACACCCTCTTGTCTGTTACACACAGGGGCGCGCACAAGCATGACTAAAAATATCAAGATTACAATGTGAAATGTTATTATTGTGTAGGCTATATAAAAAAAAAAGCATAATAATAAAAGGGCCCATAGGTCAAAGACCACATAGCTACCTGTCCCTCAGCGAAGGGGAATGCGATCCAGGCGATGTGCGATGGTAGCCTACTTGTAAGGTTACATATAGGCTATAGACTATTTGGCAATTATACTGGATCAATCTATGACTTAGCCTATATTTGGCAATAATTCCTGTAACCTTCTGGGGGGACAATCTTCTGCTACGGGACCATATTATATATATATATTATATTATATATTATGGCTTTCCATTTGCTGATAACACCTATATCAAGCCTAATGCGCGAATTGTCATTTACACCTAATGCGTGAATTGTCATTCAATGGAAAACTCGCACACTGCAATAGACGGACATTAGAGTTCTGAAAATGCTCTTTAATCAGATGTCATTACAATGCAGCTCTCTAGGCCTACAGCCTGTAAGTAAATAGAGTGGTTTTGACTGAAAAAAAGTTCAAAACCTTGTCCAGTGAATATTGCATTTATTGTTTTTCAAATAGCTACAGCGTATTCGCTGTGCATAAGGTTTTTTCCATAGCCTACGGTAAAACAGCGGAGATAAATGTCACCATGTTAACTGAATTTGAACCTTAGTATTCTTCGTCCTTCATATTTTTTAAATTACAGTGACCAGGTTTCCATACTCAGCTTATTAAAACCCAGCTGATTTCACCTGTTATTCCATAACTGAACAAAACTATTTTAAAGAGAACTAAGCGTCTAATTAGAAACTAAAACAAATTTGCAGCACGTTACACAATTAATTCACAATTCATTTTAATGCCATTCTCTGGATGTGCGCTGCATGTTGTCTGTTTCCCCTGCTGTAAGTCGAAAACTTCCTGGGAAAGTGGATTGTTTTAAAGCATTACATTATGAGTAAAACAGGTTGGTCACATTTCCATAAACAGGACATTATTAAACAAGGGAAAATATGTGTGAACATATGGGTTACCAACCTGACAGCTTTATTGTATTTAGTGTCATCATTAACGCAAAATAACGGTAGGCTATTTATGTTATTAATCAATATTACTATGCAGGCAACCTATAATGAACTTCGGATGAAGCTTGAACTTCGAGAACTCCATGAGAACAGCCTCATGGAAGCCTCTTTCATTGCATAATAAAACGAAATTCGTTGAACAAGCAGGCTAATTTGGCGTTTTCTAAGGTGAGACTGAAGCCATTGATAGCTTATTCTCAGCTGTTGCAGGTCCTTTTAACAAAATTTAACCGCATATATTTTGTAAAATAACAGCCCTGTCGGGAATTACCAGGAAGGGCTAATGGTTAGTCCGAATAATATTGATCATAGCCTACTATTGATCCATTTAGCCTATTCCTTGATCTCACTAAACACGCACAAGCATGTCTGTTTCGCCATCAAGCAATCTGCCAAGGTGGAAAAGCAGGCTTTTAAAGGGAATGGGACATGACATTTTGAATGGTTTACTGCATGTCACGCCCAAGACACACCTATAATTAATGAAGAGACTAGGTTCAGCCCATTTGCACATTGCCCCGTGCTTAGCGCCCAAAAAACACGCAGTTAAAATAGCAAAAGTGGACTTGGACACGTCCTAAATGGACTTTACGCCATGCGCTTAGACCAAGCGCCAAGATAGAGCCCTAGATCAGCCATATTGTCAAGACCTGACATGTAGGCAACCTTTAAAATGAAATTATTTAGAAGCGCACACACCAATGCTACTTTTAACTTTAGCTCCAGATAGCGGACATGCTAACGACACTTATTAGCTTTTGCAGCAGATTTGTTTTAGCTCAAGACAGCACACACACACTAGTGCCTCTTATAAGCTTTAGCTGCAGCGTGCACACAAATGCTGCTTTTAGCTTTAGCGCAGTTAGAAAAATGAAATGTGTAAGCATGCAATAGCCTAGAGTAAGGCTGCTAACCGTAGTAATATGTAATGAGCAGCGAGCAAAGAACAATTGCAAACAGTGGCAGGCACCTTAGTACTTTTCTGAGCTCTTGTTTTGTATCGTGGTGGCATGCAAGCACGTAAACAGAGTTGATACCAATTATTTTAAGCAAGGATGACCATTTTAACCTTCTATAAATGCATTTATTTGTCATGGGTTGTGCTTGCCTTTCCCTAGCTCTGCGGGCGTTCGTTCCTTTTACCTGTATTAAGCACTCTATCGGATTTTCCATATTCCACAGCGAGTTTTCATTTCACGCCAGCACTTAGTGATTTCACCCATTCATTGTTTCCGCCGGCTATTTATACTTTGCGTCTTCCAGTATCGGCGCTTCCATGTTATTTCGCTTAACATTCAAGTCGGTAAGGTATAGGACCAGTACTCCCTATCGAAAGCTTTGTTTCTGCTTTCCTAAACAACATGGTCTTGATAGCAGTACATTTAGAAAGCTTACTACGTATTCTCGCTTTTAGTGCGAGCTAGAGTCTGTTTTTCTGTCGTTCTATTTCTCGCTCTTGCCTACGAGCGTTTCGCCCAATACTTCCGGGTTGTTTCCCTTGTTTGTTTTGTCGCCTCTTTAGATTCCTCTCTTATTTTGAAAGCAGAGGTTTTGTTTTTCTAAGTATTTTCTCTCGCTGACTTTTTGTCAGTTTGCACGATTCGTTGGGTTGTTTTCCTTTTTTCCCCTTTTAAGTCTCCTTTCTCACTCCCTCATACTGGGAGCTGGAGCCTTTCTGTTTTCCTTTTTTTCCCCTCTCCCTCCTGTGGAGTCCGCTCCGTTTTATTGGTGTCTCTCCGGAGTCACTTGTCTGAAACCCCTTCTGTCGCGTCTGGTCCTCCAACCAACTCACTTCATTATAATTATTATTTTTATTTAAAGAGATACTGCAGAGGCTTTTCTAAGGCCCTTTTTTCCGCTTCAATTTGAACTGAAACTCGTGAGTAGGTGTGGTCATATGACGATGATGCCACGTAGTCATATTATGAATATTCATACGGTCAAGGAGTGAAAGGGTGTGTCTTGGTGAACTGACTCAGCCCCCTTCCAGCTCTCTCCACAACTAAATAAAATGGCTGTATTAGTTGAGCAACGTCTTCGCGAGGAGAAGACCCGGGATATAACCGAATGGTAAAGCTAACGTTACCTAGCTAAGTTAGCTTGTTTGTCTGCCTAAAGTAACGTTACTATTGAATACATTCAAATACACAGCAAAACCCAGTCACACAGTAACGTTAGTATATTGAACATGGCTGGTTGTAGCGCCCTCATAACTTCACTTGGTCCGGAGAGAATTATCATTTATTAGCTAACATTATTCATAAATGATATAGCTAATATAACTAACGTTAGCTATCTAAGTTACCAGTTCTCTCTGGACCAAACGGGGCTAAACTCACACACAATAGACTGCCTTGCATTACCTAACATATCGATACATTCCGTCCAAGTTACTGACCAACTGGTTACTGGTTTTGCTAGGGCTACATCAAATGTATTATTGCTATCGTTTATTAGCTAACGTTACGTATTCATAAAAGATAGCTCACACAATAGGTTGCATTCAACCCCACATTAGCTATTACCTATCAGTAATGTCAGCCGTTTGCAAAAGCATTTTTGTTGTAGTTTGTACAGATAACTTGCATGTAAACAGAAACAAACTAATGTCCCAACAGGTGTGCCACTGCTCTAACCTGTCCCCTCCAGAAAACCTATGTTGCCGTGAGGTTACTGAGGTAACGTTATGTCAGCGTAGTTATGAAGCTATTCTTGATTTGTCTAATACTGCGGTGCCGTAGTCGGGCATGCTTGGCCCAACTGTATAATAGTGGCCAATACATGTGCAATTACACAATGTCACAAATACAATGTAATAGGCATATTGTACTTAGCTGTTTTACTTAGCTGATGTAATGATTACAAAATTACATCCATCACTGTTGGGATGGCACCTGGCTTCAGCGACAGAGTTTTATAGAAGCCCATCTCAAAGCCAGTTAAATTGTGGTAGCAGTCCGGTGTGAAGTGCGCGTTGCACACTAGGCTTTCTTCGGCAAGTCCGCGTGCTCTACACCGATAGCTTGAAGCCACTGGCTAAGTAGCGCTGGGTCTCTCGGCAGATTATGAAAGCTAGCAGAGCCGGTGGCGTTGCACCGAGGAACAATACATCTCTGACTCCTTGGCATAATGCAGGCAAGTTAGCTAAAGATACCAAGTAGTAAGACGTCGTATATGAATAACTGTAGCTCGATATAAGTCGTAATATTAACGTTAGCAATAATACAAAGCAATTCGCATTTGAACTTGAACTAGCTAATTAGCAGTACAAGGGTCTCAATCTCAGAAAAAAAAAAAAAAATCGTCGTTCTCTGCTTTTATACCACATGCCCAGCCAAGACCCACCCCTAGGACCACCTCAAGTCCACCCATTTTTATGTTAAGGCTTTCGTGACGTCACGAATCCCCGGAAGCCAGCATATTGGTAAGTCTACACAAAAACTCAGATAAAACCATTTTTACTAAACATAAAATTTTCGGACATAAACAGTTGTGTATGATCATAATCTAACTCAAAACATAGGTTGTCAACGGGAAAAGTCGGTTTTTGACTGCAGTATCACTTTAATTATTTAGTAAATGTATTTTATTATTAGTATCATCATTATTTATTCATTTTATTTATTTATTTTCAATTAATTTTCTATAGCGCCTTTTACAGAGAACAGTCACAAATAAATTGCACAGGAATTGGGCAAGAACCAGGCCTGAAACCCCCAAACAGCAAATGAGGTAAAAACTCCCCGGTGGGAAGAAAAACACTGAAACGGTGGCGGAAAAAAAAAACTCCCCGATGGGAAGAAATCTTGGAAGGAACCTGGCTAGAGAGGGGGAGCCTATCCTTCACTGGCTGGCCGGCCCTGGTTTGAACAAAAAGGCAGAAAGGATGGTAACAGAATGTAGGGTCATTCCGTGTCAAATCAACCGGTTTTCTGAAAAGTTCCCGTATGACCCTCTCAGATTTTGATGAAACTCCATCATAATAATCAATTGTGTGAAAAATGAACACACACAAAAAATTAGCCTCATACGACATGTCGTTTCCGAGAGTCATGAAAACACGCAAATGTGATTTTTTTCCAACTTTGGAAGCTTATAACTTGGGATTGGTAACAGCTATAGAGCTGGAACTTGGTATCCTAACTTACTTTCTTCCGTTTTGCAGATTACTTGTACCCCCTTCCCTTTTCAAGTTATATGCACCCAAAGTAGCCACTTTGTTCAGTCACACATGTTTCAGGTGATTTTCCAGGTCACCCTGTGCCCATACGAGTGGACACATATTTTAACATATCGGGAATTCACATGTCTTAAGAGTTACGTTACTACTTAAAAGTGTTGAATTATGTATCAGACATCAAACAGAATAGTACATGTACTTTAAACCATACACTATAAATGTTAAATTACCACATATTCTGCCATATAGATGTGTACAGTTTGTCGTTTACTTGATAAATGCTGGCAGTTTGCCTTGAATGTTATTGAAGTCGTTAATTATTTTCAACATATCAACTTCACAATGCACATATCATGTGTCTCTTTGCAATTTACATTAAGATACATAATTTTATTTGTACACTTACAATTATTAATACATTTTTGCTATTTATTTTGGTTTATTAATTTCTTTTTCTTAGAAAACCAGTATTTTAATATTTCTTTGGAATAATATTGCTGGCATAAAACCTGAAATATGCATCCACTGAAATATTAATAAATGTATATTTAAATTAATTAAATTTAGTGTTATTAAATAAATAAATCAAACTTACGTTGTATACGCTTCTTGTGATACCGAAATGGATGGCAGCAATATCTTTGCTGACTTTCATACCGTGATCCATATGCTTGATCATGGTGAAAGCATACACTGCTTTGGTCAGATAATGTCACTCCCCTTCTCCATGCCAATAGTTTTATGTCCTCTTGTGACAACTCGGTTGCAGCCATCAAACCCCCTTTCTCTTCTGAAGGTTGTTTTGTGGCAAGCATCATTTAACACCAAACCAATACTGATCTTCTGACATGGAAGATGTTCCTGCCATTTTGAGGAGTTTATGAATACTGCTTCCAAAAGAAGTGTTATTGCATTGTAGGCCTAGGAAACAAAACTATGCATGGTACAGTAACAGCAGCACACGCATGTTTCGCAGTTAGTAAATAAATATAGTTGGGATGTATTCTGTAATCGACGAGGCTCACTGATGGGATCTCAATTCTTGAATGATAGAGCTAGAATGAAATTGACCAAATATTGTTGCCTGGTAAATCCCATCATTGCGTAATGGGTTATCCCTGTATTTACCTGACATGGGAAAATCCCACATCTAACCTTAGCTCTAGGCCCTAGGGGGCATCTTAACTTTATTTTACCTATCTCCTGTGATAAATATGCATGTTGTGATCAGACCTTACGCACGTAGATCGGCCAATTTCAAGTTTAGTATCCCCGGAATTGTGCAAAATTTGTATTTTTCAAAATGTGGTCTAACCATGAAGGAGTTGAGTACCAAAGCTGAATTTTGGTTCATGAGTAGATCTAATATATCTGTTTAACTGATGTAAATTTTAGAAAAAGTTTTAAACTGGTGATCCATCGACAAGACGGACGGTTCTGTTTTTGACTTTTTTCACCCGGACCCAACTTTGGATGGATGTCATTCCTTTACAAATTAATTTATTAGCTTGTACTTGCTTGTGACCATAGATATACATCTATAGATAATATGGGATGTATATGTCCACTCGTATGGGCACAGGGTGGACCTCAGAAATCACCAAAAAACATGTGCGACTGAACAAAGTGGCTACTTCGGGTGCATATAACTTGAAAAGGGTTCAAGTAATCTGAGGCCAGATTCGTTGCAATACGGAAGAAAGTAATTTAGGATACCAAGTTTCGCGAGCGCGAAAGACGGAGGTTTTGAGCAAATTTCAGGAGGCCATATCTCGGAAACAACATGTCGTATGAGGCTAATTTTTTGTGTGTGTTCGTTTTTCATACAATGGATTATTATGATGGAGTTTCATCAAAATCTGAGAGGGTCATGCAGGGACCACTGGTTGATTTGACATGGAATGACCCCTGTAACAAGGAATCTAACACTGCAAATAATCAAGTGCAGTGAGCAACATACTGTATGCGGGAGGAGCAAGCAATATAGAGGGGACAGAACGCAATCCAATCAGTGCAGCTCACAATATGTAGCAAGGACATTTCCAAATTTCCACTGAGTGTTTCATAAACACGACACAGGCAATGATTTTTTTATGACCCCCCCCCCCCAGGCAAACATATGCAACAATATGCAAACGTTTGATTGCGCTATCCATTCCAGGTCTGATTCATATAACACCACAATTCTTACATTCAATCTGTGGCATCAGGATGGCATTTGCACATAATTGTAAACTTACGAACGGACAATGCAAGGAAAACAAATAAAATAAAGATGCAAATAGAAACTAATTGCGAGCACCTCCGAACCAGGAAGTATAACTGATACGCTCAACAGACATGCGCAGCTGCGTCCTTGGAGTCACTTGTACAACATCGAGGCAAAGAGCGTAGGCGGAGCAAGGGGGCTGGAACATCCACACTTGGAACTTATTATTATACAGACAACAGGCGCTCACTGAATGACTGGCGGTCAATGGACTTTTTACAAAACAGTTCGCTAAACGGGTCATTATCAGACAGACAAAATCAAAAGTCTCTTTTCTTTTTAGATTATATATGCCTAGGGTGTCAGGACCAAGTCGGCTACTACTACTTACAACCCGTTATGATTTTGACTATCCAACAAAAAACTACTTTAAATCCAGCTAGCGCCGGGCAGATGCCACTCTGAGCATACGTTATGTAACGTTAGTTGCTAAGCTAACTGAAAACACTACTGCGCATGCCTGATCACTTCCTCTTGTGCGGACAAAAAATCCAATGGGAAAAAGCGCCAGTTGTTTATCAAGAGGAGCATAAGCTAGGGCTGTGATAGGCCGAAAACATCACGTGTGAGGGTAGTAGGATATGACGTCATGCGTCCCACTGCTTTTCTTGGCAAGACACGCCCTGCATAGCATTCAAGCGCTAGGATTGGCCAGGCGTCCATGCTCACACCTCGGGGTAAAGACGTGGTTCAAAGGGAGCACACAAACCGGAATGTACTACAAAGTCATAACCAAGATATATGTTGAATTCAAAGACCCCCTGATTTTTGTGAGTTTGTGATTCCTGTACCTCACCCACAACCCCTAAACATAACACAGGAGTTCACGTAACTCGGACTCATGCCCGAACTGTTAAGATAGTGGGGTTGTATGCTACTGTGGCATTTCTGGTACCCTGTTTCTCGGTTACAACAGTAAAGGTGTAGGAAGCCGTGTTGTCAGCCTGTGACATACCTCTAAAGTAGAGAGAAGCGCTCTTCTTCTGTTTATTGGCAGGTGGCAAACAGCTTTTAGGTGCATTACCGCCAACTTCTGGACCAGGTTTGCATGAAGACAGTAATCACCCAGGACTGCCAACTTATAAACGAGTGTGTGTAGTATATTTGAATTTTACTGTGAGGTTAGCTGAGGCTAAAGCTAACTAACGACGAAGCCATTTGATGACATAATTTATTGATATGATGCACTTCTCTCTACTCCTCGAGCACCAGCTCAGACAGAGAGCTGAACAAAACAACTACAAACAACTACCGCTTGTGAAAGCAGCCTAATGACAAGAATTACAATATAATCCGTTCACATCTGTGCTCCTCTTTGCACAAGCACAAACACACTCAGAGCGCATTCAGTGCGCCCACGCGCACACACACACAACGCACTTTTACAGTGTAGATTTAAATCATTTTAAAGATTTAAGATAATTATTTACATATACAATGATTAATTCATAATTATTATAATTATTAGATTTTACTCCAGAAATGCAGAACAGGCTGTCAGTTGTAACTTGAACAGGCTGCTGAAGAACACAGCTGAACATCTGAACGTAACTGTAGAACTATGTACAGTCTGGCTGAGCTGTCTAGTACATGGATGGGTGAAACCTCCCCAACAGCTGTCGGGGAGGACGGAATGTAGCCGATCTCCATCCATTCCGTGTCAGCCCTGAGCGCACATCCATCAAACTTGAAAGGAGTGGCAATCCCGTTCAATTTCTGGTGTCATCTTTAAAGCAGTGTGACTTGAGAAAATTCTCTTTCAACAGGAGTGTTGGATATGGGGAGAGTGAGCAATTTAATTACACCAAGTGCTAAATCCTGAAAGCAGTGGTTTCCTCTGGCATCTTGAAAAGATTCTACCTTCAGCCAAAATGCATTAATGGTCAAGTGAGGAGAGAAACCTGCTGAGGCAACATTTCTCCACTGAGTCTCAAGTGAATCTGGTGAGCCTGAAAAGAACTCCTTAGGCAACGTGGACCGGGGACCTGTTGGACACAACAGAAGCGGACACAGGAGCTCCAGCTACCACAGCAACTCCATGGATGCAGGCAAATGCATTTGGTACTGGAGGATTATAGGTCTAATTCCCTGAGTTGTTCTTCACTATTCATTTTTTTTGTGATCAAAATGTTTTATTGCTTTTCACAACAGAGAACAATACAAAACAAGAAATAGAAAAAATAATAAAAACAAAAAGAAAAAAAATGGGGGGGGGGGGGGGGGGCAACAGACATGTCGTAGTATTATAAACAAAAATATATCACAGTCAAGATTGGAGGAAAACAAAAATGACGTTACAGTCTGACCTTACAGTCAAATGAAGTTAAACAATTTAAACGAAAAGGACTTCCATGCCTCAACAGTACTGGGCCTCGCTTTGTTTAGTCTGGCAGTAGTGCACTCAAGATCTTCTGTAAAGAATATAACCAAAAAGTGTTCATGCAAAAATCAGGAGTAATCCAATTTTGAAGAATAGTTTTTTTTGCAGAAGTAAAACCAGTAAACACATCGTCGCACAGCACTGGCGTAGGACTCGGGTCGGTGTGGCTGCTGTGATGACTTCAATGACCGGATTAAATCTTCTGCTTTTTGCGGACAGTCAAAGGTCAGTTTCTTGCCGCCGTGATCCAGTTTGAGAGTGGCGGGGTAGATTAGGAAGGGCTGCAGACCCATGTCACGAGCATCTTTGATAGCTGGATTGAACCCCTTCCTCTTGGTTGTAGTCGGGGCACTGTAGTCTGAGAAGAACAGGAGGGTAGATTTGTGGTGTTTCACGGGGTATGCCTTCCTGGCTTCTCTCAGAATGGCGGTCCTGTCCTGCCATCTCAGTAGACGGAAGATGAGGGTGCGAGGGCGGCCGCTGTTTTGCTCACGGCCATTGTATATGCGGTGAGCACGGTCAATCTCGATGCCTCGGCCTGCCAGGGAGGGGATCCACTTAGCTAAGTTAGCTTTGAGGTAGCCCGCAGCATCAGAGCCCTCCAAGGACTCTGGCAAGCCTACCAGACGTACATTATTTTGCCGAGCCCTGTCTTCCATGTCGGCCATCTTCTGCGTGAGCTTTTCCACCTGCTTTTGGAGTTCAACAATGCCTTGTCTGTCCTCGCGCACAGCTAGCTGAATGGAATCAACACGGTTCTGGGTCTTTTGGGCTATCTTAACTTGGTGCTCAAAATCCGTTCTCAAACCTCGAACATATTCATTAGTCTGCTCAATGTCGACTGATCAAGCGAAGCTGAGGAATTAGGATAGAGTTCACAGCCTCTTTGACAGCTGAAGTAACAGCCGCGTCCAGGGTGCGTTGCTGTTCTTGCAGAGCTAACCTGATACCACCAGTAATGACGTCGTCAAGGTCTTCTCTCGAGAGGGATGAATCTTTGAATTTCTTCTTGATCGGCGATTGCTCAACCTCTCTTTTGCGACCTTCCCTAGCAGGGGACGTGCTCATGTCCTTCTCCATGTCCAAATTTCTATAAAGTAATGAGTATTAATGAAGTTAGATGGCAATAAGAGCAGAGACGAAAGACTACGTGTGCATCGCCCAGGAGTGGTCACATGCTTTCTTCTTCACTATTCATATGGAAAACGCTCGGCTTGATTATACGTCTCATTGTTGACATGTACAGCCGGTTGAGGTCCCGAAAAACTGCAAGGCTATCCCCGGTCTCTAACTGAAAGCACTTGTTGACAGCTTTTATGTCCAACAGTACAGGACAGAGAAAATGTAGGTAAAGGCTGTTGGTATTGTCTTTGTACATTTCACTCAGAAGCCGCACTGCATAGCAGTGTTCAGAGCTTGCTGGCAGACTGAAATGTTAAGTGAGTGCATCTTCTTGGTCAAGGATTCTGTCAATGCAATCTGCTGTCACTAACCAGCGGGTAAGACTTGGAGAAAGCAATTTCAAAGGACATCCACTGCCATCTCATACAGAGTTCGGTAGTCACTCTGACGCTTAGCTGAATGGGCAAACCAGTTGTAAGTCTCCCTGATCATATAGTCAATATTGCTAGGGAGCTGCTGCATTGCTTTGTGAGCTACAATGTCCAGGGAATGGCAAACACATCTAGTTAACTGTAAATTAGGCTGCTTCTGTTTGAGCAGCATATACACGGAGTTCACGGCGCTTCTGGTCATCACAAATGTCCTTGTCCGCGTTAGCTTTACTCACCGTAAAAGCCTTAACCGTGGGCAGGCACCGCATCTTGTGCTTCTTGGTTTCGTTGTGGTCCTTCATATCCTTCAAGTGGGCCCGTATGTCTGTGCTGCAGAATTTGCAGTGAGCTTTGCTGTCATCTGCTTTAGACGGCATTATCCATGGCTTCAGGTCCGAATCACTCTCCCACTCCTTTCTGTCAGTTTTTTTAATATTTTGTCCATTTCAGCATCTTCTTCACGCTGCTAGCCTGCTATGGCAGTGCACACTTGCTTTGCTAAAAAAAAGCGCGAGAAGGGCATGTGAGTGACTCGTGAGCGTCAACACCAGCCAACTCTGCAGTGGGCGTGGCTGTCTGGTAACGTCATAATGACTGATTGGATGGAGTACATGCACTCTTGGGTTTTGTTTCAAATTAGCCTATAAAATGTACAGTCAAGCCGGAAAGTCTTTCACCTTCTCCACGTTTTATTACGTTACAGACATATTCTACAATAGATTGAGTTCATTTTTTGTCTCAAAATTCTACAAAAAATAGCCCATAATGACAGTGATAAGTGAAAACAGATTTTTAGACATTTGTGCTAATTTATTAAAAATCAAAATGTAAAATATCATAATGTGCACAAGTGTGCATACCCTTTGATATGACACCCAAAAGTGAGCTGAGGTGCATTTTGTTTCCACTGATACTGCTTGAGATGTTTCTACAACTTAATTGGAGTCCACCTGTGATAAATTCAATTGATTGGACATGATTGGGGATTGCCAACACCTGCCTATATAAGGTCCCACAGTTGACAGTGCATGTCAGAGCAAACTCCAAGCCATGGGGTCAAAGGAATTATCTGCAGACCTCAGAAACAGGATTGTGTCAAGGCATAGATCTGGAGAAGGGTACGGAAAAATCTCTGCAGCTTTACAGGTCCCAAAGAGCACAGTGGCCACCATCATTCGTAAATGGAAGAAGTTTGGAACCACCAAGAATCTTCCTAGACCTGGCCGCCCGGCCAAACTGAGCAATCGGGGAAGACGGGCCTTGGCCAGGGAGGTGAGCAGGAACCCGAGGGTCACTCTGCCATCATTTGAAGTGGGAATATAATTTTGGATGAAATAAAATGCCTGGCTTGTAGATAAGCAAAAAAAATGATTAGAAGGTATGTTAAATGTGTGTTGTACTTGTTGAAATGATAATAAAGTATTATTGTGAAATAGATCTGCCACACAACTAATCCCTTTGTTACATGACATTACAGGCATTTAGCAGACGCTCTTATCCAGAGCGACTTACACAACTTTTTAGCATTTCTTTAACACATATAATCCATTTATACAACTGGATATATACTGAGGCGATTCAGGCTAGGTACCTTGCTGAAGGGTACAACGGCAGTGTCCTACCTGGGAATCAAACCTGCAACCTTTCAGTTACAAGGCCAGTTCCTTAACCATTATTCTACACTGTCGCCCCGGCACTACATTCGTAGGTAACGTAAAGTATCGCTCCGCCGCCGTACTTCCACAGAGAATATAGGTCAGCACAAAGTAAAGGATTCAACGATAGTTTGACTTCAAAAATGATGGTATAATCACTGAAAATAACCCCGATAGACTGTCGTCGTATTTTATTTGCTTTGGGTGCACTGTGGAGTGTTTAAGTGCGTTTGGTAGTGGATGCTAGCAGTTACCTTAGAGTTGCGCTAGCATTAGCAATGTGTGTATGTAAAAAAGAAGGGACAGCATGGAATTATCTGAAAATGGTTTCCATCAATCAACTACATCATGGGTAAGTCGTAATTGAGACATTATGTCCAAAATTCCGAACTATCCCTTTAAGTAGTCTTAACAGTTGTAGGGACAAAGCTGTTTCGGGCTGTTTTTGCTTTAAGGGGCAAGGACCTTAATCTTTGACCTGATGGAAGGGCCATAATCTTCTTTCCTTTTTTCATTGTACGCTCCTCATATAGATGTTTCAGCGGTTTTTGTTGGATCCCTATGATTTTAGTAGCCTGTACTGTCACCCTCTCCAGCTTCAGTTGCCTGATTTCACTTAATGAGCCAAACCAAGCTGTTAGGCTAAAGGTCAGCACTGACTCAGCAGGTGTAAAATGCTTGTAGTACTGACTGGCTCACGTCCAAATTCCTGAGTTTCCGGAGGAAATACAGCCTTGACTGACACTTTGCATGCACTCGATGACAGTTTGCCTCAAAGGTCAGTTTATTATCAATGATGGTACCCAAATATCTGTACTCCTCCACTCTTTCAACTGTTTTGGCTCTGATGGTAAGGGGCCTCAGCGGGGACGGCTCACACCGGAAGTCGATGGCGATTTCTTTAGTCTTCTCCACATTCAAGTCCAAGAAATTGACTTCACACTACTGTTGGAACTGGCTGACAGCAGATTGAAGCTTGTCATCAGTTAGATGAGTCCACAATTACTGTATCATCTGAGTACTTGAACATGATCTCAGGACAGTTGCTTTGGCAGTCATCGGTGTAGTGAATAACACTGGATAAACTACCGAGCCTTGTGGTGAGCCAGTAGAGATGGTCTTGGTGGTGCTGCAGTGGCCTTTATATCTAACCCTGTCAGTTAAGAAGGACATTACCCAGAAAAATTAAGGGTATTGATAAATGGTTCCCAGTTTTCTCTAAATTGCAACATTTTATTGTGGATAGAGGCAGTTATTTTCTATATTCTATTAGAAGATTTAACCAATGTGTTGTATTTAATGTATTTCTAGTTTTCCAGTGTAAGAGGATAGTTTTTTTGGCGATAGTTAAGGCTGTAAGTAAGGACTTGGTGTTTTGGATTGTTGGCGTGATTACTGAGATGTCTCCCAGTAGGCAGAGAAGGGGATAGTGGAATGTCGCAGTTTAAGGACAGGGATATTGTGTCAGTAATTTTGTGCCAGAAACTTTGGATGGGTGGGCAGAGCCAGGTAGCATGAAAGTAGTTATCTGGGGTGTCTAGTGTGCAATGTGAGCAAATGTCTGTGTCTGTTAGTCCCATTTTGTACATTTTGTGCTGGGTGATATGTGCTCTATGGTTTACCTTAAACTGAATTAGTTGTAAGTTGGTGTTGTTAGTCATAGTGAATGTGTTCCTGCATATCTGTGTCCAAAAGTCGGCGCTGGAAGAGATTGCTAAATCTTATGCCCATTTTGCAGACGGGAGTGATATAGTTGTGTCAGTCCGGGTTAATAATTTATAAAATTTGGAAAGCATTTTCTTAGTTGTAATTTTGTGGATTTCTTCAATTAATGGGGGTGGGCGTAAATAGTGTTGTCACGATACCAAAATTTTGACTTCGATACCGATACCAGGTTTAGTATCATGATACTCGATACTGAAACGGTACTTGAAACTGAAACGATACTGATTTGATACTCGGTACCTATACTGAAATGACCTTAATAGATCAGAAATGGAATGTCCACAAGGGTTGATCACATATTCGAATTCACGTTTTATTAACAACCTTTCAGTTGAAGCCTGTTCAACATACTAAGCATAGGCTTATAGTGTATAGAACAACACCATATTAAACCGAAGAAAAATATATTAAATATTTTTTAAAAATGAAACAATTTTAAACAAAATAATCTTTAAATAGATCTTTCAAATTTTAAAATAGATCTTTAAAAAAAATACAGCAGAATACAAAACAGAATACAGCATCTTCCTATAATAAAATCTTTCCAAATGAGAATGCCTATAGTATTAGAACAACACCGTATTAAACAGCAGAAATAGAATCTTACAGAACAGAAATAAAATCTTTCCAAATTAGAAGACTTTCAAGTAGGCATGTACTCTTCACAATATTCTGTGATATTAGTCTATGTTTGAGACAGGTCCTTTGCCTGTTTTAGGTTCTTGGCCAGGAATACGAGCGTGTCCACAATACGATTTAGCTTAACTGTATTAAAACTCACCGAAATGAAACCCATCAAATTAGTGTAGCTATACATTTGCCGTTTGCGTCTCCTAAACCAATAATCACAGTAACGCTCCCTCGCCTCTCGTACTATGCTATTGCTTTGCTATCGACTCTAGAGCTAATATTTTAGCAGCTCATCCCACTAGCTGGCTAGCCAGCTAGCTTATTCGCTAACCTGTCATTTTTCGCACTCCTTGAAGAGATAACGTTAGCTAGTAGCACTGTGCTATTTAGCTGAACTGTTTTAAAAGGCAACAAAATGAAAACCCTCAAATTACTGTAACTTAGCTAAATACATTTGTCGTTTTGGAACTCACGTTATCAATAACTTATGCTGCGCTGCCTGCGCAGTAAAGTTAGGGCTAACGTTAATATTGGCTACGTAGCTATCTCATATCATTGAACAGCTCATCACCCTACTTGCTGGCTAGCCAGCTAGCGTATTCGCTAACCTGTCGTGATTTGTACTCCTTGAAGATGTCTGGGTGTTTGTCACTGAGGTGCTTGGCCAGGTTTGATGTGTTTCCTCCCTTCGCCGACACTGCTTTATAACACCTTTTGCATAAGGCTTTGGTAATTCAGTCGGTTCCCCTTCATCGTCGGCTCGGTAGGCAAAGTAGTCCCACAATAGACTTCTGCTACCCTTTTTGTTAACAAGTAGTGGGCGTGGAGGTATTACTTCAGAAGATGAAGACATGTTGAGGCATTAACGTAACATTACTTGTCTCTCTTGCTGCTGAAGTGAAGCGAGTCAAAGCTTGCGCTGTATCAACGAACGAGGATGAAATGCACAAGCACGCCTGACTTCGCTACCTTGCTACTGCCATCTAGCGGAGATTTAGACAAATTACACCTTTCATCCTCTCAATCAGTAATGCAGACATTATAACAGCAGAGCACACATTTGACCTAAAAGTAGGGGAGAACCGGGTCGAAAGAAACACGGGACGAAAGAATAACATTGATTTTCCCGAAAACTACGGAAGCCTGAATGCCGTAGATAAGTCAGCATGTGACACATGTGTATCCCTCTCACTCTGCAAAAAATCAGTGACGTGCGTCTCGTTTTAGCGGAGTGCCAGAAGAATCATTATTTTTGACAGCTGTAAGTAAAATATTGAAACCGGAAGTGTTTTTCGGTTGTATAAGTGGGTTTACGTTTTGAATTTTCCAAACATGTATAATTTTCTTAACACAACTGTTGTCTAAAGGACAGCATAGGTTTCGAGTGTCATACTTGCGAGACTTAGCTGCTAGCCAAGTTGAAAGCAAGCGATACACGAGCGGGACGAAAGAAACACTTTGTTTCTTTCGCCCCGCTCTGTTTATGTTGCCCCACAGCAGCTTACAATGTATTCTTTTGGTGTAATTTACAGAGCATGCCCAGAATTAGGGTGAGGAAGACCAGGAGAGGAGTCTTTGAGCCGTATATATTTCAGAGGGCATCAGCAGATTTATTAGGCGGCCAGTCAATGAGGAGTGTAGCCCGTGCCCACGGCATACATTACAGCACCCTTTTCAGATATTGGCAACGAAAGAAAACCAGCGAGAATGCCAGGCTGCCCAGGTTACCGGGCACACAACCGAGTCTTCAGTGACCAGCAGGAGGCCAGTCTCTGTCAGTATCTGCTGAAAGCAGCTGACATTTATTTTGGACTGAGTCCTAAAGAGGTAGGTTCAGTAGGCTAGGCTAGGCTACCCTGACAAAAGCACGACCAATGGTTCTAAATATTTTCTCCATTAATTTTTTGCCATAGGCTTATCTAATGTGACGTTATCATAAATAAATAACACGTATCATAAATGGTAGAGAGGCACCTCCATAACAAAATACCAGGGTCAGTTTTTTGCTTTCATAACAATTCATTAAAATAAGCAATACATAGACGATATGATATATACATTACAAAACATATTCAGAGTGCTCCTGTTCATAATAACAATTTATTAGAATTTTTAAAAGTTAATTTTTTTTAAAAGTATAATATTTACAATTTATAATATAATTTATACTATTTAAGTTCATAATTCATATTTTCCAGGTGCGCAGATTTGCATACCAGCTAGGCCAGAAATATGACTGTGTGCACCCAGCAGCGTGGAACACCAAAAAAATGGCCGGCAAGGACTGGTTCAGTTCCTTTATGGAGCGGAACCCCACCCTGTCAATCCGCCAGCCTCAAGCCATAAGTTTGTCATGGGCGACGAGCTTCAACCCCAACAATGTGGCCCGATTTTTTGGCAACCTCACCTGCCTCATGGTCCGTTATGGGTTCCAGCCGGAGGCGATCTGGAACATGGATGAGACCAGTACGGTCACGGTCCAGACTCCAAGCAGAATAATTGCCGCCAAAGGGAAGAAGCAGGTGGCGGCCATGACCTCAGCGGAGAGGGGGGCGCTGGTGACTCTGGCAATGGCCGTGAATGCCCTTGGAAACCACATCCCCCCTCATTTCATCTTCCCCAGGAAGAAATATTTTAACAATTTTGTGCACGATGGTCCCAGGGGCTGCATAGGCACTGCAAACGGCAGTGGGTGGATGCAGAAGGGGGATTTTGTCACATTTCTCCACCACTTCAAAAAGCACTCCAATGCCTTCAAGGAGTCTCCACAACTCCTGTTGTTGAACAACCACTCCTCCCACCTGTCGCTCCAAGGCATTGAGTTCTGCAGGGAAAATGGCATTGTCCTTCTTTCATTCCCCCCTCACTGCAGCCACAAACTGCAGCCCCTGGACCGAAGCGTCTATGGCCCGCTGAAAAGATACATAAACACCACCATGGACCTCTGGCTCAAGATGCACCCGGGGAGGACCATCACAATATACGACCTCCCCAGCATTGTCGCGACAGCCCTCCCAGCAGCTGCAACCCCTGCAAACATCATGTCCGGGTTTAGCTGCACAGGCATCTGGCTGCTGGACCCGCATATCTTTAAAGACGCGGACTTCTCTCCTGCCTTTGTGACGGACCGTCCTGCCCCCACCATCACCGGGGAGCCAGCAACACCAGTGGAGCCCGGGGTGAGGGCAGTGGACCCCGGGGTGAGTCCAGCGGCACCAATGGAGCCCGGGGTGAGGGCAGTGGACCCCGGGGTGAGTCCAGCGGCACCATTGGAGCCCGGGGTGAGGGCAGTGGATCCCGGGGTGAGTCCAGCGGCACCAATGGCAGAAGATGGAGCGGCTCCGGTCCAGTCAGGTGACTGTTTCAGTCCTGTGGCAGTCCATCCTTTCCCAAAGGCTGGCCCAAGAATTGAGGGGACCAGGAGAAGGCGGAGAACAACTGCCATCCTTACGGACACCCCAGTCAAGCGTGCGCTAGAGGAGGAAAAGAAAAAAAAATCACCAAAGGCCAAACAAAGTCTTGCAAAGAGAATGGGTAAAAAGAAGAATAAAACCAATAAAAATCATAAGAAGAAGGGCGAAAATGCTGCAGGCCTACCTCACGGTCACGGATCAGGAGACAACGTGGAGTGCATGGTGTGCGGGGAGGACTTTGACTCGTCTGTGCCTGGGGAGTCCTGGATCCGGTGCCTCTTCTGCCAGGAGTGGGCACACTGAGTGCACAGCACAGGACGCAGTTTATATATGCCACGTTTGCGATGTCAAGTAGCCTTGTGTAGCTTAGCCTACCTTTGAGCCAGTTTGCTCTGTTCTGCTGCACTTTAATCGTCACTGTTCGTTTGTTGTTATGTTTGTTATATTTGTACTTATTTGTTCTCCTATTTGAGCTAGTTGCTCTGAAATAAAATGTTTGAACAGCCTTTCTGTTTCCTTTTTAGCGCATCTCAAAAACTGCGGTTTAACTTCCGTCTAACTGCTTTCAAATGTTGATTTTTAAAATATTAAAAAACAAGGTCTCCCCCTTTGCTTACCTGATTGGGTGATTTAAAATTTAATTATTCAGGAGGCCTTCTAAATGCTTTAGAATGTTGGATCTTAGCGCATTGATTTCAGGACTGTTAAAAGGCCGGGTGAAAATGAATGCACAACCTTGGAAGGCTTATTGACCCCATCAGAACCGGATATTCAACAATGCCATGGTTTAAGCATCAATAAATTATGTCTAGTAGGCCTAGCTATTAATAAAGGTGAGTTGCTATTAAATCATCAATTTCAGACGTTGCGATGCAAAATTCTATTAATTATGCAACATTATGCTCTTGACGCATGGTTGATTTCCATGGATTTTAAACTTATAGCATTATTCATTAACTCGTCCCTAACATGGCATTTTGCCTGACAGTACATTTGTTGAAAGGAATGAGCATAAAAAACAACAAGACAGAGATAAGACCGCTAAAGCACACTTTTCCTCACGTGATTCTTTCGACCCGATTCAGTGTGTTTTTCGTCCCGCACGGCAGGGACGAAAGACACATTGCACTCATCCTGTTTGCGGCCAATTTATATCCGACTTGTTTATGCTGGTAACAAAATTCCCGTTGCTATTAGTGAGGGACACATACAAGTTGTTTGTCAGAAAATATGGCCTCTCTAGCTCTATTGACTTTCGAGTAAACCGGATGAATGTAAAAAGTTAATCTTTCGACCCGGTTCTCCCCTACCGAACGTCGGAAAGTTCTAATACCGAACCGTTTTTTTTTTTTAAGTATCGAAAAAGTACCGAAGTTTCAGTGTACCGTGCAACACTAGGCGTAAATCATTCTGTGATATGTTGATTTTAGATTTGAGGACGGATTTTAACTGTAGGTATTGGAGATATTGTTCTCTCCCAACGCCGTACCTCTGGACCAGGTCTTTGAAAGTTTTAAGAGTGTTGTCTAAGAAAATGTGATGAAGATGTGTGATACCTTTTTGTTTCCATGTGGTGAAGTTAAGTGGAGATTTATTTATCTGAAAATTAGGATTGTGCCAAATTGGGGTATTTTTGCAGGGTGATAGAGTAGTATTTGTGATTTTGGTGATTTTCCACCAAGCTGTCAGGGTTGTAGAGATTACTGTATTTAGAAAGCAACTGTGGTGTTTTATGGCAGTGCCGAGGAATGGTAGATCTGATATTAAAATTTCCTTGCATGTTTCCTGTTCTATTTCTTTCCAGGTGTTATCTTGTTGGCTATGGTGAATCCATTTATAGATGTATTGAAATTGGTTGGCTAGATAATAATAATTGAAGTTGGGTGCTTCAAGTCCTCCTTCATCTTTGTTCTTTTGTAATGTGGTTAGTTTGATTCTCGGTTTCTTGTTTTTCCAGTAGAATTTAGTGGTTATTGAATCCAGAGAGTTAAGCCAATTGGAGGTGGGTTTGGTGGGAGTCATGGTGAAAAGTCATAATTGACTTTAGGAAGGATTGACCGTTGTTATTCTGCCTAGTAGGGAAAAAGGAAGATTCATCCAGCAGAGTAGATCATCTTCTATTGTTTTAATTAATGGGGTGAAGTTGAGATGGAATAACTCTGACAGCTTGGATGAAATGTTAATACCTAAATATCTAATGTTCCCAGTGGAGAAGGGGAGGGATGTTTTTTGGGTTGCGACATTCCAACTGTCTTCATCTAAGGGTAGAATGGTAGATTTAGTCCAGTTTATGGAGTAGTTGGACACTTTCGAGAATGTATTTATGAGTTTGATGACTTCCTGTAGCGAGTTTGTTGGTTCTTGCAAGTATAACAACACATCATCTGCGTAAAGGCTGATCTTGTGGTGAGTATTGTGGGTTATGATTCCCTTAATGTTTTGGTTCTGTCTGATTGCTGCTGTGAGGGGTTCGATAAATATGGCGAATAGGGAAGGAGAGAGTGGACATCCTTGCCTGGTCCCCCTGTGTAAAGTGAAACTTTGTGATGTGATTCCATTAGTAGTGACTGTGGCCATAGGTGAGGTGTATAATATCGTTATCCAATGAATAAACGATTCTCCGAAACCAAATTTTTGTAATGTTGCAAACAGAAATTCCCAGTTAACCTTGTCGAAAGCTTTTTCTGCATCTAATGAGGTAATTATTGTTTTTAGGTTGTTTTGTTTGGTTAGATTCATTACATTGAATAATCTGTGCATGTTGTTTTATGAGTGCCGTTCTTTGATGAAACCGGTTTGGTCTGGATGAATTATGATTGGGGTGAGGGTTTCAATTCTAGTGGCTAATGCTTTGCTGATTATCTTGACATCTGTGTTGATGAGTGATAGGGGCCGGTAGTTAGAGGGTATGGTTGGGTCTTTTTCAGGCTTAAGTAGTACTGAGATAAGGGCTGTATTCATATGAGTTGGGATTTGGGAGTTGTGTTTTATTTCGAGCATCATTCTTATGAATAGTGGAGATATGGTATTCCAGAAGTGTTTGAAGAATTCGGAGGGGAAACCATCAGGTCCTGGTGCTTTATTATTAGGCATCTGATTTAGTGCTTTGTGGAATTCATTCAGTGTCAATGGTTTATCCAGTACTTCTGCATGTTCTTTGGATAGTTGTGGTAGGGTTATGTTAGTTAGAAATGAGTTGATGTCTACTGATGTAGGTTCATGGTCTGAACTGTATAGGTTGTTCTAGAATGTCCGGAATGTACTATTTATGTCCTGTGGTGTTACCATGATCTGGGGAGGAGGACGGATGAATGATACCTGCTGCGAGTGAGTCTGGGGGCCCTATCTTACACCCGGCGCAAAGCGGCGCTAACGCAAACGCAAGTGTCTTTGCTATCTTACACCCGGCGCTAGGTCCATAATAACGCCTAACGCTTACGCCGTTTAACTACCATGTACTCTTGCGCCATCATTAGTGAACTGGGCGTGTTGGTCTTAAGATGAGGAGTGGCCAGGATTCTTTTTGGCGTATTGCTATCTTGAGCCAGCAGAAAGCTCTTGCGCTAGAACCACCACAAACCTGGTCTAAAGTCATGTCGCAGTTGTTTACATGCTATTTTAACGGCGCATATAAGTGCGTCTACATAGGCGTGTGCACAACGCGCATACCCTCCTGTCTGTTACACACAGGGGCGTGCACAGGCATGACTAAAATATGTAGATCACAATGTGAAATATTATTATTGTGTAGGCTATATCAAAAATGCATAATAATAAAAGGTTCCATAGGTCCACATACCTTTCCCTCAGCGAAGGGAAACAATGCCACATTACATTGCTCTCAGCCCACTCCATCAACATCCAGGCGATGTGCGATGGTACGGGACAATGGCTATCCATTAAAAAGGAGCTGATAACACCTATAGCTATCAAGCCTAATGCGCGAATTGTCTTTGCACCTAATGCGTGAATTGTCATTCAATGGAAAACTCGCGCACGGCAATAGACGGACATTTAAGTTCTGAAAATGCGCTTCAGATGTCATTACAATACAGCTCTGTTTATCTATGAATACAGCCTGTAAGTAAATAGAATGGTTTGTGACTGAAAAAAGTTCAAAACCTTGTCCAGTGAATATTGCATTTATTCTTTTTCAAATAGCCTAGGCTACAGCGGATTCGCTGTGCATAAGGTTTTTTTCGATAGCCTATGGTTAAAAAACGGAGATGTCACCATGTTAACTAAATTGTAACCTTAGCTATTCTTCGTCCTTCATATTTTTTTAAATTACAGTGACCAGGTTTCCATACTCTCACCGTTTAAAACCCAGCTGATTTCACCCGTTATTCCTTAACTGAACAAAACGATTTTAAAGAGAACTAAGCGTCTAATTAGAAACTAAAACAAATTTGCAGCACGTTACACAATTAATTCACAATTAATTTTAATGCCATTCTCTGCACGTGAGCTGCATGTTCTCTGTTTCCCCTGCTGTAAGTCGCACGTTTCACGGTCTTCCTGGGAAAGTGGATTGTTTTAAAGGATTACGCTACGAGTAAAACAGGTTGGTCACATTTCCATAAACAGGACATTATTAAACAAGGGGAAATATGCGTGAACTTATGGGTTGCGAACCTGACAGCTTTATTGTAGGCTATTTAGTGTCATCATTAAGGCAAAATAACGGTATGTATGTTATTAATCAATATTAGCCTACTATGCAGGTAGCCTAATGAACTTTGGATGAAGCTTGAACTTCGAGAACTCCATGAGAACAGCCTCTTGGAATTGATGTTTGACACTTTCATTGCATAATCAAACGAAATTCGCTGAACAAGCAGGCTAATTTGGCGTTTTCTAAGGTGAGACTGAAGCCATTGATAGCTTATTCTCAGCTGTTGCAGGTCCTTTTAACGAAATTTAACCGCACATATTTTGTAAAGTAACAGCCCTGTCTGGAATTACCGGGAACTCATAGGCTAATGGTTAGTCCGAATAATATTGATCATACTCCATTTAGCCTATTCCTTGATCACACTAAACACGCACGAGCATGTCTGTTTCGCCATCATAAGCAATCCGCCAAGGTGGAAAAGCAGGCTTTTAAAGGGAATGGGATATGACATTTTGATTGGTTTATTGAATGTCACGCCCAAGACACACCTATAATTAATGAAGCGACTAGGTTCAGCCCAGTTGCGCCATGCGCCGTGCTTAGCGCCAAAAAAACACGCCGTTAAAATAGCAAAAGTGGACTTGGACACGCCCTAAATGGTCTCCATGGCTGTTCTCTCTGGATGGGATAGATTATACAGGCAGCTGGATGGCAGAGAGGCCCCTGGAAGCAGGTTAATGCAGCAATCATACGGTCTATGAGGGGGTAATGAGAGAGCAAGAGATTTGTTAAATACTTCAGCAAGGTCATGGTAAATGGATGGAACTGAAGACAGGTTAGGAGGTTGTGGTTTGGAAGGAGGGTTAGCGCCCTCTGACTGTGGCTGGGCAGATTGTAGGCAGGTGGAGTGACAGTAGGAGCTCTAACTTTGGACCTTGTTAGTGGCCCAATTCAGATGAGGGTTGTGGCGTCGCAGCCATGGTTGACCGAGGACTAAGGGCGACTGAGTAGAAGAGATAACATAAAACTGGATGGTTTCACGGTAATTGCCGGACAGGATGAGCAGTAGTGGTTTGGTAGAATGGGTGACCCAGGCGATGAGCCTCCCGTCCCGAGAGTAGGCATTGAGGGGGTCCGAGAGAGGTTGAGTAGAAATCCCTGCTTGTCGGATAAGGGTGGAATCAATAAAATTTGCGTGTGTTCCAGAATCAACCAGGGTGGACAGCCGGAGGGCTTGGTGGTTCCAGCAGAGCATAGCGTCCAATTGGAACTGGGACTGGGCAGTAGGAGGAGAAGTGATCTGGCTCACCAGGACACCCAGCCGTACTGGTGAGCCACCCCTTTTTGGGCGAGCGGGACAAGAAAGGAGCACGTGCCCGGTCTGACGACAGTATACACAGGCCCCAGCTTGGACTCTTCTCTGCCCAGCTTCATGGGCTCCCCCGCCAGGGGCTCCGGAACCGAAGGGCGCGCAGGACCCGAGGTGTGAATCGGGGCTGCCGGGCTGGAGCAGAAGCACAGGTCAGAGGAAGCGCCACGACCCGTCTTCTCCCTCTGGCGGGTCCGCCGACGGTTGTCGACCGGGATGACCAGGGAAATTAGCCCGTCCAGGGAACTGGCGTCATCTCGTCCTTTAGGACCTCCCTCATCCTGTTGCGGAAAACCTCCTGCAGGGCCATGCCGTTCCAGCCAGATTCCGCAGCCAGCGTACAGAATCGCACCGCAAATTCAGCAGCGGAGTGGGAACCTTAGCGGAGGTGGAGAAGATGTTGGGCGGTGTCTTGGCCACAAACAGGATGGTCAAAGACCTTTCTCATCTCGGAGATGAAGGTCGGGAAATGAGTTCTGGCGGGAAGTTGGCTGTCCCAGATGGCGGTGGCCCAGTCTCACGCACTCCCCCCAAGACAGGCCATGATGAATGCGATCTCAGACTGGTCTGAGTGGTAAGAACCAGGTTGTATATTGAATACGAGATCACATTGCATCAAGAAGCCCCTGCATTTTCCCAAATCGCCGAGGTAGCGTTCAGGATGGGGAATGCAGGGTTCTCTAGTCGGGAGGAGCGGCGGTGTAGCAGGTTGCGCGGAAGCGGGAGGACTGGGCGGCACCGCAGGAGATGGAGCAGGCAGGCTGCTGGAAAGCCACGACATCTGGGGCCCCAACTGACCCACTTGCTCCGAGACAGACTTCAGGGTCTCCATGACATCATGGAGGAGTTGGTCGTGCTGACCGATGACGGCTCCCTGGCAAGCGATGGCGAGGTGGAGCTGTTCAGTGTATGCTGGGTCCATTACTGGCAAGTTTGTTCTGTTATGGCAGTGTACAGGACTGGACCCAAACGCAAGACTCTGAGACAGAACTGGATTCAAAACTCCACTGGGGAGAAATATTTATTTACAGGCAAGCAAGGGATAGGCAGGCAATGGGAAAATAAAGGGATGAAGGCTGGATACAGGGTTGGCAAAATAAAGCGGGGCTGGTGAGGAGTCAGGGCTGGTTGGGGCAGGCAGGAGGCAGGGTGGACGGGCTGAATAAAAAGAAACGACAAACAGATTAACAGGACAAGCGGGATAAATAATTGCAAGAGGCCAGGAGTAATCTACTAACAGGGCAGTAGGCCTGGTAAATTAATATTCGATATTCGAATATTCCTTGAATATGAAAAAAAAAGCTACATTCGAATATAAAAAAAATACTATTCGATTATTGGGCGTGGCTTCCGCTCAGTGTACAAAATATATATTTTTATTGGATCAGAGAAGTGCGCGCTGCCCTCTTCCGCTGTGTGTGTCCCTTACTGGCCTATGTAGTGAGCGAGCGAGTCACGTGTCATACAAGCCTCCTCTGTTGAAAACGGAAGACGCTGCATACAGGTCATTGCTATGCTTGTACTGGACGGACACGGCACTTTCATTTAATAGCAGATTGAAAATCAAATGTATAGGCATATTCGTCGAGCTGAAAAGAGCCAATAATTCAATAGCAGCAGCATGGCAGAGAGTTTCCGAAACCAGCTCAGCCGCGGAGAGAGTGATTAGCACTCCGAGCAATCTAAAAAGCCCCGTTTGGAAGTACTTCGGTTTTTGGTCAGTGAATGGCAAAATTGTGGAACCTCGAGACAAAGTTGTATGCAAGCTTTGTAAGCTACGTTAAACGTTAAAACTATGCTACATTAAACGTTAAAACTATGCTGATCCCAGTTCCCTCTCCAAAAGGTCAAAGATGGTACTTTTCTGTTTTTAATAGCACTTTATTGTAAATGATCCCTCAGGATCAATTCTTTTTAGTAACATTTCTCGAAATTGTGTGCCTTAATTTTATTCAAACAAAAGCATTATAAAAGTGTGTATGTAGATTTTAAAAGCCATCTCGAATGTTAACGGTTTTTTTTTAAAAACTTGACTGCGTTCATGTTTATGTTGAAATTAAATGTACCTATACTAGTTATGCGTCTCGTTGTATTGGTTTGTCCTCTTGTGAACCTAACGCGCAATAACACAGCCCGGAAGTATGTCAAATTGTAACATTTTAAAATTGTAATGGATATTCGAATATATTCGAACTTATGTGTTTTTTCAGAAGGAATATTCGAATGTGATTTTTGGCCAATGTTGACAGCCCTACAGGGCAGAGAAAACTAAATTAACAGAAATTGATGTTAATGCATTGTTTTGTCTTTCTTAATTACTCTAGTCCCACCCCCCCAATTCCCATAGAGATCCATTCAAATGCAGAGAGGTTGTAGTATCGCTTGTAAGAGTACCTGAAAATGGGATATCAAGAATTGTTTGATGTTGTTGAGTCACAGACATCAGGAAGGCATGGCATGCAAAGGATATGCAACCAAATATTAAATATAATGACTTTATTTAAATTTATGTTAATTACTTTTGCTGCCCTAAAATGGGGGAGACTACGTGTAAAAATGGCTACAATTGCTAAAGTAGAAATAGAATCAAACAGAAATAGTAGTTCATAACATTATCAATGTCTTGAGTGTATTTTTTGATCAATTTAATTTAAATTGTGGAGTACAGAGCCAAATCAAAAAAAGTATTTGTCCCAAAAATTATGGAGGGCACTATATATTATATTATACATTACAGCCTATATTATTTGTCCACAAAGGTCTCATTCTAAGGGACTGGGCTCAAGCCATTCAACTGGATTGTGTCACACTCTTACACTCAGACTCAATAATCTTGTGCATTTGAAATAGATTGTTTCGCTTTCCCAATTTGTTAACTTCAAACGCATATTAGTTTTTAGGGCTCATTCATAAAATTAATCACCCACTCCACACCTTCCCAAATACAGGACATAGAATCTCAATTATAGTACTTAGTTATTCCTTGACTTTTCTCTGAGTAGAAAACCAATTCACTGAAATCCCTTGTTGAACATTAGAGGCAAAACACATGTTGATATGATACTGATATGGGTATATGATAAGGAAGCTTTTCCAAGCAGTGAGAATTTTAATTAGCCTGCAGAATCACAACAAAGTCGCCAGGTGGCAGAAGATGTCTGTGAAAAGAGTTTCCATTCCTGACAAGAATAGGGAAAAATCTAGTTTTCTGCTCAGCGAAAAGAGTCATAAGGAATATGACTCAGTATCTTAGAATGAAACCTGAGACTTTTTTGGACAAATAATAGGCCTTCATGTATGAAAATATAATATACAGTGTCCTTTGGAACAAAGACATATTTTTTCTTGATTTGGCTCTGTACTCCACAATTTTAGATTTGTAATAAAGCAATTCACATGTGGTTAAAGTGCATTTACACATTTATTCACATTTATCAAAGTTTATTTTTATACAGTTTGGTTCCACCATGTAGAAATTACAGTACTTTTTATATATAGCCCCCCTCCCCCTCCATTTGAGGCACCATAATGTTTGGGACAAATAGCTTTACATGTGTTTCTGATTAGTTATGTATGTGTGTTCAATTACTTCCTTAGTGCAGGTTTAAGAGAGCTTTCAGGACTGGGGTTGTGTCTGAATCAGAAACCTATCTACTGCGTCCTGTCTCCTGAGTACAATGTACTGGCAGATGTGTGCTTTTTAAAGTGCAGTCACCAAAAAAATATCCAACCATACTGTGGACATGCACCTCATTTTTTTAAAACAAAGCTGCATGTACTTCTTGAAAAGTGTGCTCCAGAATATACTCAGTGAAACTCCAGAAGTACGTATATTGTATGGGGGGTTTTAAGTTTATTTATTTATTACATTTAGAGAGAATCTTGCTTACTTAACAACTTTCTCATCCTGTCTACTCAACAAGCCTACTTAATAGTATGGAAGGGTGCTGATTCGGACACAGCCCTAGTCTTGATTCTAGGCTTTTGCCTTTGGAGTCTGTTATTGGAATTTGTCATCATGAAGAATGAAATGTCAATGAAAGCCATTATGAGGCAGAGAAATAAGAAAAAAAACAGTCAGAGACATAGTCCAAACTATAGGCTTACTGTTACGACCTTCGTGTATGTGTGCTGTTTTTTTTTCTATGTTGGCCCTTGCGTTTCAGTAGGTTTCTACCATTCATCACGCCATTCGCTCAGTGACCTGCCATTCATCATTGCCTTGGTTCCGCCTCTTCCAAACAGAAGATTCCACTTCCTCCTAGTCCAGCAATCAACATCCACTTCCTGTTATTTAAACTTTACCAAACTGAAGCTTGAGCGTTTCATCTGTTATCCAGCCATTTTGATGTGTTTGCCTTACGGTGGTTTTTTTGCTCCTATTCTTTTTTTTTCATTAGAACCCACATCATATTTTGTCTGGATATACTCGTTTCTGTCCACGCTGAGGTCTAGGGGTAGGTAAGAAAGAGGCCTCTGTATACTACACACGTAGGTTTCCTTTTTGTTAGATACACTAGGTTTAGTAGCACAGGGTTGCCATCTGTTGTATTTTAGGTTTGGTTAGTAAGAGTAGTCAGATAGGTTTTGTTTTGTATGTATATATGTAGATTAGTTTTGATACCCCACAGATTTTTCTTTTGTTAAGTTAGCCTTGTTCTGGTTTGTTTATTTGTTCTTTTGGCAGCCCTTAGGTTCCCTGACCTCAGTTGTGTTTGTAGTTCCTTGTTGTTTTGCTGTCTGTTTGAATATAATGTACATTCTGTAAATATTGTACATATTATTGCACTTTTTACAAGTAAATACACTGCCCGGCCAAAAAAAAAGTCGCCATTGCACCCGTCATGCATAGTGCCCACTGTACAAGCCTCTGGAGGCAGTGTTATGATCTGGGGTTGCTTCAGTTGGTCAGGTCTAGGCTCAGCAACATTATGCAGCAATAAAATGAAGTCAGCGAAGTACCTGAATGTACTGAATGACCAAGTTATCCCATCAATGGGCACATGCCAGGATGACAATGCCAAGATTCATCGGGCTCAAATTGTGAAAGAGTGGTTCAGGGAGCATGAGGAATCATTTTCACACATGAATTAGCCACCAGATTCCTGACCTTAATCCCATTGAAGGTCTTTGGGATGTGCTGGAGAACACTTTACGGAGTGGTTCGACTCTCCCGTCGTCAATACAAGATCTCAGCCAAAAACTTATGCTACTCTGGATGGAAATAAATGTTGTGACATTGCATAAGGTTGTCGAAACAATGCCACAACAACTACGCGCCGTAATCAAAGCTAAAGGCGGTCCAACGAAATATTAGAGTGTGCGACTTTTTTTTTGGCCGGGCAGTGTATTTCACTGCCAATTTCTTTGTCATCTGGCTTTTTACGTGAGTCGCTCATACTACTACCTTTGATTACCAACTCCTGCCCTGGGCTAAAGATATTTAATAACCTCCCAAACACGAGTCAAAAGTTTACTTACCCCAGTCTGGGGGCATAACACTTACCAAAAATACCAAAACCTCATCTTGACATACCAAAATTCTAACTAAGCAAATATAGTGTGCATTAAAGATGATCACATGAATTCCATTTAAACATCTATAAACATTCAGCTAATCATCTATAGACTCACTTAATGGTTTGTTGACACTTAAATAGACCATGTAGCTATACCAAGGCTACTGTTGTGGTGAAGAAACTGGTATGGACCCAAAAGCAAGAGTCGGAGGCAAACTCAAGCGAAAACTCCACAAGGAGTGAATATTTATTAAATAAGGGAAGACAAACGAACAAATGGAAGGTAGGTGACGGGCTGGATACAGGGTTGGAGAAACTAAGATGACGGGGCAGGAGAGAACAGGAATGGGTAGTAGGCTGGACGGGCTGGAACTGGGAACAAGACAAACAAACAGGTCAAAATGCACAATATGCAAAACAGAGGCCGGTGAATGTCAAGCGAGAGCAAGGACAAACGAAACAAACTGGCAAAGGGCCGAACAAAGAGAGGGGCTTAGAGGGACAACCAGGTGAAAAGGTAATGAGGGTACTCTCCCCAGTAATCTTTTGTGTACACAACTGCAAGTGTTTGTCTATCAAAGGGGATTGAATGCAGCTTGGAAGGCTCAGCTATGTAAAGTTCTGAGAGGAGAAGAGAGGAGGACAGAACAGAGAGGAGTTCCTACAGAACTCACACCTCAGCTCTGACCAGACCTCTTTGTCTGAGGAGTCATCTGCGTACCAGATATGGTCCAAGTAGGGGGCCAGGCCCTCCGCAGAATACTCATCCCAGTCCACACTGGAGGTGGAGTAGGCCTCAGCCATCAGACCGACAAGGTCCCCTAGGTAGTCCGGGAGGGCAGGCCTCCATATCCCCCCAAGTGAAGGGTCCCGTGTAGGGATGACAGGGAGGAGGGTTGGCACGCTGTACATTTTTTTCACTTTTGTTTTTTCTGTGGCATGGTTCTTGCAGAAAATAAAACATTTTTCAAAATGTCCTGGGGCTAAATTTGTCCAGTCAGGTCACCATACCACCAGTGTGATGCAGGGCTGGGGATAAACTCTGCATCATGCAATGAATAGACAGAGAATGACAAAAAATATAATTATTTGTTGCCTTTTATTTCCACCCGGCACACAAAACACTCCAGGAAACGAAGAAGGAAAATCCAAGAACACCGACCCTCTGCAGGGAATGGCAGGCTAAATGCTCACAACCAAAGAGAGGTAAAAAAAACTTTCAGAGGTAAAAATGTGCAGCAACAGTCCTCTCAGGCCTGGGACTGAGGCCCTTTTATTAAGTAGGCAATAAGGAGCAGCTGGGCTGAGTTTATTTGGCTCCATTAATTTCAGAACATGTAACCTGGATGTTTATGTGAATACGGGTTCACATATACGCACATTGACTGGGGTGTGATTACATTAAATAATTAGCGGCAAGACTCTGTACCCCGGAGAGTGAGACAATCTACTGCTGCCAGGCATTCATCTAAGTGTTCTCTTGACACTCAGACCTTCTATCCTAGGAGGTAAACATACTCCTCGTCCGGGAATCTTGCAGACACCATTACTGCGCCATGAAGAAGCGACTTTAACCTGAAAAATATGTACTGTATATCTGGGTACCAAAACTAACAGCTATCCCAGGGAGCCCTAACTAAGGTTACTCCACCTGGTTAGTGAGACTATCTAAATATCCCAGACTATGACCCCTCTATTATTTTATGAAATAACACTAGGATCCATCTGCCTCTAACAGATAGCCCAGAGCAGCAGCACAACCAGCTATTGAAACTATGAATATGTCCAGTGAGTAACCTGTTAACAGTGTTACACCTAAACCGAATAAGAGACCAATACAGTGATTGGTTCTCGCAGAGATTGACACCCAGGTCAGCATATACTGTAACTGAACTACTACCTTAGATGCACTGAAAAAAGGAAAATAGTTTATTCTGACATAATATGACAGTTGGTAACCAAAGATAGGCAGTTTCAATGATGAAAAAAGGTAAACATTTTATTTACAAGACAAAGAATGGTATACTGTACAAAGAGAAAAGACATACACTTGAACAGACTAAGACAAAGAAAAGGAACACAAAGAGAACAATGATGTATGCCCAAAATGACTATGAGAAGACTACGGTACCAAGATTCTCCCTGAATGTCCCCTCAGACTTCCCTTAAATGTAATCCTCAGCAGGCCTTCCACATTCCCTTTGTTTGTCCAAATATGGTCCAACCAGGAACAATGCTGTAACATCCCCACTCCACCACCAAGAGACCCCTTCTCCTCTAGGAAGAGAGTAGCTGCATAGTCTACTCTCCCCATAATCTAGTAATAGTAATAAGATGCTTTGTACGACAGCACATGATCTTATGATTTTACCTATAATTTCTCTAGATACCTTTCCATGGAGGTCCAGGTGGTCACTCTGTGGTCCAGACACTTATGTAGACAAACATATCTTTGATTAATTACAATACTCCTTCCGATCACATTCTTTATTCCTTCCGATATGTATGTAGTTTGCCCCCTCCTATACTTTCAGATACCCTCATTTCAGTTAGTTTTATTATCGGCCCACCACATTTATCATATTATACACAGTTATTTACATGCACTTACACTTACGACAAAGTTTGTGTTTGTTCAAAACACTTCAAGCCAGAGGACTTCCAATGCGACTGTAGTGCCGAATTACTGGGAACTAAATCAAAGAATTTGATTGTCCAGAAATCCAACATATTGACCATCGGGAGCAAGGTATCTTTGACGTACTGCAGAGACTACACACGATGGCAGCACAACTCTTACACCTCTCCCCAGTCGTTCGCCACGTAGTATCCATTCCAATAGCCAACGATACGCGGTCATTCTGAATTGCCTAACGTTAAATAAAGGGGTGACAGAAAAAACTGGTTATAGTAATGTAATATCTGTTGTTGCACAGAGGATGCTAAATGAGCTGCTAGATAGCCATCTAGGTATAGCCAACAAGCGACTGATTCCGACAGTAGCCTAACTGACGTTACATGGAAAGTCCGAATCTTGGTGTCATGCTGGCAAGCACAACATATCGACTTTAACATAAGTTTAGCAAACGTTAGCTAAATTACAAGATTTTGATACAGCTTGTTAGCTACTCACTCGTCGCTTAGTTGCCCTCCTGGACCCCTTGGTTGTGGATACTTCTTCCAATTAATCCTCCTATTGCTGAATAAGAAGTTGGTAAGTACTGTAGGATGTAGCAAGGGTTCGAAGTTATTATTGGCAGTGATGCAAACTCCGTGTTCGGTTTCTGCCAACAGCCGTTGCCCTCGATCCCATTCACGGCAGCAAAGGCTCTCCGTCTCGGTAGGCATGGGTTCACAGTTCCCACACTGGCACCAATTTATGTTCCCACTTCTCTGCTCTCTGTTAGCTTCGGCTGCCTCGTCCTCCGCTCTCTGTCTCTTGCTCACGCAATTCTTCCTCTGTAAATTCCGGTTCAAAACTGTAAGGTTGTATTTCTTCGTCAAAATCAAAAAGCTTGTCCTCTAACTTGGCGAACTCAGAACTGTCCGCCATATCTCTCAGCCTATCTTGGCCGACGACGATAGCCTAAGTGATATTTGTACGCTAATGTTACTGTATTTTCGTGGGAGTGTCATGTGATCGCCTGGATGGGTGCCCGCCCATAAACCAGTCTCTGCGTTCAAGGGTGGAGTTTGAGCGCCCGTTACCTTCTGGGAAACACTGACTGGAGATTCAAGCCAAACACATCCAGTGACGTCACTGGACGTGTTTGCCCTTTGAAGTTTTGCCGCCGTATTTCCCATAAATAGGAAACGGCTGCACTGACGGTGATTTTAAAAAGGTCTACACACAGAATTTAAGCATTTAATCCAAATATTCTCAACTGAAACAAGCGTGACTGTGCTCCTTTAAATGTAATCCTCAGCAGGCCTTCCACATTCCCTTTGTTTGTCCAAATATGGTCCAACCAGGAACAGGGCTGTAACACCCCCACTCCACCACCAAGAGACCCCTTCTCCTCTAGGAAGAGAATAGCTACATAGTCTACTCTCCCCATAATCTAGTAATAGTAATAAGATGCTTTGTACGACAGCACATGATCTTATGATTTTACCTATAATTTCTCTAGATACCTTTTCACGGAGGTCCAGGTGGTCACTCTGTGGTCCAGACACTTATGTAGACAAACATATCTTTGATTAATTACAATACTCCTTCCGATCACATTCTTTATTCCTTCCGATATGTATGTAGTTTGCCCCCTCCTCTTATCATATTATCCACAGTTATTTACATGCACTTACATTTGACGCTTTATACATGTACTGCTTTATTTCACAGGGCACGGAGCAGAGGAGGTGGTAGTGGAGGTAAGGAGGATGCATTTTTCGAGTATTGGAACGCACCCCCAGTGTCCTGTTGTATGGTCTTTCCAGCTGCCGTTTGCGACCCATCATGTCCTGTTGGATTGATTCCCCGGCTGCTGCTCAGAGCCTGTGGTTTTTGTGCAGCAATGTTATGGAGTGGAGTTTGAAAGAGAGTCCATGAAAAATACAATGAATAAAATGTTGTGGACACCCCCTAAAAATTAGCATAAAAAATATACTTTTTTGTGCAAATATAACTCAATTTATAACCAATGGATCCAGACACAAGTAATTTTCAGTCATTTTCAGACATGCATTCTTTTCATACTTTCATGGCTGTAGAATGTATTAACCCCCTTGAGTCTAAGCTTATTTTGACAATTTTTGGTACCCTCAAATTGTTGCAATTAAATGTATGTAAGCCTATTTGGCACTATCAGGTGTTGTATATAATTTTTTTCACTACAAAATGATATGCAAATGTTGGCCTCTGTGTCATTTTTATCATAGCTCCATGTTAGGAGACTGTATAAATGGCAAATGGACACACAGACAAAATAAAATGAATAAACTGGTTTGGGAATTTTACAAAATTCATGATAAAATATTGGACATGATTAAAATGGAAGGCTTCTGAGTTCCTAGGATTGTTCTCTAAGGCCTTGGAGAATAAATGCACTTCAAATAAACACTCCACACCACAAAAAACATAACTTTCTACAAAATAATGATGTCAGACCAATGGTGTTTTTTGGTCAGCATTTTGCTGTGCCACTGGTCAATGTAATTCCTGCACGCAATGAGGCCACTTGGCACTCTTTGCACTGCCAGGGGATTGACTGGTGGACATTTTTTGTCTCTCTGCAGTGGTTACAGGCCAATGTCACACAGGGGGATTTTTGCAGTCACACCACAGAGCTGGGCTCCAGTATGCGCACACAACTGATGCTATTACAAATGAGATTTACTATTGAACAAGTAATGAGAGCAAAACAACCCAAATATTTTATCTCTCATACTGTTGGAATACTGTCTGGTGCATTGAAATAGGCTACGGACCAATACCGCCCTCTGGTGCCTCAAAATAGCATACCCACGGAAAAAAAGTTTAGTTTAGTTTCTATGGACAAAATGTGGACACAATTCAGTAGGCTATACTATACTACTATGTATTATGAACAAGTAATGAGAGTTTTTATCACTCAGACAAAATATATAAAATTAGCGTTACAGAACATCCTTAGTCCCTTACAAAACTGGATAGTTTGCTGTAAACTTACAGCTAATATGTAGCGCATTTGCCACAAACTAAATTGTTTTGCACAAAATGTTGCCAGAGGTTTGTCAGAGTTTGCCAGTAGTGGTGAACTAAAAACACAAGTGAATGGCAGTTGCCACGAAGCTAATTTGCATGTGAAAATATGAGCTTGCCGCAAACCTGCGGCAACAATGCTAAAGGTTTGACACAAATTTGCCAGAAGGCCTATATTTTTCTAAGGGGTATTTTTGACAACAATAAAGCTGGATTGTGCACATTTCTTAAAGAAGAATATCAGGGAACATTTATGCTCAGTTGGTAGCAATCATAGAAAGAACTGTTCTGAGAGAAATCCAGCACCATACACTGTGTGTACACCCTCAAATTCTGCATTCTAAAACCAGCGATTTGGCCCAAATTTTTGTTTTCAAAACAAAGTGGCTCATGATGCAAATCAATCGAAGAGATAGGCCGGTTGCACGTTCATGACGAGGTCTGTGGAAGCAGTAGGGTGGGCATGTGTCTCTTTCTCTGTGGGCAGGGCCAAGGGATATTATGGCTTTGAAATGTTGTGACAACAAATGCAACCATTGAGAAAGTTGTGTACTCCAGCTTTAACTTCTGTTTTATATAATGGAAAAGGAAAAATCTTCTTCTTTATTTTAGAATAAGATTTTTGTGAGTTCTGTTTTCCATTTCAATCTTTAAACTGCTTTGAAACACCGGCACCACCCTGAAGTACCACAAAGTTGCAGCCAAACGTTGCCATTAACAAAATAATAAAGTTACAGTCTAGAAATTATCATTGTCAAGTAGCTGGTCCTTCTTTGTTAATGTGTTGTATCCTATCTGTCAAAACCTTATTATTCAGACTCACGTTAAAAATTAAGTTATCAACTTGCCACTTATCAAAGAGTGACAGTTTATGATGGTTAACTTGCACTCATTTATAACGTAGCTATAGCTAGACAATAAAGTTGTCTAGCGTCAGCTATATTTTGTATAGTTTTACGTTAAATCATTGTTGATGAAGTCTGCCGTATTGATTGTGATATCCTACCAAGGTGGTACACCTTTTGCCTCAGTGTAGCGCGTACATCCTTTATTCTTTACAAACATATTCTATGGTCTATGGATTGAGCGCATTATGTTTCTTCTTTTTACAAGGCAATAGGCAAGCCCCGTCTCCTGCAAGTCAGGGGGCCTACAAAGGAGTATGCGAGGAACGAACTGCATTAAAATGACAATAGCCTCCAGCCTATCAATCAGAGTTATCCATTATGGGATAATTCCTATTATCATGTAATATAATTTCAGAATTATTTTACTCGTAAAATAGGAAGAGTTCATGTAATTTTATTTATTTATTTATTTTTAATTACATAAAATATGGTGCAACTCCGCCCTTCCAGTAGGCCCTCTAGGCCAGTGGGCCCGGGGCCAGAAGGTACCTCAACCCCACTTACTGTTCAAACCTCATTGAATCTCATTGAACCTTCATTTACACAGTAATGTGGTGGAGCAAAGGCAGCCTTACTTTCATGTTGTTCTAATTCATTTAAAGTATTTCCTTTTTCTGTGACTGTTCGCACACTGCTTTGAACAGTCTGTCTCTGGACATATTTACTGTCTGCCTGGATTTGAATAGACCGCAGGCAGGCAGCAAATCGATGGAATTTCAATGAATCTGTGTCACCTGTGACCACTCCTTGGCATCTGGAGTGCATCTTCATGCTGACTGATGACTCCAGTGGCATTCCCCTGTTCGCAGGGGGAGCTCTTATATTCCCCCTTCCCTTCCTGTGGTAAAAACAAAGCTGCCACTTTATGTCAAATCCAATAAAGTGCTTCAACTGCTTCCAGGGTCTCAAAATCCCATCCCTTACCAACAGCCAAAAATGAGCTCTGCTCCGACAATCTCATACGCATTGAAGGGCATATTTAAGCCTTTTTGTTCTTTTGTTTACCAATTTCACAGCTTTGATAAAATTTTTTGCATCGCATTAGAGAGTGCCCTAATGGAACTGCCCTCCACAGATTTCATGTTAGCAAACTATAGTGTTGGCAAGTCAGTTAGGACATCTACTTTGTGCATGACACAAGTAATTTGTCCAACAATTGTTTACAGACAGATTATTTCACTTTTAATTCACTATATCACAATTCCAGTGGGTCAGAAGTTTACATACACTAAGTTGACTGTGGCCTTTAAATTTTTTATATTTGGTCGCATATCATTTGGCTTCGCATGCCATGACTTCCTGATGTCTGTGACCCAACAACATCAAAAGACTCTTGATATCTTATTTTCTGGTACCCTTACAAGCGATACTATAATGTCTCTGCATTTGAATGGATCTTTATGGGAATTGGGGGGTGGGACTAGATTTAGCTGTAAATTACACTGGAACAGTATGGAAACACATGGTTGGCTAAATGGCTCTAAATCATTAAGGGTCTGACATATCAAACAAGCTTTAAATCATCACTCTGCTGCCAGAAATACAGTAGATATGGATGGATAACTTGAAGGGTTTCTTCTCATTACTTATTTTTCCATAGAGTTCAATAGGAAACTTTGTCAGGAGAAACAACCCTTAAAGTGATCCATCCATATCTACTGCATATCTGGCAGCTGAGTGATGGTTTGAGGCTTGTTTGATACCTCAGACCATTGATGACTTACAGCCATTTTACCAATCATGTATTCCATACTGTTCCAGCATAATTTACAGCTAAATATAGTCCCACCCCACAATTCCCATAGAGATCCATTCAAATGCAGAGACGTAATAGTATCGCTTGTAAGAGTACCAGAAAATAATCAGATATCAAGAGTCTTTTTATGTTGTTGGGTCAGAGACATCAGGAAGTCATGGCATGCAAAGCCAAATGATATGCGACCAAATATTAAAAATTTAAAGGCACAGTCAACTTAGTGTATGTAAACTTCTGACCCACTGGAATTGTGATATAGTGAATTAAAAGTGAAATAATCTGTCTATAAACAATTGTTTGAAAAATTACTTGTGTCATGCACAAAGTAGATGTCTTAACGGACTTGCCAACACAATAGTTTGCTAACATAAAATCTGTGGAGTGGTTAGAAATTTGTTTTAATGACTTCAACCTAAGTGTATGTAAACATCCAACTGTATATACACTGCCTGGCCAAAAAAAAAGTCGCACACGCTAATATTTCGTTGGACCGCCTATAGTCTTCATTATGGCGCGCATTCGTCAGGGCATTGTTTCGACAACCTTATGCAATGTCACAAATGTCAACATTTATTTCCGTCCAGAGTTGCATTCATTTTTGGCCGAGATCTTGTAGTGAGAGAGGGGAGAGTCGAACCACTCCGTAACGTCTTCTCCAGCACACCCCAAAGACTTTCAATGGGGTTAACTGATCCAGAATGCAGCTGGATCCAACTGATCCAGAATGCAGCTGCCCGGCTTGTGTTCAACCTCCCGAAGTTTTCCCATGTAACCCCCCTGCTGAGGTCACTCCACTGGCTGCCAGTTGCAGCCAGGATCAGGTTCAAAGTTCTGACCCTGGCCTACACTGCAGCCAATAGGACAGGCCCCGCCTACCTGCAGGACTTAATCCAGAACTATGTTCCTGCTCGACCACTTCGCTCTTCTACAGCAGGGCGACTGGCACTTCCCCCCCTCCGTGTCAAAGGCTCTCGCTTGTCCCGACTGCGGAGTTTTCCACCTTAGCTCCTCAGTGGTGGAATGAACTTCCCATTCCCCTACATTCTACTCCAACCCTGCCTGCATTCCGTCGAGGCCTGAAGACACACCTCTTCAGACTCCACCTTGACTGATATCCTAACCTAGGAATATCAGTTCCCTGTGTTTACTAGTTCCCTGTGTTTTCCTGTCTGTTTATTATAGTTTATAATAGTATTTAGAATAGAAGTGTAGTATTGCTGATTTACCCACAGCTTACTGTGAACTACAGTCAACATTCATTACTAGGGATAGCTGCTACATTATGGGAAGGATGTGCTTTGTCTTGTCTGTTCTGTAGTGATCTTGATGATGTCTCTGTATGCACTTAATGTACGTCGCTTTGGATAAAAGTGTCTGCAAAATGAATGTAATGTAATGTAATGTGAAGGTCAGGACTCTGGTGGCCAATTCATGTGTGAAAATTTTTCAATTCAATTTTATTTATATAGCGCTTTTCACAGACGACTGTCACAAAGACGCTTTACAGAACAGAAAGGGGAGGAAAGGGGAAATGGGAAATGCCAGCTCTAAGCCCCCAGATAGAGGTAAAAACTCTAGTAGGAGAGAAACCCCTCATACTGTGGTGAGAAAAAACTCCCCGATGGGAAGAAATCTCGAGAGGAACCCGGCTATTGGGGGGATGCCCATCCTCCACTGGCCTATGGGTTGATTATTTCATAGGGAGGTATTCTATTCTGATGACTCCGTCATGTAGAGATCAGCAGTGGCAGGTGGGGGGCGCCTAGCTGGTCTTGGGCTGGAGCTCTGGGCCAGGAGGGGGGCGGGGGAAGGGCGCCGGAAACTCTGGAAACTTGGGCTAGAGCTCCGGGCAGGTGCCCAGAGCAGGGAAGAGGAAAAAAGAAAAAACATTGTTAGGACAAGCACAGCAGGAGAGACAGAGGTGCCTGCTTGTGATAAGGAAACCCCGGCAGAATAAGGCTATGGCAGCATATAGCTAAGGGCTAAACAGAGGCAGGGGCCAATACAGTCATGAGGGCAGGCTTGAGACAGTCACCACCAGACCATGACCGGTCCAGCTTAACACAGCACTACCAATAATGATCCAGTGACAGCACTGACCGCTCAGTCCACCAGAGACTCTATAGCTAATGCCAGCCACCCACTCCTGCCCCTCAACTATAGGACAGACTAAAAAGATGAGTTTTAAGCCTAGCTTTAAATAGACTGACAGTGTCTGCACCTCGAACATGAGCAGGAAATTTGTTCCATAGGAGAGGAGCACGATAGGAAAAGGCTCTACCACCTATGGTACTTTTAGCTATTCTAGGAATAACAAGGAGGCCTGCGCCCTGCGAACGGAGCGTTCGTGAAGGATTATAAGGGAAAAGTAAATCCCTTAAATATAAGGGGGCAAGCCCATGTAAGACTTTAAAGGTAAGTAACAGAATCTTATAGTCTATTTGAAATTTGACTGGCAACCAGTGAAGTGAAGCTAACACTGGGCTGATGTGTTCAAATCTTCTAGTTCTCCTGAGAATACGAGCTGCTGTATTTTGAATTAGCTGAAGCCCTTTCAGAGAGGAATTTGCACATCCAGACAAAAGAGCATTACAATAATCTAATCTAGAAGTAACAAAAGCATGGACTAGCTTTTCAGTATCATGTAGGGACAGTATTTTTCGAATTTTTGAGATATTCCTCAAGTGATAGAAAGCAACCCTAGAGATGTCTTTAATGTGTGTATCCAGATCTGGATCAAACGTAACACCAAGATCTTTAATGACAGCACTTGAAGTGATTGAAATTCCATCAATGTTAGGCATATAGCTAGATAGTTTGCATCTCAGGGACTTGGGCCCCACTACCATTACCTCTGTCTTATCAGAGTTTAGCAAGAGAAAGTTATGGGTCATCCATTCCTTTATATCTATAAGACAAGCTTCCATCTTTGACAGCAGGACAACTTCATCAGGCTTGACTGATAGATACAGCTGGGTGTCATCTGCATAGCAGTGGAAGTTAATGCCATGTTTACGAATGATTTGTCCCAGGGGAAGCATGTATAGAGAGAAAAGCAAAGGCCCAAGGACAGATCCTTGTGGTACTCCATATCTAACCCTAGACTTATAGGAGGAGTCATTGTTAAGATGCACAAATTGATATCGGTCTGATAAGTATGATCTAAACCAGGAAAGAGCCAGTCCACGGAGGCCAACAATATTTTCAAGCCTATCCAGAAGGATGAGGTGATCAACTGTGTCAAATGCTGCACTTAAATCCAGAAGCATGAGTACAGAGATGTAGCCACTATCAGAAGCAAGGAGTAGGTCATTGAATACTTTGACTAGGGCTGTTTCAGTGCTATGAGAGGGTCGAAAACCAGATTGAAAAACTTCCAATATTTGATTAGGGTGCAAAAATGACCAAAGTTGTTTTGAAATTACCTTTTCTATTATTTTAGAGAGGACCGGAAGGTTTGAGATAGGCCTATAGTTAGACAAGTCGTTCATATCCAAGTTTGGCTTCTTAAGAAGGGGTTTGATGACTGCAAGTTTGAGAGTCGGTGGTATATGTCCAGAGGCTAAAGAAGCATTAACAATATGCAACAGTGGTGTTCCAATCACTGGCAGTAGCTCCTTCAGTAGCTTCGTTGGGATAGGGTCTAGAAGACAGGTAGAAGATTTTGAAGAATTTACTATAGTATTAATTTCAGTGAGATCTATTGGAGCAAAGGAGTTCAGATAGGCCACCCGTCCATCTGACGATTCTGCATCCAAGTGTTGAGTGGACGGAAGGGCAGACCCTGTATGAGGGGTGGTAGAAGAACTTTGAATCTTGTCCCTGATTTTTATAATTTTGTCATCAAAGAAATTCATAAAGTCATTGCTATTAAATGGGATTGAAACACAGGGATCAACATGATTCTTAGTCAGTCGGGCAACAGTGTTAAACAGGTGCCTAGGATTGTTTCTATTTTCATCTATCAAAATAGAGAAATATAAGGAACGCGCTGTGATAAGGGCATGTTTATAATAGAGAAGGCTGTCTTTCCAGGCATGGAGGAACACCTGCAATTTAGAGGAACGCCATTTGCGCTCAAGTTGACGTGAAGCTTGTTTGAGAGCACGAGTATGGTCATTGTACCAGGGAGCTAATTTCTTATTGCAGACTCTCCTCTTTTTAAGAGGTGCGATAGTATCCAGGGTTCTACTAAGTACATTATTAATGTTGTCAGTCAGCTGATCAATTGAGTTTATGTCTGCATTTGTATACGCATTTTGGCTGGAGCCAAGAAAATCCCCACAGTGCACAAATGAGCCTGAGAGCTCATTAATAAAATCATTAGCAGATCTGGAGGAAAGCTTACAACTAAAGTAGAATGTAGTATCTGATGGCACATGACAGACTTGTGAAAGGTAATTAAATAATGGTCTGATAACACAGGATGTTTAGGCATGACTGCTATGTTTGCTATTTTTGTATTATACGTTAAGACCAGATCAAGAGTATGGTTATGAGAATGGGTGGACTGATGTATATGTTGATTAAAGCCAATGGGTTCAATGATTGACAAGAATGCTCTGAGAGGATCACCTTTACTATCCATGTGAATATTAAAATCACCTACAATTACTATTTTATCTGAATGAAGAACCAGGCTGGAAAGGAAATCAGCAAACTCAAGTAAAAAGTGATTTAGTGATGTCAATCTGCTGTAGATTTCGTCACCATGTCGAGCGGGGATGGGACCAGAGCAAATTACTGACGCAGACATCCGTTTCGCCAAATCACACACCGATTTAAAATTATCTTTGGTGATCTCCGATTGCTTCAACCGGACATCGTTAGCGCCGACATGAATAGCAATTTTAGAGAACTTATGTTTAGCCAGCACTTTTAAGTTTGCTTCGATGTCGGTCGCTCTGGCCCCTGGGATACATTGGACTATGGTCTCTGGTGTCGCTAAATTCACGTTTCTTAAAATAGTCGCCAATCACTTTTTTTAACAGGTTTCACAGCCGGTGCGTTACTGAGGGGGAGAACCTGTTGGAAACGTGAATGGGTTGTTTGTGCACTGGTGGAGGCTTAGGTTTTCGACTACGTTCCCGAACTGTAATCCACCCGCCTTGCTGCGAAGGCTCTGCCGAGGTCCTACTTAAAGACAGGCTAACTGGTGCATCCGGAACCGTAAAAGATTCTAAAAACATTTCAGTATCTCAAATTTCGTGTAAGGTGCGGATGCGAGCTTCCAATTCAGCAATCTTCTCCGTCAACCTAGCATTTAACTTATCACAGGTAAAATTATCATTAACGACGGAGAAGAAATAACTAAACATATCGCACACAGAGCAAGAGACAGCCCAAGAAGGAGAGACAGAGTGAGAGATGGACGAAACCGGCGAGCCGAAAGCAGCCATTAGACCCCGTAAATTACTTACGTTTTATCTGGCTGTATTGAGTTTGTTTGCTCGTGGATGATATAGGACGTAGAGAGAACTTAAGCGCTTTATTGGTAGTACTGTAGTCCAAAGATTATTTTCAGACAATGATGAATAAGAACGAGATTCAAAAAATTTAAATAAAGCGATAATTCAGCAGCGAATTTTCAGCAGCTGTTTGGAAAAACGCCGTTCACACAGGAAACAGGAAAACTGATTCCTCATGCTCCCTGAACCGCTCTTTCACAATTTGAGCCTGATGAATCTTGGCATTGTCTTCCTGGAATATGCCCATTGATGGGATAACCTGGTCATTCAGTACATTCAGGTACTCAGCTGACTTCATTTTATTGCTGCATAAAGTTGCTGAGCCTAGACCTGACCAATTGAAGCAACCCCAGATCTTAACACTACCTCCAGAGGTTTGTACAGTGGGCACTATGCATGACGGGTGCAACGGCGACTTTTTTTTTGGCCAGGCAGTGTATGTCTTTATGACGCCTGGTCCTAAGTGCTTTTTTATATATAAACATATATATATGGGCCATTCTACAGAAGTCGTGCAAATTGAGGGTTGGAGAAAAGTGTAAATTTGTATTCTTTTTGCAAGATTATTTTATAATATACACTACTCACAAAAAGTTAGGGATATTCGGCTTTCGGGTGAAATTTCAGGATGAACCTAAAATGCACTATAACCTTTACAGGTGAAATTAATTTGACCTTCTCTAAACTTTTGAATGCACATGTCCAACTATTCAATGTTTCAGTACTTTTTGCACAACTTGCTGTTCTCTAACAAGGAGCTGAACGGCAAAATTCACAACAGGTGTTTGATCCATGAATCGACTAATAAATTTCCTGGTTCAATTAGAATTGGTATTTAAACAGTCCTCTTCATCATGCTGTTCACATTTTGACATCATGAGACCAAGACGACACCTAACAATTGATCAACAGTACCTTGCCATTGCGAGGCTTCAAACAGGATGTTCTCAGAGGGAAGTGGCCACTGAGCTTAGAGTGTCACAGAGTGTCATCAGCAGGTTGCAACAGAGATACAGAGAGACTGGAAGAGTCACAGAAAGGCATAGAAGTGGACGTCCTTTGGCCACATCCCACACTGATGACCGCTTCATTGTGAACAGTGCCCTGCGGAACTGGATGATGAATGCCACTCAACTCCAGGCACATTTAAGGGAGGTGAGAGGCACCCAAGTGTCACGTCAGACCATTCGAAACCGTTTACATCAGCGTGGTCTGCGTGCTAGACGACCTGCAAGGGTACCTGACCACACCACCAGGCACAGGCGTCATCGTCTTGCATGGGCCAGGGAGCATTTACGCTGGACGAGGGACCAGTGGGCCTCAGTGCTGTTCTCTGATGAAAGTCGATTCACGTTGAGCAGAAATGATGGCCGCCAACGATGTTGGAGACGTCAAGGAGAGCGCTATGCATCAGCCACTGTTGTCACCAGACGACCCTTTGGTGGTGGCGGTGTTACAGTGTGGGCAGGTGTGTCTAGTCAATACAGAACTGCCCTACACTTTGTGAATGGTACAGTGACAAGCCCATACTACCTGAATAACATCATTAATCCAGTCATTGTGCCCCTGCATGAACAACACAGGCCTAATTTCATCTTCATGGACGACAATGCTCCAGCTCATCGAGGTCGCATCATTAGGGAAAGGCTGCTGGAGACTGGGGTACCTCAAATGGAGTGGCCTGCACTTTCTCCAGACCTGGATCCCATAGAAAACCTATGGGATCATCTGACTCACCGTGTAGAGGCTCGTAACTCTGTACCCCAGAACCTCAATGACCTGAGGGCCGCCCTTCAAGAAGAGTGGGATGCCATGCCTCAGCAGACAATAAGTCGACTTGTGAACAGCATGAGACGTCGTTGTCAAGCTGTAATTGATGCTCAAGGGCACATGACAAGTTATTGAGACATTGATATTTTTGTTGTGGTATACCCACCACTGTTGTTGGCTTTTGTTTCAATAAATTGTTTGAGATGAGGAAATCACCATTGCATGCTTCTACTTAAATGCCCTACTTTCATGATACGTATAATATCACTGTAGCGTGAACTTACATTTTCCATAAATTTCACCCGAAAGCCAAATATCCCTAACTTTTTGTGAGTAGTGTATGTGTTATACTTTATCTGAGATACATAAATATACTAGATGTACAGTACAATCACATGTAATTTTTTCAGAATAAGGATGAATTTACTGACTGCTCCTAAATATGTCACAACCGAAACATGGTGTAAACCCTGCTTTTGAAATAAAACTACATACCCAATTGGTAAGTTTAATTCACCCCTTTGAAAATGACATTTTTGAAAAACAATCTTGACTGCTGTTGAATTAGAATCAATTACCCTGAATTTCTAAATCAAATAAAACATTGGATTAATGAAATTTAGTGAAAACTCCGTACAAATGTTCTCTATAAAATGGACAGATTTGATCACATGAATTTGATAGATTCTTATTTATGAGATTATATATACCCTCACCAGCACAATATCTTGGATATTTGATTGATTATTCAAAATTTTAACAAAACAGCAGGTGTTTCGGTTGTGACCACATTGTTGCGGTTGTGACATCTCTTACTGAATTCCAAAGTTGGGACAGTATGTAAAATGCAAATAAAAGCAGAAAGCAGTGATTTGTAAATTCTCTTGTCTATATATTTAAATGAAAACGATATTTAAAAGATATTTAATGTTTTACCTTAGCAACTTCATTGATTTTTGTAAATATACGCTAATTCTGTATATGCTAACACGTTCCAAAAAAGTTGGGAAGGTTGTGGAATGTTCAAAAAACACCTGTTTGGAACATTCCACAGGTAAATAGGTGAATAGGTGACAGGTCAGCTATGACTGGGTATAAAAGGAGCATCCACAAAGGCTCTGGCATTTAAGAGCAAGGATGTGTTCTCCACTTTGTGAAAAACGGCATGAGCGAATAGTCCAACAGTTTAAGAACAACGTTTCTCAACACACGATTGCAAGGAATTTAGGGATTTCACCATCTACAGTCTATAATATTAGTAAAAGATTCAGAGAATCTGGAGAAAATGGGCAAGGCCGTAAACCAATATTGAATACCCTTGACCTTCGATCCTTCAGACAGCACTACATTAAAAACGGCATGCTTCTGTAATGAATATAACCACATGGGCTCGGGAATACTTCAGAAAACCATTGTCAGTAAACACAATTTGTCACTGCATCTACAAATGCAAGTTAAGACTCTACTAGCCAAAGCGTAAGCCATATATCAACAACATCCAGAAACGCCACCGACTTCTCCGGGCTCATCTGAGATGGACTGACGCAAAGTGGAAACGTGTGCTGTGGTCTGACGAGTCCACCTTTCAAATAGTTTTTGGAAATAATGGACGTCGTGTTCTCCCGGCCAAAGAGGAAAAGGACCATCTCGATTGTTACCAACACAAGGTTCAAAAGCCAGCGTCTGTCATGGTATGGGGGTGTGTTAGTGCCCATGGCATGGGTAACTTGCACATCTGTGAAAGCACCATTAACGCTGAAGGGTACATATGCATTTTGGAGCAACATTTGCTGCGATCTAGACAATCGCTTTTTCAGGGACATCCCTGCTTATTTCAGCAAGACAATGCCAAGCATATTACAATGGAGACCCCGGACTGGTGAGCAGCTGAAGTCTCATATTAAGCAAGAATGGGAAACAATTCTGCTTTCAAAACTACAACAATTAGTGTTGTAGTTCCCAAAAGATTACTGAATGTTGTTAAAAGGACAGGTGATGTAACACAAAGGTAAACATGCCCCTGTCCCAAATTTTCTAGGAGGTGTTGCAGGCATCAAATGTAGAATGAGCTGAATAAAGAATGAAATGTAGAATAAAGTTGATTAGTTAAAACATGAAATATCTTGTCTTTGTACTGTTTTCAATTGAATACAAAAAGGACTCGCAAATCATTGCTTTCTGTTTTTATTTACATTTTATACTGTCCCAACTTTTTTGGAATTGAGGTTTGTAAATGTGCATTGATTGTCTCACTATTTATTGTCTTTAATAAGAATCTATGGACAAGTGTCACCAACCGAAACAGGCCTGTCAAAACAATACCATTTGTTTCGGTACTGACTGTTTCGGTTGTGACAATTTTGGCTCATTTCGGCCACAAAACAAAAGATTTAGCAAGCACATGGTTAGCAACCACTTCTCTGTGCAGATGCACCTTCCTTTTAATCAAATCTACAGTTATGAAATCAAACCTTTTTTCTCTAATATGAAAACTTGGGTGTTTGGGTGTGACGTCTCTTAAAACCACAGACTAATTTTCATACTTTGAAGGACAATTATACCAAAACGCTAAAACCTAGCTACTCACCATGTGGCCTTGATTCATATGAAAGCTGTTCTAATTGTGTGTGGCTACAATCAGGTTCACTGCACAGACTCAAACAGTGTACGTTTCGGTTGTGACGTAGAAATTGGGGACAGCATTTTTTCGATAGGTTTTTTGAATTATAAAATTAATTACAAAATAGATTGCATTATTTTAACTTATATCTGATACAAATTCACATGCTTTATTGAATGAGACAAGTCAAATAATTGGCAAAAATATTTTGGGTATTATTTTTTAATGCACCAGTTTAAGGGTTGATAGTGGGGACAGCCATCTCGCAATAGGAATTTATACTCCCAAGAGTACAAGTGTTGATTTTGGATAAATGTAACTATTATTACTGCAATTTATATCTTGGATTATATTAAAACATAACATGATCTAATGAATGAATTATATAGCATTGAAAGATTTTATTGGTCAATTTCTTACTTTTATCAGAGAGGGACAGCAATTTGCATGACTTTTGTAGAATGGTCCATATACTGTATACAGAGGGATGAAGATACAAAGAGAGTGGTTGTGTAATAGTGAGAGTGTGTGTCTGCGTGAGGTTGATAGATTGGTATGTGAATTTAAGAAGGTGGTGAGTTAATGAATGGGGCCCAGGTTTGTTCAAAATGTCGTGTGTGATTATTAATAGGAGACATTTTTTCTAATGATATACAGTTGCACTCAAAATTATTCAAACCCCTTCACGTTTTGCACACTTTATTGTGTTGTAGATTAAATTAAAAATACATTAAAGCAAATGGTATGAATACTTATGCACATGAGAGATTTCAGTTTTTGATTTTTAATACATTTGCAAAAATGTCTAAAAACATGTTTTCACTTTGTCATTATGGGTCATTGAGTGTAGATTTATGGGCAAAAATGGCAATTTTATCCATTTAAAATTAAATCTACAAGGATTGAGGGTTCAGGCCCAACAGGGCGCAAGTTTATTTTTGACAAAAACAATGTTTTATACATTTATTAAACTGTAATTTTCACATTAACAAACGTATTTTTATTGCAAAGGCAAAAGACATTTCCAATATTAACTGTTCAATGTTTCACTTGTACTACAGCAAAATGCTGAAAGTCAGACGACACCACTTCAGGTAACGCAGTTTGCCGTAGATACTGACAAATGGCCTACATCACGTGACTGTACCAACAAGCTTTGGTGTAGTGGTAAGATTCAAGCAGAGATCTGGGTTCGATCCCCGCCTGATACTAAAGTGTAATTTCATTTTGGACTAAAACAGTGTGCACATGTTCTGGTTTTCTCATACAAGAATGTTTTTTATTAAGACATGTTTACAATATTAACTGTTCACTTGTAGCCTGTTAGTTAATCAATTCAGTCACTGGACACCATGGCAGTTATGCAGTAGCTAACATTATGGGAACAGGTATCCCATGGCCATTTGTCAAGCAAAGAAAAAAGTTTTAATGCAGAATATCATCTGGTTAACATCGCGTTGTTGCATTAATGTAAAAAATATTATACAAATAACTGTGCCATTGGCTACATGTTTTAATCTCACACAAATGCCGACAAAATCCATTGAGCCTGCTACAGAGCAGATGTAGGTTTATGAAACGTGTTGTTATTGTGTGAATTTATTTAAAATCATACTTAGCTAACAAGCTAGTGCGAGATCAATGCATGTATAACCATCACTTATATTAACACCTATACACCATTAATAGTGTTACTAATCCTGATTAATAAAATCATACTTAGCTAACAAGCTAGTGCGAGATCAATGCATGTATAACCATCACTTACGTATATTAACACCTATACACCATTAATAGTGTTACTAATCCTGATTAATAAATTGCTGCTACTGCTGCCCCAGTCCTTTGATTCTATGTCTTACAGCCAATTGAAACCGAAAGTTTCTCCTGCATTGCAGAGGCATTCGAATACCGGGATACTCAATGCTAGTACAGCTGCCATCTGTTTAAGAAATTGCATGTTACTGGCCCTCCGAAGCCCAGTAATCTTCAAAGCCATTGGAGAACATTAAGCTTGTTACTGCCTAGCTGCTACTACCATGTGTTTCAGCTAGCTCCAATTCTTAAACATAAAGGGCCCTATCTTGGCGATCTTGGCGCTTAGTCTAAGCGCATGACGTAAAGTCCATTTTGGGCGTGTCCAAGTCCACTTTTGCTATTTTAACGGCGTGTTTTTTTGGCGCTAAGCACGGCGCAAGGTGCAACTGGGCTGAACCTAGTCGCTTCATTAATTATAAGTGTGTCTTGGGCGTGACATGCAATAAACCAATCAAAATGTCATATCCCATTCCCTTTAAAAGCCTGCTTTTCCACCTTGGCGGATTGCTTGATGGCGAAACAGACATGCTCGTGCGTGTTTAGTGTGATCAAGGAATAGGCTAAATGGAGCATGATCAATATTATTCGGACTAACCATTAGCCTATGAGTTCCCAGTAATTCCAGACAGGGCTGTTATTTTACAAAATATATGCGGTTAAATTTCGTTAAAAGGACCTGCAACAGCTGAGAATAAGCTATCAATGGCTTCAGTCTCACCTTAGAAAACACCAAATTAGCCTGCTTGTTCAGCGAATTTCGTTTGATTATGCAATGAAAGTGTCAAACATAAATTCCGAAGTTCTCGAAGTTCAAGCTTCATCCAAAGTTCATTAGGCTACCTGCATAGTAGGCTAATATTGATTAATAACATAGTCTACATACTGTTATTTTGCCTTAATGATGACACTAAATAGCCTACAATAAAGCTGTCAGGTTCGCAACCCATATGTTCACGCATATTTCCCCTTCTTTAATAATGTCCTGTTTATGGAAATGTGACCAACCTGTTTTACTCGTAGCGTAATCCTTTAAAACAATCCACTTTCCCATATTTCCCACTTTATCAGCTTCTTTTTAATGGATAGCCATTGTCCAGTAACATCGCACATCGCCTGGATGTTGATGGAGTGGGCTGAAAGCAATTTAATGTGCATGGCATTCCCCTTCGCTGAGGGAAAGGTAGGCTATGGACCCTTTTATTATTATGTATTTTTTGATATAGACTACACAATAATACTATTTCACATTGTAATCTTGATATTTTAATCATGCTTGTGCGCGCCCCTGTGTGTAACAGACAGGATGGTACGCGCATTGTGCACGCGCCTTTGTAGACGCACTTATATGCGCCGTTAAAATAACATGTATACAACTGCGACATGACTTTAGACCAGGTCTGTGGTGGTTCTAGCGCAAGCGCTTTCTGCTGGCTCAAGATAGCAATACGCCAAAAAGAATCCTGGCCACTCCTCATCTTAAGACCAACACGCCCAAACGGCGCATGAGTACATGCTAGTTAAGCGGCGTGAGCGTTAGGCGTTATAATGCGCCTACCGCCGGGTGTAAGATAGCAAAGACACTTGCGTTTGGGTTAGCGCCGCTTTGCGCCGGGTGTAAGATAGGACCCAAAGTTATCTACCGCCTAGCTACCCGGTATTGCAGCTTGCGTGAAATTGTAAATGAATAAAGCTTTGTACCGTCTAGCTGCTGTTACTTCCCTAACTCAGCTTGCGTCTAGTCTGGGTGATCGACCCAGACAAAATATTTCCTCCCTGACTCTAGACCACCCTTTTGTATTGCAACACAACAGACGTCCCAAGAAAGGAACGTCTGGCAAAGTAATGCATCTCCCATAATTCTGCACACTCACATGAGCAAAAGGAATGGGGGGTGCATGACGGGTAACCCAGGATCGCTGACAACAGTAGCATCCTAAAACGCATGCTTTCCACAACTTTTAATGAACATTTATAACACTCACTGGCCTATTAACATTCTGTTGCCTCACTAACCCTGATCAATAGACATGCATTCATTGGTGTTCTGTTTGGTGCTACTGTCCATCTTTTGCTACTGTCATATTTTGTTTATTTGGACCTTGTCTGTATAACTATTATGACATGTTCTTGCTTAGTGAAGTTTAGTTTGTACCAAAGCTATGCCCAGAATGTTGCATGCCAATATGAACTGTTAAAATGACTATGTGAACTTTTCTGACCTCATGTGGTCTCAGGGATTACACCAGAAGTGGAACCCTGACACCAAAAGGGGGATATGTAGGGTCAACAGGAACTACAATTCCCTACAGTCCACAGGAGGCTCCTCCTCCATGTTGGAAGTGACGTAGGACGTTGTACCAGTTGTGATTTCCGCACTGTAATGTGATACTGCACAGCGGAAATGCACAACTGGCAATAAAGTTTATAAAAGGGGCAACACAGCCGCTCCTTCTCCCAGTTCTTCCGGTTCAGTTGTCCGCTCAACTCGCCAGGGCCTTCACTGTCTTGTCTCATGGCCCCGTGCGGCCTGCACGCCCAGGGAAGAGCCCTTGAGGCGGGCTCATCTACCCCCGGCTATCGGCCGCGGAGGATCGGAGACGAGACACAAGGAGGCATCGTGAGCACCCGGTGGTCAAGAAGAACCACTAAGCGGACCACGCACTGATCCTGCAGCACAGCACCGCTGGTGAGTCCCCAAAGAGGCAAGGGGTCTGCAGTAGGATCACGCTGCATAGTTCGGGAGAAATAATGGTGCGACCGGTTCCATTATCCACCCCTTCGAACTGCAATCCTGACGACAAAATAAAACAGTTCCAGGGACCCAAGATGAGGCGGCCAGTTCCCCCTATCGCTACCCCTATGAACAGCAACCACAGGATCAGGGCGACTGGATTTCCCCTTTTCATTCTGTGTGCAATCCAACGGAGGAACCTATTTAACAGACTTTAATTCAAGTAAGGTTGTAACATGGGCAATAGCATATTAGTTAGCAACCACAACATGTTTGTGACTGGATGCATGTAACTGTACTATTGAACAAATAGTTTGTGTACATTATAGTAGTGAATCGTGCTTTGCTCCGTTTTGTACCGTACTTTGTGTTCAATAAACTATTACATTTTCCAAGATTGTCTGTATTAATGTTGCTCTTGTGTTGAACTGAGTCAGCCAATGCTAATCGCAGGGATTCCCCAAAATGCCTTCACCTTTTAGCTGAATCATTCTATTAATTTGGTATCGACTGAGTACATAATATTGTGATTTTGCAAAGATAATTATTAATGTGTAATTTTATTGGTAATTAACTTAATTATTAAT
>JAINUF010000056.1:0-125000 GCA_029718625.1 Synaphobranchus kaupii | reverse complement strand
AATAACAGGCTATTGTACGGAACTCATACAACAGGTCGAGACCACTCTTAAATTTTGTTCTTACCTATGACTCGAATAAATCCAAAATAAGAAAACAATGGTGAATGCCATAAAATCGTGTAAATTGTTCTGACCTGCCACATAAGAACTCATTTATGCGTACAATTGTAGCGGGTGTAGCTCGGCTAGTTCGCTAGTAAGCACAGTGAGGTGCAGTAAAGTGAAGGCCTTGTAGCAGGTTACCGCGACAACACTCTCTGGCGACGCAACCCTCAGGGTCAAAATAACGACGTTATCCTTAGCTATCGGCGATGTCGTCTTTAGCTGATTGGTAACGCGTTCGCTTACGAGTGAGAGGAGCGGGGTTCAAATCTCATCTTGGACTTCTGAGTAAAAGTAAGCTTCTCTCTTTCTATACGGTTACACAAGCTTTTCTTTCATGAGCCCCAGTGTGAGCAAAGCAACTACGGTTAGCTTGCTATTCATTTTGATGGATGCGGTATGTTTGTCTTCAGTGGTCATATGACGCCACCAGCATGTATCCAACGCATTCTAGAGGGAAAATTGACTGAAATAAATGCATTTACAACTTTTAAACAGCCTCATTGCATCCATCGTTATGTGGCCACCCCCTTAGAGACTACCTCTAAAGGGCTTCTTCAAACCATCTATAAGAGAGATTATATAAGAGAGAGTCCCTTTTCCATAAGGGAAAACTGGCCAACTGGTCATCTCTAGCCACTGCAGCTTCGATTCTAGCAATGGCAGTGGAACATAACCAACAACCACATTAGATTTGGCAAGAAATGGGGCTCTTTACCCCAGTAGGAAAGAGTACTACTGTGGTAACACCTACAGCATACCAAATCATGATATTAAGTAGTTCCTATTGCCTTCCTTATATATAAACACTGAAATGAGAGGGTATTTTGAGCACAAAAAGAGACGTTTTGCACACGCGTGAACTTAATTTTGCAGAGAAATACATTGTCAAGCAAAGAATCATTCAATTTGAGCAGCCGAAAATACATTTTACACTCAATAAAAGTTTATTTGCATGTCTGCTAATATCCACATATGTGCAGAATTCCGGCATCTTTGTGACTCCATGTACTTCTGCATCGGACAACGTCTCACTTACTCTCTCTCAATATCATGTGATGTAATCTGACCCAGGAGGCAGGAGGAGATCACGAAGACAATGCGGTGGCATGGCGCCTCTCCTATAGGAGAGAATTTATTGACGCAAGCTTTTTCTCGCCTCTCTCCGGGCCCTCTGTTGTTTATGGATGAAAAGAGGGAAGATATGTAGCACGTAATAAACACAATTTATTAAGCCCTTTTCCGAAATACAAATATCAGCACGGAAAAGCAACATTAAAAAAAGTAAAATACCACTTGGAGGGGAAGAAAAAAAACTGTTTACTAAATCCGTCAGTAAATGTCCTCCTAATTCATTATCACAAATGTCGTTTTTTTTAATTTGGCAGAATTTAATTTGTGCGTCTTTCCTAACTGCTGAGCTGTTTGAAAGAGATGCTTTATGCGCTCCCAAGCTTTTCTGGTTTCCCCGCAACACACCGAATCAGAGCCCTATCTACTGTCTCCTGTGTACAGTGTACTGGCAGATGTGTGCTGTTTGATGAGCACTGTTTAGTATGCGACGTGCAGTATGCAAAAAAAATATCCTCCATACTATTTTCCACCCATACTGCAGAAGTGTCATAAGACGTCGCACCCTTGCGCGGCCATGTCACATGTTGTTTTTGTGGTTATTGAAGGAAAACGTCAGCAAAGCTGCGCCTCATTTTTTAAAATGAAGCCGCTCGTCATATTTATGTGACCAAAATGTTTCCCCGTACTTCTTGAAAAGTGTGCTCCCAAATATACTCAGCGAATACTACATTTCTAGAAAATTTTGCCTACTTAACGACTTTCTCATCCTGTCTACTCAACAAGCCTACTTAATAGTATGGAAGGGTGCTGATTCAGACACAGCCTAGCAGTGTGCTTCTGAGCCAGAATGGAGCAAGATGCGTTAACAGTACCCTGTTGTATGACTGTGAGCCAGGCCCAACAAGATAATTAAAAGGAAGTGGCAGATTGGCCAAGGTTTTTGTCAGTGAGATGGCATCTTGTCTTTTACATTGATCCTCTATATATTTATTTTCTTTGGGTGGTGTGGTGTAATTGAGTAGACCTAAAATAATTTTTTGTTATTTTATCACTGATGACTAATGGGGTGGCCTTCGTAGATGCTGAGGTTCTGAGTTGTAACATTAGTAACATTAAGGCGTAATCGTAGTGACATGGCTCAGTAATTCCACTGCTACATCCCATATTTAATTGCCGTTTGGTCAAATCTCTGGCAGGCCTAATGGTTTTGGAATAATCACTGATATTTGATGGGGGACATCACATAAGCTGAATGTTGCTACAGCTCTGCTGAAACGATGGAAAAAAATGTATTATTCTAAATTCTCACCCCTACTATAACACTATTCACACCCCTACGATGCACTTTCTCCATGCGGCAAATCAAGAATAGAGGAAGCGCAAGATGCCTTTTTATCAGATTGGAGAAAATCAAATGTCAGGTTAGGTAAACTCCTGCCATTGTCCTTGACCAAGGTACTGGCCTCAGAACTGGAGTTGGTCCCCGGGCGCTGCACTATGGCTGCCCACTGCTCCTAAGTAGTTAGGATGGGTCAAATGCAGAGGACAAATTACCCCACAGGACCAATATAGTATAACTTAACTTAACTTAAATGTGGTGTTTGAACAGACTGCACAGTAGTTGTATTCTTCTCAAAGTCATTTGCTAGCTTCTTGCTCGCACAAACAAACTAAAAGTTATTTCCAGATCAGCCCAAGTTTAAAAGCACCCACAAACAAATCAGGGCATCCAAAAGCCATACATTGTGTGTGACTAAGGGTAAAGTAAGCCATTACTGGGGAAACTGAAACAATATGATTGCTACCAAAATGGACATTTGGGACAGATTCATTCGGATTGCCTGTTGAATCGTTTCATTGTATGCAGCCTATATGGGAGATTGAAGGACCAAAACGTTGTGGCTACTTGCATGTTATGCTAATTATTTTTTTGGGGGGGGGGGCTTGGTTTTAACAGGGCGTTGCTGTAAAAGAGCATATGTGCTCAGTCAACCTACCCTATATAAATGAAGGATAATAGGTAAATAAATCAATACAATGTAATTTTTTTTCTTTGAGTTAGATGTTGACAGTTTATCAATTATCTCTCTTGGGCAACGCCTATAATTGAGTGGTGTGCAACAATGACTGATAAAAGATCTACTAATGTGGCCTAAGAACGATTTTCAAGGTTTTAATGGGTGAAATGTAGGTATGCTCATTTCTGTCAGGACAACTCACGTATTTAAATGACATGTTTAATGAATAAAAGTGCTGCATAATTATTTTAGTTTGGCGGTGAATGGATCTGCTTTAGTACTGCTCCGGAGCACGGGCATCTCCCCCCGCTAAACAGGAGATGACCAGAAACCCCCCATACTAAAGCAGATCCAAACGACAGGTGGAAGCTGCGGTGGTGGAGGGTGACAGCAGATTTCTTTTAACAAGAGCCGTAAGCAAACAAAGAGCAGCGCATCAGCATTCAAGCAGTACAGAGAGAACTAGGGCGGCAGTGTAGTATAACGGTTAAGGAACTGGTCTTGTAACCGAAAGGTTGCAGGTTCGAGGCTGCAGGTTCGAGGTTGCAGGCTGCCGTTGTACCCTTGAGCAAGGTACTTAACCTGAATTGCTTCAGTATATATCCAGCTGTATAAATGGATAATATGTAAAACATGATAAAAAAGTTGTGTAAGTCGCTCTGGATAACAGCGTCTGCTAAATGCCTGTAATGTAATGTAACTAATTCTTGGCTAAAAAGGGGGCGCTCCATTAGAGGTGTGTGCATGTGATTGGTTGAGTATGTGATGCGTGATCGCTAGCCGATCATGGTCGGCTACAGCGAGAGGTTCTCCGACAGAACTTGCTCTGTGAACCCGTTCGTGGCGCTCATTTCTGTGCATTCGTCTTATCCATGCATATGTAATTTAAGGAGCCCCACATGTAAGACTAAAAAAAGAGGAAAGAATATAATGCGTGCATGTGGGCCCTTACCTGGGCCTTATCAAGGTTTGTAAGAACTGTGACTTTATTGATTGCATCCATTTTTAATTCCTGGAGAAAGCAGGTGCAAACTTCATTCAAACACACTGACATGACATGACATGACATGGCGGTTATTGGCGTTAGGAGGCAAAACACTCGGTGCACCTGGATGTGGCTGCAATGTGCCCGATGAAATGATTCTGAGAATGCATCTCAGATCACGCCATCCGCACCTTCTGGAATGAGCGCATGTATGCCTTGCCCTCCCTGCAGTCATCAGACTACACTGCATTCATACACATTAGTTCATTTTAGCATGCAGGTGCAAATGCAGATTGCATCTCACAAGCCAAATGTGACCCACAGTACTAATCTATATACACTGCCTGGCCAAAAAAAAAGTCACACGCTCTAATATTTTGTTGGACCGCCTTTAGCTTTGATTACGGCGCACATTCGTCGTGGCATTCTTTCGACAACCTTATGCAACGTCACAGCATTTATTTCCGTCCAGAGTTGCATTCATTTTTGGCCGAGATCTTGTATTGACGACGGGAGAGTTGAACCACTCCGTAAAGTCTTCTCCAGCACATCCCAAAGACTTTCAATGGGGTTAAGGTCAGGACTCTGGTGGCCAATTCATGTGTGAAAATGATTCCTCATGCTCCCTGAACCACTCTTTCACAATTTGAGCCCGATGAATCTTGGCATTGTCGTCCTGGAATATGCCCATTGATGGGATAACCTGGTCATTCAGTACATTCAGGTACTCAGCTGACTGCATTTTATTGCTGCATAACGTTGCTGAGCCTAGACCTGACCGATTGAAGCAACCCCAGATCATAACACTGCCTCCAGAGGCTTGTACAGTGGGCACTATGCATGACGGGTGCAACTGCGACTTTTTTTTTGGCCAGGCAGTGTATATATATATATATATATATATGCTTTACTTGCAAGAATTCCATCTGACACCTTACCCACCACGATGAAGATTAGAGTGTGTTTATATTTCAATTACCAGTATCAGTTGATGCAACTGTCTTCTGCAAGTTCTGTGGCGTTTTTTAGGGACTAGAATCCTGAATCCTGTTTCAGCTTAATGGTGTTTCAGAAATTTGGTTTTTGAAATGTTTGCTCAGGAATTGTGTCACACAAAATCTGATGAGATATAGCTGACTTGCTGAGCAACGAATTGCTGAATTGGTCTTCGGTTTTTCGCTGTCAACTTTCAATTTTCTGTTGTCGGTGTACATGTTGTAGCAAGAGAACCAAATGAATAAGCTGAATTTGTGAAACCATTCGGTTTTTGTGCAATTTAAAATACCATTTGAATGCTCAAACAATATTAAACATGTCTTTGTAAATATGTGGATGTTAAGCACATTACTCAATTATTTAGCTGTTATTGTAGTCTGCCTGATGTTAGCACATTGTCAAGTCTCCCTTAGGAATACATACAAGATGGCATCTCCAGCAGAACTGGATGGTAGAACCAGACAAATGATTGCAAAAAAAGCTTTCTTCTACATTTCAAAAGCTGTTTGCTTTTGCAGGTGCTTCTCCAGAACTGGGCTGCTGCAGGTGTGTATCTCATGAAAATGTACAAATAACAGGAAGCTGAATAAATATTCTAATAATAACTGACAGGAATAACCCTGACGAGCAACATGAAGCTGAATAAATACCCTGATTTGCTGCCGGCGATAAGAGCATTGTGTATCCAGCTCTCTGTAAAACACACCATGACCAGCATGCTCTCTGCTGGGGGATGAAGCTAAATCACTCTTGCAGTTATTTCAATGAATGTGGCTTTCTGGAAAAATGGTGGCTGAGATGCATCTTTCATATTAACGTCAGAAACATTTGAAAAAAGATTTGTGTAAATTGTTTCAGATTGAGAGATGAATAAAACCTGATATCAGGGCAGGAGTATTGAAAATGAAGAATAATTGTTAGAAAGTGTTAGAATATCCGTACAAAATGTAAGGTAAAAATAAGTCAAAAAAGAAAGCAAAGTATTACACGTACGTACGTACACACACACACACACCCCACGCATGCATACACACGCACACGTCCAAAGTTGCTTGAAAAAAATTACCAAAAAGAAATGTTGTAGAGCAATAACAGCTAATTATAGCTATTATATATAATTTCACATGTTCAGATCATTTTTTGTACCCTATTCAATCAAATTGTACCAAATGTGTTATTTTTTAGTCTTTTGGGATAATTTTTTATCAAGATCGGCAGTCATTTTGGAAGCCACTGTATATGGAAACAGTGTTCCAATACAAATGCTTTCTGGTGGATGTGGGTGCATTCATTAACCTTACAAAGCACGGTTTCTGTCAGTTACTTAATACAGTGATCATTCTTCCCCATGGCAATAATTTATTTCTTTCAAGATGGGCCTACTGCTTTAAAGAGCATGGCGATATAAATTGTTTTCCATATTCCTTGGCCCTTTAAAAAGCCGGGCTTCACCTTGCGATGAGACTTGCCTCACAGAGACATTGTTAGTGGGCTGAGATTTCCCTTTGCAAGATGACATACTCCCCATTACTCCATCATTCCATTATTCACAGTGGAAGAGTCTTGATAAGTCTGAGGTCAAGATTTGGTTTTAGTGAAAAATGAGGATGCCACCCCACAGCCCAGTCTTCAGTACCCATCCAGAGAGTTTGAGTACGAGAACCACAAATCAGATTAGAGAGTATACGAGAGCAACTGCTTTTGAGAAAAATATGGTGTCTTTTTCTTATAATCCAATCTTTGTCTTTTGTATATTTTTTGGGTTACAAACATGGTTTTCTTTCATTCTAATAAGTGGACTGTCCTGACGTTTCAGACAGGAAGTTTCATTCTAAATTATGAAGATTCATTAGCTGGTGCCCTGTTACTGAAGAAAACCGTTGAGCTCCCTCTGAGGTAGATAACTCGGAAGGGCAAAGTCATATTTTAATAGCCAGTATCACTAAAATAGCCTTTACCTTAATTCCACTGCCATTTTGTCGAAAGGCAGATAGGATTTTAGGCTGTGGAAGTGCTATATCATATTTGCACAGTCCATCCAATTAAAAAAAAACCATGCAGGTTATGCTTTAATGGCTAAAGAGGAAATTTCACCTGCTGTCACCTTAATCCTCACAGGGTTGAATTCCTGCCAGATGGCTGATGACAGCTGCATTTTTCAGCCTTTACAGGTCCTGCAGGAAGGCCATGAGTGTCCTCCTTAAACCAGACTTTAGGGACAACCCTTCTCCTCCTAAAACAAACAGGCTAGTCCCCACATGTGAAAATGGTCAAATGTATATTTCCATTCAGCCAATAAATGAAAGCTTAAATTTTTTTTGTTAAATAAATAGTATCAGCAACACTGCAATGAAACAAATGTTTCAACCATGATGGGACACTACTTTGTGGCAATGGGAGAGGACTTTCATTTTCATATGCTCCCAAGGTTTTTTATTAATTAAAACTAAGCTAGAGGGATATGCACAGTGATAGTTCTGCATTATGTTGGTCAATGTCTATCCGGCTCTGATCTGTTTCAGGAATTCCCACTGTTGGAAAAGAGACAGACATCTCTTAGATGAACGTTTATTTTCACTGTTTCCAGTTTTGACCAAAAACATATGCAGCTTGGATTCATTTGAACATTTGCCCTAACCTTTGACTGACAAATACATTTTGTATTCTTGTGTTATTATTTCCATCACAAGCAGTTTATCAAGTTGGCTTAGGTTATCGCCATTACATTTATGTGTTTCAATCCAGGCCTGTGGCGTAGAACACCGTTATGCAGGATTCAGGAGATCCGGCCCTTTACAGTAAAGCATTCCATTTTAAGCAAAATCAATCATGAATCCCTAAATGAGGGACATATTTAAATACGTTTCTGGCATAGAGAGAACAGCCCCCCCCCCCCCCCCCCCCCAAAAATAGTCCATGAGCTCCATAATGTGTAGAGCTACAATGACCATCATTATCAACAAAGACAATCATTGGCCAATTGCGTGAATTGACCAATTAGAAGACTTCACTTGTTACAGACCAATGATTAGTTTAAACACAATAAGTTTTTGATTAATGAAACCTCGCGATCAGATCAAAATCACAATTTTTTTAGAAAGCATGGTACGTACCCACATGGACTTATACTTGCATTACAAACAATATCATGGGGTCTCTGGCGATAACACAATTAGTGGTCATTATTAAAGGTTGTATCAGCGATTTTGGGTGGAAACATAAATGATCACATTCATCTGATTTTTCCTCACGATCCGCTAGCTGCCCGCCCCATAAGCAGGCCGTCAAAAAACCGCGTCTCTGTAGGCAGCCTATGCTCCGAGATCGTACACAAAAACAAATGGTACTACCAACCACTCAAAACCAAAATAAACAGTATTCCAACCAATCACAATGATCTGCACAAACGCTAATACTCTTATCTCGCTGAAATCTTGATGGATTTACGAATGGTTTGGTTTCTTACAAACGTTATTAACGTGGTTATAATTCTGGATGCTTGAACACTATTTTTTAAAACATAACATAATTATTCATAAGTATGTTTGTTTGGGATTTCGCTTCAGAAGTGACGTCACCCAAAATCGCTGATACAACCTTTAATGGAGAGGAAGGAAAGTGTCTAAAACAGGGGTGGGCAACTCCAGGCCTCGCGGGCCGGTGTGTATGCAGGTTTTTGCTGCCACCAGTTACCACGGCTCAATCAGCTAATTAGTCATACACACAATCACGATTCACTCGTAAATTACAGGACGATAAAACGCTACAATACACGCATACCGGCACAAGAACATTCATCAGCTGTTGTTCATATCGCGGATATGTAGATTAAAATATCAGATCATGTAAACGATTGGGCTAATTAAATAATTAGTAACTGGTGGCAGCAAAAAACCTGCATACACACCGGCCCGCGAGGCCTGGAGTTGCCCACCCCTGGTCTAAAAGCACTGGAGTATAGCACTGGTACAGTACACACAGACTAATATACTCTGCAATTTGCAATTTAACCATGCAGGCACAAAAAAATTAATCCCAAAAGATCGTCATTTACAATTAAAACAATTATGGTTTTGTACAAACACCAACAACAAGGAATCACCTGTTAGGAGGCCACAAGATACCTTGGAGCAGCAGAAATTAGAGATTTCCCCAAGCAGAATGGCAGAGCACTACCCATAGAGGTAACTAGAGGGTAATTCAAATTCAATTCAAGTCCATTCAATCCTATGAATAACTGCTAGAGGGCCAAAAACAGCGGAAATAGGCCACTTTGAATCACTGCTGATGGGGAGACTTGAAAGATCGCTGGGTTATCTGTCAGTGTGAGAGCAGGATCTGTTGCAGGAACATGGATGATTGAGCCTCCGTGTTCCGACAAGGCCTGCTTCCACTGTTCGCCGAAGTGATGCGTTTGTCCCTTCATGCGTTGCTCCCCTACATACTAGATTAGTGTGGGGATGCTGCTGTCCAAGGGGTTTACAGTTGTAGGCAAGACATGCAACTGACCTCAGGGTACCAAATCTAGGTAGTATTAACAAATTGTAGGTTGTATAACTAATGGAAACTAAAGTAAATTAGATGCTTTCTCGTGTCTGGTTTGAATTGCTGCCTGTACAGCCAGCTTTGAAAGAGTTATCGCCACCTAGGGGCAGGTTGGTGAAAGTACAGCAAACTGGCTTGAACAAATGATGAGCCCTGGTCACACAGCACTTTGAAGGAATGCAGTAATGTCCTTGTATATCAATGTCTGTTACAAGTTTGTGGACCTGGGGATGGGCATCTTACCAAATACTGCTGTACTAGCACAACTGTATGACAAGGGCTTAGGGGCACAACTGACATTAATTGCAGAACGTGACAAAAACCTTGTTGAAATGATCCATCGGTTTGAAAGTACAGAAAGCACACGCAAAGCCAATAACATGACAAATGATTGGTCGTGTTATTTGTTTTGCACCAATCATTGGTTGTGTCATTAGGTTTGTGTGCGCCAAAGGTCTTTGCACCCGCTAAAGGTCTTAGTAAATCAGGCCCAAAGTGTACAAGATTGAAGTTAAAAAAGAATGAATAATAAGCACTAGCACAGCAGATGCACAGTGGAGCCAATGTGACAAAACAGAGAAACTGACATTGTATTACAACCCCAATATATAATAAACCGAGTTTCTTTTAGCTAGCATACAAATTCCTTAAGGCTGTTAATCTGTTCCAATTCAATGTTATTTGTATAGCACTTTTGAGAGACACGGTCACAGATGTTTTACAGAAAAACTGGAAAATAAATTAGGCAAAACCAACCAAGCCTGAACCACCAAAAAAAAAACCCAGTGGGCACACTCCACAGTCGGGAGGGAGGGAGGAATGAGAGGATGGCAGGGGGAGGAGGGAGGGAGGAGGGAGGGAGGAATGAGAGGATGGCAGGGGGAGGAGGGAGGGAGGGAGGAATGAGAGGATGGCAGGGGGAGGAGGGAGGGAGGGAGGAATGAGAGGATGGCAGGGGGAGGAGGGAGGGAGGGAGGAATGAGAGGATGGCAGGGGGAGGAGGGAGGGAGGGAGGAATGAGAGGATGGCAGGGGGAGGAGGGAGGGAGGGAGGAATGAGAGGATGGCAGGGGGAAGTGGCAAGAAAAATAAAATCAAATAAATCGCCAGTGGGAAATACACAGTATTATTTCACTATATATCCAAAAACTGTCATAAAATGAATAAAATATTTTTGTCCATTATAAAACATATACACATTCATACTCACTCCCAGGAAAATGTTATATTCATCTAACACATATGCACAGTATATTTGAATGAGTATTTTCCATTCCCTAAGTGACAAGTATTGCCATACCATGTATACAGTTTATATTATGTACGATAAGATTACAATATTCCACCATCAGGAAAATGCTGGCAAATGTTCTAGCTTCAGGGCAAATCAAACATAAAACATGACTGAGGCACCTATGAATGCTTACACTACAGTATGTGAAATGCACTCAAAATGCGAAAATAACAAGATTGAACATATGGCACAACACTGGGGCGGAGTGGAAAAAACATACATATTTGAATATCACAAGCGGTAACGTTAATACTTACATTTCGAGGAGGGAATGTCCCCCATGCGTATCCCTCAGGCATATTCTCCGACAGAAGCAATGCTATGGTATCTTGGTAACTATGGCATCTTCTTCTGACCAGTCTCAACATCCATATAAGCAGGCGAGGACTTTCTCTTGTCTTGCTGATGAGTTATTAAATTAGTTAAAACTTGCAAAAAATAAGAGGAAACGACTGTTACACCTCGGCGAGCGAATGTACATTCTAAGTTGTTTGTGTAAACTAATAACACTAGAAATGTTGCTACGCCCGGCTGTAATTTATTGTTCAAAGCATCCAATAAGACATTGCAAACACCGTTGCTAAGGATATAATATCCTATATTGGATAAGACAGTCGTCAATGAAACCAGAATGAACTGGAATGTGCCGAATTAGTCCTTCTCTTCTCTTCTTTTTTTTTTTTTTTTGTTTCCAAATCCGAATATTAACGAGCAAGTTCGGGTAGAAAAAAATATCTGTTCCAACGCATTATTCGTGCTTTCCCGAATACGGTATTCGACTCCGGATACACCCCTAGTAGGTATATTTGCAGGCGAGACTGGGTGGGGGGTTGCTACGCGACATAGTGACACTTAGAAACACTGTATTGTCACAAATTGTGTACTAATAAAGCTAAAACATGGAATGTGTTGTTACCACTCATAGTTTGTTTGAAGGAGAAATTAATATCTGAGTTGAGCAAAATCTTGGCACTGCAGCCATGGCCACTAGCAGGTCTGCACGAAGGGGTTAATGAGCTGTTATTTATTAATCAATCCTCTGTGGTTACATCTACTGCACAATGAATACACAGATTGTATAGTCTTAAAATAGACAAATGCTGGGAATGCCTGATTCATGGATTCAATTTTGATCAACAGGTGATTATACACTGCCTGTACACACACGCATACACACACACACACACACACACACACACACATCGTTATCCTGTGTATACGAGCATGTCTGCTACACTGCCTGGCCAAAAAAAAAGTCGCACTCTAATATTTTGTTGGACCGCCTTTAGCTTTGATTACGGCGCGCATTCGTCGTGGCATTGTTTCAACAACCTTATTCCATGTCACAACATTTATTTCCGTCCAGAGTTGCATTCATTTTTGGCCGAGATCTTATATTGACGACGGGAGAGTCGGACCACTCCGTAAAGTCTTCTCCAGCACATCCCAAAGACTTTCAATGGGGTTAAGGTCAGGACTCTGGTGGCCAATTCATGTGTGAAAATGATTCCTCATGCTCCCTGAACCACTCTTTCACAATTTTAGCCCGATGAATCTTGGCATTGTCGTCCTGGAATATGCCCATTGATGGGATAACCTGGTCATTCAGTACATTCAGGTACTCGGCTGACTTCATTTTATTGCTGCATAACGTTGCTGAGCCTAGACCTGACCAATTGAAGAAAACCAAGATCATAACACTGCCTCCAGAGGCTTGTACAGTGGGCACTATGCATGACGGGTGCAACGGCGACTTTTTTTTTGGCCAGGCAGTGTATTATTGGGGTTTTGTGCTTCAAGTGTTTTTATATTCTGCCAGACAACTATAAAGAGATGGATTTCAGATAATGGAATCTATTCATCTCTGCACAAATAGCACAATTAGCCAAAATAATACAATTATTTAAATATGGTCCAGACAATTATTTTAAATAGCATATTTTAAGAACTCATTATGTAGCAAGTAGTTGTAATAATTTTGAAGTCCCCAAGTCTGTAATCATAGCAAGTAAATATTGTACCGCCTGCCAACCTCACAGGGTCAAACTACCCCTTGTAAATGTAGTGTGGCACAGTGCATTGTGGGCCAGCAGAGCAACACATTGTTGCCCTTGAGGTGCTTTTTCATAGAATAACAATATAATACTACAGTTGAGCATCTCATTAGCAAAACAAACCTCAGCTTTCATGCACTTCAAAACCTCATAATATATGGCTGTGGAGGCCATTCACCACATAGGAATATAGAAAAAATTATTAACAGCTCCAACCATCAGATAAAGGGGAAAACAACGTTTCTGAAAATATAGGAAGGCTGCACTTCTTTCATGGCTGATACAGGCAGACTGCAGGTTCCAGATTGATTAGAGGAAGTGCTACTGCGCCAATAAAAACCAATTGTCAAGACCAGTCGTTAAGTCTGCACTGCCTTTGTCCACAATGACTGGAGCAGTCGCCAAGTGTGAACCAAGCTTAATGTTAGGGACAAACATTACCCTCGCTAGTTAACAACCTGCAGTTCAGAGTAGCTCCCGCAACACTGTAAGTCGTGGAGAATTCCTACAGCACGGATATTCAAATCTGGCCCTCAAATCCGGTCCTGGTTTTCTTTCTCCCTGGTAATTAACTGAACAATTTGTGCTACTTATTGGCCAGACTGTCTTCACACCTGACCCCCCAGGTAAAGGAAGGGTGGGAAACCAGCAGTTTTTGGTCCTCAATAACAGGGTCCTACAGTATGCCTGGGTGGGTAGACTGCAGGGTTAAAACAATCAAAAACAAGCATTTATTACTGGACTGAAGATTGCTGGCTAATTGTGTGGTTGTGAGAAGACATAACTGAGGCATGGAACAGACCATTAGGAAGCTTCTCATTATGCAGTCTATTCATGGGCTACAGAATAATTCAGAAATTCAATTTAAATTCTTTATTTATCTCGGAGAACACATTGAGGGTGTGCATTTTCAATGGCGCCGAGGTAAAATTAAAAGACAATTGTTAAAAAAAGAAAGAAAGAGAGTGAAGATTAAATAGAAAATAAATAACAAAAATAAATGTTAAATAGAAAATAAAATAATAACAAAAATAAATAAATAGGCAATGTCAGTTAAAGCAATTACATTCAACATCAACAAGAGATAGGAGAATTAGATTGTCCCAACTAAAAGCATTTACATTCAAACTCAACAAGAGATAAAATAAGAGATTTAAAATGATCCAAACTAATAAGAGAGTCGAGTTTTAAAACAAGTTGCAGGTTGTTCCAGATCCTAGGTGCACAACATTTAAAAGCAGTTTGACCATGAACTGTGGCAGTTGGAGAACCAACCGGTCCTGTGAGCGGGTAAAATGACTACTAACTTTCCATTCAATAATCGAACATTATGCTGTCTATCCATAGACTACAGAATAAATGTGGACTTTTCCTTTTGAGGGAAAAAACTAAAACAACCAATAAATAAGGCTGAAGTTGTACATTGCTATCTCTATATTTGTTGACAGTTTATCTGGAGACTTTCCTTATCTCCTCTGTGCATTTTTGAGAACCGTCTCTCGTTGGAGGAGAAAGAGATGACTCAGAGGGGTATGGTGTTAACCTAAAGCAGGCCTCTGTTTTCAGGGCTGGCTTAGGTGTTAGATAAAGACATTTTGTTACCATGGTTATTCCTCTGTAAGTCACTTCGCTAATTATATTTCCCATCACTAGCGATGCCATCAAAGATCGTAACAGCATTTCATCCATAATTCACTTACACAGTATCTGTATGTCCTCCAAGCCACAATTATTGATTTATTTATTTTTGTTCAGTAAAAGCAACACTTTTAAAAGACCGCTTTCTTGTTGTTTTAATTACCATGTATTTTGGCAGGCTATGTCATTTTCAAAATATATTTAAATTGCCCTCACAGACACCTAGTTAAAATGAGATGCACTAATTAATGCTCTATGTAGAAAAAAGATAGTAAAACCTACTATTGGATGTGTTATAGGATGTGCCCTGAAATCTAATTGCAAGGTGCAAATAAAGAATATGTAAGTAAACTGAGATAAATAAAATATGTGCATGCATTTGTAACAACACACGATATGGAATATTCTTCAAGAATATGTATAGAATCTACTTTTCTTGATCAGCATAATGGGACATTGATTTTACAACATTTTTATGTACGTTACTATAGGCGTTGTTTTTGCCCTATCCCTCCCCCATCCCTCCAATGGGGCGAGGCTTCTGAGTGGGTATTCACTAGGGATGCTCCGATCAGGTTTTTTTTGGCACTGATACCGATACTGATGCCATGCAAACAGTACTGGGCTCGATACTGAGCAGAGTGGTGTGGATTCAGTCTCTTTAAAGAGGGACTGAGCGAGGGAGAGGGGTGGGGGCGGAGGAGCTGTGTCCATCGTCATTTACATAAATGAACGTACATTGTACAAATTATTTCGTATAACTCAGATCAAACTTTCAAACTAGACATTGCACATCAAATATGAATCAAGATTCAGCAACTGCATGGCCTATTTCTCGCCTCAAATATCTTCAGAACCATATTTTAGTGGACTATTTAGGTGGAATAAGAGAGGTTATGAACAGGACGCCACGTTGTTCCGGTTTAAAAACGTGGAGGCAAAATGAAAGTAATGTAGCGGGTCTAACCAATCAGGTGTCGGCTGTTTCCGTTGTGGCCAACAACAATTATCCACATGACGTACAGAGGTACCTCCAAAGAGGTACTCTGACATCACGAATGGGGCGGGGGCAGTGTGGGGAGCAGAAAGGAAATTTCAACCGTTAGGGGCAGCACAAAGACACAGTTTCGTATGATATACAATATTATTTCAGAATAGTTGCAATAACGGAATGCATGAATAAGTTTCACTATAAGGTAGGCATAACAAACACGTTTACAGCGGGGGGGGGGAAAGTGATCTAGAGTGTAGTTACCCTTTAAACTGTCTGGAACTGCTTCTACAAATTCACTTTATGGGTCTACCATCTTTGGACAGCATATGCACAACACTTAGCACAAGCTAATCAATTTGCTTATTTAGGAGTATAAGAAAATAGCTGAGGTCCCATCATAAAAGCTTACACTAAGCTATTGCTTGAGCTTTGTCAGGGTTGGAGTGAAAACCTACAGAACGGTAGATCTTCAGGAACAGACTTGGAGACCAGTGGTATATAGAAGTAATGCAAAGTCCTAAAGGTATGAAGAAGTAATGCAGAGTTCTAAATGTTTAAAGGAGCGATCCTAAAGGTGCACAGAATGGATATTCAAAGCTGGGCCTCAAATCCAAATCTGGCCCTGGTTTTCTTTCTCACAGGTTAGTAACTGAACAATTAGTGCTGCTGATTGGCCAGACTGTCTTCACACCTGAGTCCCAGGTAAAGGGAGGGTGGAAAACCAGCAATTTTCATACCACAAGGACTGTAAATTTCATACGTAATATGTAATTCTCATACATTTGTAATTCTCCAGCAATTCTCATACCACAAGTGTTTGAATACCATACCCTGCAGGGGTATAAAAGAATGATTATGGTATGTATTTCATATGTATTTTATATATTTGATGGAATATAGTTATAATCTATAATCTGCATTGTACCTTAGTCTTACACAGTATATTTTCACGTACTGTATGTACCAGTTGTTTTCCGAAAACATTTGGAGCTTTTGTTCCAAGTTGGGTCTTTGTACAGATTTGTTGGTATGCTTGTGGTGGTTCACTGCTGTTATAAATTGCAGTGTAAGTCTTTTAAGTAAATGGAAAACTACAACGCAACTCAGAGTGAAACCTTTTTTAAACCACAAAAAAGCTCCCCCTGCAGTTCTGTGCTGTCTCTTTCACTTAGTTTCTCCATTATTTACAAAAAGCATGTCACCAGCTGACACTATGAAAGCAATTAAGCTGTCCAAGTACAACCTAAGCCCAGCCCGTACACAGAACCCATAGTCTTTGATGTGATTTCTATCCCTTTAATGTCATGTACTGCAGATTAGGAAAATGAAATAAAAGTTTGGAGGCCCAGGCAAATTAAATAAAAGGGACACACTTAACACTCAGAAGGATTTTAACGCAAACTGGCATCCGCCCCTAAGCGTTGATTGACATCTGCCGTAATATAATGTCATGCTTCCCTTAACACGTACAGTGTGCCTTTTCAGCCCCCGTCAACAGACAGCGATAGGATGCCTTTCAAAAATGGCTTAAGGTCGCACGGCTCCTTGTTCACCAGGGGTTGGCCAATTCAGGGCAGCTGTCCCTCAAGTGTCCTGCAAAAACCCACCTATATGACAGTGACATTCTCCTTAAATGCACCCACCTATTTCTCTTGGGGTTACTCATAGAAAAGCATTCAGAGTAAAGGGCACATGACTGTGGCACCTTTATAAGGTAATTTACCTGCTTTCCACCAATTGGGGAAAATCCAGTTCTATAATTGGGTCCCCGCTGCAGAATGCAAGCTAAGACATCACCCCTGCCAGAGTAACTAACTGAGACTTTGAGACTCAGACACTGGTGGTAAGTGCTTCGCCCCTTCCTAAGGTATTTGTAATGGCGATAGAACTCCGGCTAGCACGCGCATGCCTGTACTCCTGCTAACACGCGCATGCCTGTACTCCTGCTAACACGCGCATGCCTGTACTCCTGCAATCTTGTCACGGTGCCGTAGTAACGCTACACACAGAAAGGTTCATCCAATTGTAGTCTCACAAGGGACAGGGGTGGGTGCAAACATATTACTTTACTTTACTGGCATGGCAGACGCTGTTAACCCGAGCATTTACAATGCAAACACAAATTTGGAAAATACATACCCATTATTTTTTACAATGTTTTGTCTACCAAGTAAAAAAAACAAAACACATTCTTATTCTTTTTTAGCACCTAAAATAGATTGGTACGTGAATGCCCACACTGTTAAAGTGGAAATTGATTCCACGGGACAATTGTGAAATAGCAAAGACAAATTCAAGGATCCATATTTTCACAACAGGATCACGTAGTCGAGATTGCTATCCTGCTGAGGCTTCATGAAATATGTATTCCTATTGAAACAAGAAAATATTGAATCTGCAGATTACAGCACTGGCTCTGAGAGCTGTTCATTCTCAGACTCTGCTATATTAAATTTTGTTTGGTTTCACCGCTAAACATCTCCTTTCCCTGCTTTAAGAGAAACCTTGATTCACACGTACGCGCTTAATGCATGTACATCCACATATATGGAATAGTGTGTGTGTGTGTGTGTGTGTGTGTGCGTGGAAAAGGGCTGTCAATGCTAATGCATCAATTTAATGTTAATAAAAAGGATGCAATTAACACACTTTCTCATAATTCCAGTTTTCACCAAGCAGTCATGTTGTGATTTGAAAAGCTAACCCTGCAAATTTCTGCTGTGATAAATGATGACAGACAGATAATCAACAAGGGCCTTTAAACTAAATGTTTAATTTTGTACATCTGTGTTTTGTTTGCAGGCCTGATATTCGAATAGCATGTCGCATTTTGGTTACCAAGCCACCAAAATCTGATAGCCCAGCCAAATCTTTGGTAGCCCAGGCATATACTGGTATACTGGAATATAGTAAGATATTTCTGCTAGTCCAAGCAAGTGTCACATTTAAAAATACAAAAGTGGTTTGGTATTTATTTAATACAATTTATCTTGCATTGATATGAACAAAACATTAGTAGGCTAGTAGACGTTATTGTCCTATGCATTAAAAAAATACAGCCAGTGCATTTCAATGCAATGAACAAACAACATACTACATATACAAACATAATATACAACATACACAACATATACAAACAATATAAGAAACAATATCTTGAATACACCATAAGTAGGACTGCCAGTTGTCTCCACCATGTGACCTGCAGGGATTTAAACTTGTATTTCGATAGTTATCCTCCAGGGGTCCCCATATGCACTCCAAGTCATACGATTGAGTCTCTAATTGAAAAATGTATAAAAACAATTAGTTAGAGAGTCAGGAAGGAAAGCGAACATGGATGGAAGTTTAAATGCTATGAAAAGAGGGGCTGTGTTCGGATGAGAAATGTATCCTTTCTTCCTGTCGTTCCCTTCCCTTGCTTCAAGGGGGGAATCCTGAAAATGCCAGGATGAAATATGGCAGCCACACCAAGTGGGATTTGGTTCCAATTTAAGAAAGGGGAGGGAGTAATTACATTCCCTCACTCCCTGGTTTATTCTCCCTTCCACCAAGCGTATAAAATGCAAGCTTCCAGCAAGTAGGGATTCCCACAATGCAATGTTCCACACGGAAAAAGTGGGCGGTCACATTTTAACTCTATGGTGTTGCACTTCCTATGTGCTGCAAGGGCCGGTTCAGTTCCATTTTTGTTCGCAGTAGATATGGATGGATAACTTCAAGGGTTTCTTCTCCTGACTTATTTTTCCATAGAGTTCAATAGGAATATTTGTCAGGAGAAACAATCCTGACAAAGTCTACAGCCATGACAGTATAGAAAGCATGTACAGTATGTCTCAAAATGACCGACAGAATGAGGGGTCTTGTATAGGGATGTTAAATTGCTCAGTGTAATAAGTGTTAGATAGCCTGGGTGAGTGTTGTCTTTAATGATGCACTGTGCCCCCTGCCTGCAGCGGATGGAATAGATATTTTAAAGGTGCGTGGCTCACTAACTGTTATTCTGGAAGTTAGGTTAACAGTTCTTTTGAGCTGGTTCAAATGTTTTACAGTTAGGTTACCGAACCACACTGTTAAGCCTCTGGTAAGAATGCTATCAATGGTGCACTGAAATTAGCCAAGGTTTTTTTTGTGGACATGCCAAATTTTTAAGGAGAAAGTAAAGCTCTTCTTAGACCTTCTTTAGTACACAGTTGTATTATCAGACTAAGTAAGAGAGTCTGAAATCTGTGAACCAAAGCATTTAAGATTTAAGCATTTAATAATCTCAGCAACAGCTCCATTGATACTGGACTGTGAATGACCCTATCCTTCCTAAAAATCGATAATGATCTCCTTTGTTTTATCTAGATTATTTTATGAGAGATTATTTTATGAGGGGTTCTTTTCCTTGCACCACGGGGACAGCTTTCTCATTGGAGGCGTTAATCAGGCCAATCACAGTGGATGCATATCTGGCTCCCAGTCTAACCGTATGGGGTCTAGCGGTTTAAAAATTTGTATAGCCAGGCACAGATCGAGCATTCAACCCCATTGTCTGCTTCCTTCTCCTGCAGCTGCAGCTACCACAAGGCTTTCACAACCCGGGCCAGCTCAGTACGCCCCTGCAGAAAGCACAGGCTTTTCGGCACCATAGACTCAGAGAGCTCAGGACCTAATTCCTCCAGTCTTCCAGTGCACCGTCCTGACAGCGTGACTCTGGTTCTACTACCTGCTAAAAGGATGAACCCCCCAAGGAGTAAGCTCATGAGTTCATTCTCCCAGCCCCCCCCCCCAGGGACAACCAGGGGATGCCATGACAGGGATATAGTGATATATGTGGAGTGGAGTACATGGGGAAAATGGTGACGGCTAAGCTGAGAGACTATGTACAGCAGCGCAGGAGTCCACCGTGCAACACGATGAGTGTCATCTTTATAATCTGTCATACCCTCATTATTTCACCCCCATTTTCCCCCAGTTTGGAATGATCACTTTGGACAAAATCTAGAGAACATTACATTAGCGTGAGGTTGCAGACAATTAGCGCTGATGGGGGTGGTCAATTTAGTGGATTATCTACTATGAATGGACAGGCAAATTGACACGGGTGCAGTTTGTTAATTTTAGGGTGAGAGTTAAGGGTTGAATATATCCTCCGGTTCTTTCTATGAGGCGAAAATGGCTACATCGAATGTGCGCTCAATGACGTTTCGGGTGCGCATCTTTGTAGCGCCTCTCCGATGGTGAGGCCGGGTCAGGGACAGGTGTCGTGATCCAGGTGTGTAAGGGGTAAGCACGGTCACCTTCAACATTGATATTAGTTTGCCGATTATTGAACAGGCAATAATATGTGCATTTACAAAATTATAATGATGCAAAAATTGCATTTCCCTAAGAGCCAGGCATCACTGTACTCCTCATCCCTATAGCCTGCTGTACGAGAAAATTAAAGCATTATGAAAGGATCTGGATATTTAGACACAACGTTTGTGACGATGGTGTTGGTGTTTTCTATTGCCGAACACATGCTCAGTTTCAGATGAGGAGATCGACTCAACACGTGTCCCCATCAATTGCTCCTAGCACATTTGGGAGCTCTGCTATATCATAAAATCCCTGTTTAATTGAAGACACTGGTGCTAAAAGTACTGAAGTCACATTTCTAGACAATTCAAGTTGAGCATAGAAACATGTTGTATATGTTTAGCTTTTTTAAGTCCACCCTATAAATATTGTTAACAGAAAAGGTGCCTAAGCAATGCATAAAAACAGCAAAACTTTTAATGGCTGATTTTATGGATCAATTATATTTTCGGATTTGATTTTCTCAAAATAGACATTTTGTGACTTCAGTACTTTTAGCACCAGGGTCTTCAATTTCATTGAGAGCATCTTGGTTATTTGGGAACCATATATGATTCTTCACACAAATTCAGGACTTAGGACAGCTGACTGTAATGCTGACTGTGACATACCAGGTACAGAAGCCGCCAGGTGCTAAAAAGAACTAGAGACCAAGAAATAAAGGGTGGCCAGAAGTCTTGGTGCTACAGGGATTGCATGACTCCTTCTGGTTTGTGGTTCCAGATAGTCTTCGATTTCCTCCAGCAAATCATGTATAATGTGACATGGCAGTTGATACATTCGGACACATTTTTTTTTCGGATTAAATCGGATTTGGTTGTTTATTTCCATAATCTCCTCTCAATATTTGCGCATTGAAAGGGAAACTCCTATAAATGCATATGTAATAAGGCCAATGTGCAAAAAGCAAAAAATCTCACCCCTGTCCACTTATCACATGCACAAAAGGCCCATTGCGTCAAATCAAATCAAATAAATGTTTATTTATATAGCGCATTTTAACAACTATAGGCGACGGAGAGGAAGCCGGACAGCAGCGGTGAGGGAGTCCAGTTGACAGCAACTCTCAAGATATGAGTCTTGACTGTTGCTTTTTAACACTGAAAGAGTGCAAAATGTTTGTACATCTGGCCCTTTGTTTGAGTTTATGGTCATTGCTCCTCTCCAGGAATAGCACTTTCTCAAATGCAAGATCTCAAGCCATCTTTTTACTCCACTATTCACCATTTAAGCTTGCACTGTCGGAAGAGGACACTTTATACGTAGCTTCTTGACCGGAGGGGGATTCCCTTGTGCGTGATCAGATATTAATGTCCTGCCATGTGTGGGTCCCCGAACCCCGGGGTGACCGTATAACTGAATATGTACTGCCCTGCGCCACCCCTGCTGCCTGGCATGGCACTGTCTGGATTCAACCACACACTTGAACAGTAGCATCCAGAGCTTTGCATATTTGTCAATTAATCAATATGAAGATTGTTCTGTTCTGTTGTGTTATTACTCAGTTCTAGATCTAGATTATTATTTTTTTCCCCCACAGAAGGATGTATCTATCACAGTATGAATTTAAAAAATCTGAAATGTTCAAATTTGAGCAGCCTTGCTGGACGCCCCTAGCAGATTCAGAAGAGCAAATACCCTCATGTGCAGAACAAACAGCAATAATCACCGGGCATATAAAATCAAATATTTAACCAATGGGTGATAATAGCTACCAAATTCCCTTTTTGCACCACAAAGGTGAGAAGCACCATCTGCCCCAGGCCTGTGACTACAACCAGACAGAAGCACCATCTGCCCCAGGCCTGTGACTACAACCAGACAGAAGCACCATCTGCCCCAGGCCTGTGACTACAACCAGACAATGCCATATCAAAACCGCAACAATGGCTGGGAATACATACGTATATGGACAAGCTTTTTTTTCATAATTCACGGTGTATGTGTGTGTTCTGAGGCCTTCCAGACATTGGTTTTAGCATTATGCGCCACTCACTGAACACAAAGTGATGTGTGGTGAGCATTCTGGCGCAAAATGGCTGCCGTTGCATCACCCAGGTGGGTGCTACACATTGGTGGTGGTTGAGGCGAGTTTCCCTCCTCTCATCATTGTAAAGTGGTTTGAGTGTGAGAAAGGCGCTATGTAAATGCCAGGCATTATAAGTCTTTTTTTTTTTTAGTCGTTATTTTAATACACAGACTTGGAAACAGCTGTCAACTGCCATTGGCTAGTGTGACAAGACATTTAGGCGACACCCCCGCCATGTGATAGACTAGCTGCCACGCTATTGTGTTTGTTGCATTTGGTGGACAGGTAGGCAGGACGGGTGGCATGTGTGTGTGTGTGTGTGTGTGTGTGTGTGTGTGTGTGTGTGTGTGTGTGTGTGCGTGTGAGGCGGGGGGTGTTCAGTCAGCATTCCATGTACATTTTAGGCATTTAGCACACTTGCTTATATTGCTTACGTACAATCCATTTATACAGCTGGATATTTACTGAAGAAATTCAAATTAAGCACCTTGCTCAAGTGTACAATGCCAGTTACCCCACCTAGGATCAAACCAACAACGTCTTTACTGTTAGATTGAACGTGCTTAAGCAAACCGACCAGTTCCCAGGTGAGCGAGGGTAATGACTCATCAAAATGATTTTCGGTTGGGGGAACGGAAGATAGAGGGAGTGGACTGAGACTCAGAGCTTCCCTGCAAAACCGGGGCCAGTTGCTTCGGCCGGGTATGATTGCAAAAATTAATTGAGCTTGAAAATGACTATCATGGGGGCGGCGGGGGAAGGGGCGGTAGGGGGTGCTGTTTGGATCATAACCCACCATCCTTCTGAGTCTACCTGAGGAAGCCTCCCCAAACCAGACGGCTTCGCCCGTCCATGTGATCTGCAGGGGGTCGACGAGCAGCCTCGTTCAAGCCTATAAATCACGCTGCAGAGCAAGGGAGGAAAATGTATTTAATGATGCCGAAAAAAATTGTGTAAAAACCGGTAAAGGGAAAACCAAATGAACAATTTGAAGACCCATACAGCCATAAGACTTCCACTGCATTCGTCCCATATTCTGCCTGGCAACAGTCAAACTCTTCCTGTTGTAACACTGATTGAGCTTTAGATTTTAAATTATATCAGGAAGATGAACCCCCCCACCCCAATCAGTGTTATTCTGTTTTTAGGAGGAAAAGGCAATTATTCTGTTGTTTGTGGAAGCTATATTGCAAATAACTAAATAACGGTTTTCAGTGTTAATTGATAGGCATGTACCAGGGGTGGGAAACTCCAGTCCTGGAGGGCCGGTGTGTATGCAGGTTTTTGTTGCAAGCAGTTGCGCTGGCTTATTCAGCTAATTAGTCATATACAGAAACAACGAGTCATTCATAGATTAGACCACAACAAAACGCTAAAATACATGCACAAGAACATTCATCAGCTGCTGTTGATATAATGGAATGCAGCTAAAATGTCAGTGACATCTCAGTGGACATACAGTTAAAAAATGAAGATACTTTAAAAATACATTAAAGCAAAGGGTATGAATACTTATGCACATGAGAGATTTCAGTTTTTGATTTTTAATACATCTGCAAAGATTTCTAAAAACATGTTTTCACTTTGTCATTATGGGTTATTGAGTGTAGATTGAGTGTAGATTGATGGGCAAAAATGGCAATTTTATCCATTTAAAATTAAATCTACAGCACAATAAATTGTGCAAAAAGTGAAGGGGGTTGAATAATTTTGAGTGCAACTGTACGTGTTGTTCACGTGATAAACTTACCAAACTTACTTACTTTGGACATCTAAGATACAATTTATATATTGGTCATAAGTCTCAAGTATAAATGCCAAACATAGATAAGAACTGATATGAAAAATATTCCAGTCATATAGATGAGATTAGAGAGCACGGTAGTCGTGAAATAAACCTACGTTCCTGCACATAGGTCTATCTATACAATAAAATGGGGTGCCATAATCCCAAATTCCTTGAAAAAATAACAGTGAATCTTCCCTAAGCTTCATTAAAGCCCAAGGACTATCCGTTACCAGAACTGGTGCTTGTGGACCAGCGTGCTGAACAGCCAAAGTGCCAGAAACCACTGCCTCGTATAAAAACAATTTACCCTTTATTGATAGTGCCATTATTTATGACATTAGAAACAATTTATTGAATGTAGGTGTGTAACTCGGGCTACCCATATGTAAGATTAATATAAGCATTATAGCCAACCTTAGTTATAACCAAACATTTCCATTTTTATCAATTTGTTCAGTGGTTAAGCTTGATTGGTTTAGCACCGTGGCAAGGACCGTGATTGGATGCTATTTCAAGCAGAATTTATATCAGTGAAAGGTAATGATTATTTCAACAAACTGCAATGAATCTACTAATCAAATGCAGATCTTCAGATGACTATCACTATTGAATATATAAACTGGGACATTACCAAATACTTATTTAATTATCTAACAGATGTAAGCTATTTGATTAATGGAAATAATATATCATGATGCAACTGATTCTATCAGGTCAGGAGGCTATTGATGAGTTAATGCTAATTTATGGCCTTGGTTCAATCTAAAAAGCAATAATCTTCTTTACTACTTATTTCTGACTAACAAATCAGAGTAAATGTTACTTTGAAAAAGCGCTAATTTCAGCAGCAGTCTCTTCACCTTCTCCAGAAAGCAGTTCTCTAATGAAATTCTAATGGCAATCAATGCCGATAGTGGAGGAGAGGGATAGATCAAAACATTCTGCTCAGTTAAATATTAATGTATTGCAATTGCAGGGATATCCCCCCCAAGAGTACTAAGCATTTAGATTAACATTTATTTTCATTCAATCTGATAAGGACTAGTATTCCACCTTAATAACAAAAATCATTTCTCCTAATTTTTAAAAGGATACCCGAGTGTACCATTGGAAAGATCTGTCTCTCTCTCTCTCTCTCTCTCTCTCTCAAGTTCAAATGGCTTTATTGGCATGAATGTAAATCAATCATTGTTGCCAAAGCAGTAGAGTATACAACACATATTTATAGAAAATAATAATCATAATAATAATAAATTCATTAATATATACATATGGTACAGTAAGTGATGATATGTGGTTCCTATATTAATTACATATTATATAAGTGGATAAAGTTAATAAATAAAAATAATATTAATAATAACAAATCAATAAATAATAATAATCAAAAAATAAGTAGTGAAAATAAAATATACAAAAATATTATAATTACACAAAAATAAATAAAATAATACCAATAAAAATAAAATACAATTTGCTAGAACTCTCTCTCTCTCTCTCATTTCCATGTGTGTGTGCGTAGTACATACACGTTTGTATGTGTGTTAGTCACAGATTACAGTATTTATGCTGAGCATGATAAATGAATGATGTCCTGGTCGATTGGCTGCAGAGTGACGTGCCAGTGAGCTCTGCTCTCCACAGTGTCTGCGGCCTCACACCTGAGGTAAACCAAGGCTGCACAGTGTCTGCGGCCTCACACCTGAGGTAAACCAAGGCTGCACAGTGTCTGTGGCCTCACACCTGAGGTAAACCAAGGCTGCACAGTGTCTGCGGCCTCACACCTGAGGTAAACCAAGGCTGCACAGTGTCTGCGGCCTCACGCCTGAGGTAAACCAAGGCTGCACAGTGTCTGCAGCCTCACACCTGAGTTAAACCAAGGCTGCACAGTGTCTGTAGCCTCACACCTGAGGTAAACCAAGGCTGCACAGTGTCTGTAGCCTCACACCTGAGGTAAACCAAGGCTGCACAGTGTCTGTAGCCTCACACCTGAGGTAAACCAAGGCTGCACAGTGTCTGTAGCCTCACACCTGAGGTAAACCAAGGCTGCACAGTGTCTGTAGCCTCACACCTGAGGTAAACCAAGGCTGCACAGTGTCTGTAGCCTCACACCTGAGGTAAACCAAGGCTGCACAGTGTCTGTAGCCTCACACCTGAGGTAAACCAAGGCTGCACAGTGTCTGTAGCCTCACACCTGAGGTAAACCAAGGCTGCACAGTGTCTGTAGCCTCACACCTGAGGTAAACCAAGGCTGCACAGTGTCTGTAGCCTCACACCTGAGGTAAACCAAGGCTGCACAGTGTCTGTAGCCTCACACCTGAGGTAAGCCAAGGCTGCACAGTGTCTGTAGCCTCACACCTGAGGTAAACCAAGGCTGCACAGTGTCTGTAGCCTCACACCTGAGGTAAACCAAGGCTGCACAGTGTCTGTAGCCTCACACCTGAGGTAAACCAAGGCTGCACAGTGTCTGTAGCCTCACACCTGAGGTAAACCAAGGCTGCACAGTGTGGTTCCCCCTGCCCATCATGCCTCCACATTGTGGGTGCATTCAAAAGGCATTAGCCCCATGTGAGGGACACATCAGCTCACCTTCTTGGTATAAAAGTGTCAAAGTAAAAACATGAATAAGCTTGTTAAAAAGACTCAGGATTCTTGGTAAGTATACAAGGACAAGTAATATACATAACTATAATCCATTACAATGGTACAGAAAAAAACACAACACAATAATAAATATTAAGCTATTGAAGATCCTAAAGAAATTACTTGAAACTGCAAGATTAACCAGTTTCCACAATGAATAATTATGAATCCACAGTGAAAAATACTTTTATCACGTCATATTAAGTAGGTATTGTCAAAAAATAGTATCACTATACCAATGATTACCCTGTCCTTGTTAAAATCTGGACAAGCAGTAGTGCACGTGGAAATATTCAGTGGACGTATTTTCAATAATAACCAAAAACAAAATTAGCAGCAGCTTTTATTTAATGTATTTATATATTATCTAAAACATAGACATGTCAATGCCTGTACCTTTCTCTAATTGATTCTATGGCATTTACCTGAAGGTAATACCAGCTTTACCAATATGAAAAATCGCAAGCCAAAAAAAAAAAAGCAAAATTGCATGGAGATAATCTTGCGCACAGCAGGCTCTTTGTACACTGCATGGGTCCCTTTGATTACAAACCCGTAATCGATCATATAAAACATTCCCCCCAGACACGGCCGCTGCCCGCGAGATATAAGGCAGCGGGGTTATGTCACTTGGCATTGCGTAAGTGTTTTATGGGCGGGGTCACACGCCAATCAAAGGTCTCGTAATGAGTTCGGTCACGGAGAAAAGCTGAATCCAGAATGAGGCCGTTCACTCTCCGCGCACCAAATGGGGCGGTTAACCGTTTGAGCACCAGCTGTTTGCTCAGGTTAGCTCCGGCAAGGGGGTGGCTGTGCCTGTCTCTTTAAGCGGGGGAGTCGTTGCCCCGCCCGAAGTCCCGCTGGGCACTTATCGTCTGTATCCGTCCTTCCTCATCATAAGTGCATATACTGCAAGGCCTCGATAGGGCTGCGGCGGACTGAAGGGAGAATATTTATTACCGTCTTATTTATATAACTTAATTCCACTAAGGCTGACAATTAAGATAAGGGAGGGCTACTTTGCAGTCTGACAGCAGGGGCGTGGGGGTGCGAGGGGGGAAGGGGCGGAGGAAGTCGCTGTGCTGTGATTGTTGTGTAGGCAACGCGTGTACCAGATTTCACGCTTAAAAACAAGGAATATTTCGAACAAACAACACAAGCACCCGATGAATGACAATGATTATTCACTTTGTGTTTTGTCAGGTTCCCCTAGTAAAAGAGATTTATAAATTGTTTTGTTTTTTTCCCTGGTTAAATAAAGGATAAATATGCAAACAAATATGCAATGGGAAAATCTGGAAGAGGTTTTATTCCAGAAGAATCGAGCAGATGCATAATGTTTTTTATTAGTAGCAGAATACGCAGCAGACGATGTGACGTTTTACACGTCAGTACATCAGGGCTGATATGAAGCTCCAAGATGCCCAGAATAACTACATCAAGACCAGGATGATGGCATTTAATTATTTGGTGTGCAGTCATCTTTTCAGTGTGTTCTTTTATGACCTAAAGCTAGTGGGTTTATTGTTTAGGGCGGGTAAAATGAAGCCGCGTGCACCCATAAGGATTTCACACTGGTCGAGCAGGTATCACCGCAGTTCATGGTAGGCTCTGCTGAACTTAATAATCCTTCTCTCTTTAAGCCTTGCAGAGTATGGATCTCTTTCTGCAAAGCCACTTTGCACAAATTGACCAGCAGCATATTACAAGAAGGCTGGCCTATGGGGAATTAGATCTCAACTCTAGGCTCAACATTAGCATAGCTGAATCCATGGTGAAGGTATCTCACACAAAGCCGAATTTGTGCAGAAATTGATTGCCAATTTTCATCCCCTGGCAAATAGGCCAGCGCCGTATTAGACTGAACAGTAAATTCATGTAGGAAAAGTATAACCTTTTGCAGTTGCACAGCAGTCTCCAAATTAAAACGTCTTTTGTCAATGAATGTGCATTAAGCCACTAACCCTGTGACCAACAGTCTTCATTAAAATATGTGTCTGTGTCCATAATGTGTAATGTTCAATTGCAAATTAATGCAAATGTTGCTTTGATTTAATACAGACACATTTTTTTCACAGTAAAATTGCTGCTTGGTGATTCTAAAATAAGGGTTGGGTGATTGACATTGAAACTTATTTCAGTAGATAATAAAACATTTTTGGATGATTTTCTAATATAACTATATTGTATAACATAATTACTTTTGGATGATTTGAAACCAGATCTGCTTCAGGAAATATCTATCTGTATTAAAAGGCACTACATGAAATGTAAAACATTTAGCAAAGTCATTATGTTGTGTCAAATCTTCTAGTTTAAATCTATAATGTGTTTTCATTTGCGAGATTAGTCTATCCAACATTCAGTCAAGATGTTGCAGTTACATTGCAGATGCAACTGTTCTCGATATCTAGGTGTTTGTCCAAATCAATAAAAGTCACACCCCCGGAATAGTCAATGTCCCTTCAGAAAGAGAGACTTTGGAGCCAGCAATGCTGTGGTGTATGACTCCATTGTATTTATGGACAAAGGACAAAGCAAACAACAGAAAATAAGAAATCTTGAAAATGTGTTGAGTAGAAAATATTTGGCCTTGGACACATACAATAGCTAATTCTCAATGATAAATGAAAACCAAGAAAATGTATTTTAAAAGCTGCTGGTGTTTTTGTTCCCTCTTGTCCGGGTAGGAACTTAGAAGAGAGAGGTGTTATTAGGTAATCCTTTGAGGCTGCATATAACTAGTAGCAGAGCAAAACCATCTGCCTTACACATTTTCTATATCAAAAAGCTACTTATCAAATACTTAGCAGATGCTCAGTAATAACATGAATCAATAACTGAAGTAACGCTTTACTTCAGATTCCAAGGCACAGGTGCACAACAAGATCCCTGTTTTTATTTTTCTTCTTCATGCAAAAAAACGAAATAAATGCTTGTTCCTGGCAGTGCCAGATTTGGCATTGCTAATATACCTATGGCTATTTCAGCACAGGAACTTAATGGCGGCTTTCATAATTAATCTCAGTTATAACGGACATACTCTGATGAGAAATTATGGCCTTGCCATTATCAAGCATCAAATTTTATAGCGTGGAAATGAAAGGAAGCCATAACAGGCCAATGAACCACAGAAATATATAAACTACATTTTTATGACATTATGGATGTCACTAGATTCATTGGCAATAAAAAAAAAGTAATATACAGGTATCCTGAAAAGTACGCAATTGTCAATTTATAAAAAATAAAGTAGCCAAAATGTGAGATTTTGCTTGACAGTTTCATATGGAAGCTGCGGCATGGTTCCGTCTAGGACAGGGGTACGCAGTTCTGTTTGGGACATCCAGGGATGTTCGTGGTTCTTTCTCCATACAAATCTGTGACCTCGTCACAGGATTAATTATCAGCCTTACTGAACACGGGTGACCATGTGCTGGAGGCGCTCAGTTTTTCACCATACATACTCAAACTAAACCATCAGATGGAACAAAAACCGGAAACGTTACTAGCATTCCAGGACCAGGGTAGCTTACCCCAATCTAGGAAATGCATTATAATCATATGAGGTAGATATAGATAAAATAACACTTTCTGGGCTCTATTTTCAAACCAGCGCAAGGGGACGGTATAGTCAAACGCAAACTTGTTGACAGCATCAACGTCTTAAAACTGGCGCTATGGCGTTTCTCAGCAATACCGCTAGGATCAACAAATTCTCAACATAACATCCTTTCGGTTGCGCTGCAGTGGGATGGGTGGCGCTGTCGGGGGCGTGTTCTAAAATACTTTCGGCTCAGTGACAATTTGAACCAACGAAAACCCATTGCGTTATGATCAGCTGGAACCACCTCTTAGCGGAAACGCAATAGACTCTGGCAATTTGGTAACTTATTCGTCATGTAGTTCTATGTAGTGTCTATAGGTGATGCCAACATTACACTTCCATTTAATGAACAAATAGCCTATAATTATTATTAATTAATTAATTTTAATTTAAACTACTAGAATAAAACAGGACAGCTTACAAGAAACTTGCGATCATGTAGGCCACTAGCCTATAATATATAAATTACACATTGACACAGTTGAATCATAAGCCTACCATTTGAATCATAATTATGCCTACATCACCTAATGTAGGCTAATTAATGCATTCGTCACCTCCTCCCGTGCCTTCCGAACTTCTGGGAGACGAGGTGGTGTGGATTGTGATCCATAAATTACTACAGTCCTAGCCTGTACTTCTGTTGCAAGTATGTCTGATTCCTGTGCGGAAAATCTTGTCGTTGACGGTCCAGTGCGTTTGGGTTGCTCATTATGAAATTGCATGGAGCGATTGCGTTCCAACGCGATTGCGTTTTAAAGCATGAGAACAACAATTTGATTGGCTACCATAGAGACACACCTTTGACGTTTAAACCCAGCCTTTTAGCAATACCGCCATAAGGTGCGCCAAGATTGCCGTCATGAAATTACCTAATTTCTCGCCGACACGCCCTCAGAGCGATACCGCCAAGCGATTACTCTTGCGTTAACCATTGCGTTTGGTTTATTAAAATAGAGCCCTCTGTTATGGGGGTGCCAAATGTAAAGTAAAACACAACACGTTTTTTCCTGTGTTTTTTTCTCAGATTTAGCATAAATGTGGCATTTTCCTAAGATTTATGCTAAATGTGAGTTTTTTTTCCAAGATTTTACAGACATGCTAAATAAACCTTTTAGTTGATATTTTCAGATTTAATTGATAAATCTCAAATAAGCATTTCCTAAATATATAACTTAAATGTTAAATCTGAGTTTTCAAAAATAAATATTTAAAAAAATAAATATTTATTTATATCTTAAATCTTGCGTTGTAAAATAAATATTTATTTATATCTTAAATCTTGCGTTGTAAAATAAATATTTATTTATATCTTAAATCTTGCGTTGTTAAAATAAATATTTATTTATATCTTAAATCTTGCGTTGTAAAATAAATATTTATTTATATCTTAAATCTTGCGTTCTAAAATAAATATTTATTTATATCTTAAATCTTGCGTTTTTATAAAACCAAGATTTAACATTTAAATAAATATTTATTTATATCTTAAATCTTGCGTTCTAAAATAAATATTTATTTATATCTTAAATCTTGCGTTTTTATAAAAACCAAGATTTAACATTTAAATAAATATTTATTTATATCTTAAATCTTGCGTTTCTAAAATAAATATTTATTTATATCTTAAATCTTGCGTTTTTATAAAAACCAAGATTTAACATTTAAATAAATATTTATTTATATCTTAAATCTTGCGTTCTAAAATAAATATTTAGAAAAAAATAAATATTTATTTATATCTTAAATCTTGCGTTTGTAAATTCAACATTTAGCTAAATCTAAATCTTTAGTTTAAATCTTTTGAAAGATATACTAATTAACCCCGCCCCTTGGTGACTGGTATCCAATGGAGGGAGGAGGGGAAATAGCTGGCTTTAGTGATGGGGGGTAATTGAGGGTCTTCTAGCGAAGTGTGAAACTTGACGTTAATTTCTATATTAATTCCTGTTTGACACACATTATTTACATAACCTACACACAGATAGCATCTGTTATAATCATGTATGATGTCCAGAGAACTAACTAGATAGCATAGGCTACATTTTGGGCATACTGGCGTTTCCTTGACTGATTTCTTATGGTGAAGTTGAATATTGACAGCCAGCCAAGCCAAACAACAAACTCGCAGCTTGATTCAATAGATGGTTAGTGACCTAGCTCGCTAACCTGTCTGTCGGTAATGTCATAAAATAGCAGGATTCTTGAAACAAACTCGAAACATTAAAACTACCGTTTGCACTTAGGTCGCTAGCTAACGTTACTTGAGATAGGAAGCGAATTGACGTTGACAAACTGCATGGGGGCCAGCAGTCTGACACGACTGGTTAATATAGTCGCGAGTGTCTGGCTAGGAAGGGGTTCGCCTACTAATGTTATTACACATTGATATGGTTACAATTGCCTAGAAATACAGACAATACTTCTGCAAACCTTGCGTCTCCGTCAAGCTAATACGGGACTCGGTTTGTTCCGTATTTTATCTTCTACTGAAGTTTCTCAACAGGGGCACCAGAGGGCACTGGTGGACTTTAAGAGATGATCATGCTGGGAGACAAAAAAGAAAGGTCGAGAGGTGGGCTATCGTGTTATAGAATTCATAGAATTTTTATTTGGAAAAACTGTACAGTCCATGTGTGTCAAATGGTGTAGGCACCGTGTGCCTCAGTAGGTCACTATAGCAGAAATCGCAGAACTTTCATAAACATTCTATTGTCGCGCTACATATACACTGTGGTCGTTGTCGTTCACAAAAAGTATAAACGCATTCCAAAGACAGTTTACACTCAGGGGAAATGGAGGAAGAAGCAGCTTTAATAGGCTAGCCTACATCTCATTATGACTTCTGATTTACCCCTTTTTTGTCGGAGGCCTCTGAAATAAAGTTTATAAATATCCATTTCGAGGGCACCGTATATTGTTTGGAATGTCATTCACTGCGTCTTTCATACACTTGTATGATGTGGGTTTTGAACGAGGTAGCAAATAAAACGTTTGTAATTAAACCTCAACATTACATTACAGTCATTTAGCAGACGCTTTTATCCAAAGCGACATACAATAAGTGCATACAGAAACGTCACTACAGAACAGATAAGACAAAGCACGTCCTTCCCATAACGTAGCAGCTATCCCTAGCAATGAACGTTGAATGTAGTTCACGGTAAGCTGTGGGTAAATCAGCTATACTAGTACACTTCTATTCTAAATACTATTATATAGGGCTATAACATATAACATTGATGCAACTCATATTAAACGTTATTTAGTAGGAAAATCACGCGGGCATAGCCTACGTTAGGGATGTAAATAGCTAGCTACAAGACGGGACTCATTGGGGGAGCAGCCTACAATTCTCTAGTTAGAGCATGAGGTTCAAGAATGTGGAGTAGCCTATTTCACTCGCTATCAGAATGCCACGGATCAGATGGGCTGTCACTGAGTCTAATCACTAAATTTAATCTGGCAAATCTAAGTTAGCCTACTGTGAAAGCAAATAACTTTGCAATGCATTCAAAATGAATGTTACTGAATGGTGTGAAGTGAGCCTATAGCTACTGTAAAAATCAACAGCGCTCTTTCGTCATGTCCACTTGTTTATTCTCTTCACCTTAATGTATCATGATAATTTTTTTATATCAAACTCAACATTTTTCCAAATTTTCGGGAATTGAGTCAATGTCCATTCGATTTTTAGGCCTAAATTATCTTTAAGACAAAATATTTCAGCGAATGCATAGACTAGTAGGTGCGTTACTCTAAAAATGTGTAGTCTTTTCCCCCACTCCAAAAGTGACGTGGTTTATGTAAATTTATCTGAAACGCAAAGAAAATGTTGTTATTGTTAATTTTTTTTGGAATACCCAATAAAAGATCATTTTTTCTCCACTCGAAGCACGACCTGTGGGAGGCGAGGAACATCAAAGTCTACCAAAAAAAAACAACAATAGACCTGGTCACTCTTCGGAAGAGAATACAAAACCTCCGCAGGGACGGCGTTATGGTGGACCTCAATAAATATAAAAGACTGACAAAAGAGAAATGGGGGGGGGGGGGGACGTGGACGACTGGAAAAAAACTTGATCATGTAGTCCACCCTCTAAAGACACACACAACCACATTTTTACCGTTTTCATGGAAATGGAATAAATGACAATGTAGGATTACATTTCAATCGGAATTCAATAGTGTTTATTGTATTATTACACTTTATTATGATCATCATTATTATAGCTTGATGTAGGGACAGTGACCTTTTTTTAAACTAAAGGAATAAACTATAAAAGCACAGTAAAACGAATAGCATACATAATAAAAGCACAATAAAATAAAAGGACAAATATAGGACATTGAATTATTATTATTATTGTTTTATATTAATAACCACGTTCAGCACTTTGTATTTTATAGGCTACCGCGTAATTATTGTGGGAGCCGCTAGGCTAACTAAAATGTTATAATACTGACAAACATCCAAAAATGCTACGCAGACGATATAACATCGGTAAACATTAAAACCATGCAAAATGACGGTGACATTGTTTTTCAACTCTATCCTTCACGTTGACAGATTATGATTTACTCTTGCAAACCACCGGTCCACAAAATGGTCATAGCAACAAATTAAAGTAGACTAACCCTTGTCAAATTAAATATTTACTTGCAATTGTGATTCATGAATTCTGAAAAAGAGCATGCGGTGTGAGGAATGTCAGAAAGACAAAGAAAAACGAGAGAAATCGTTAATAACTGGTATTATCGCTAGCTGCTAGAAGCTGCCAGCTTGCGAGGTGGGAGCTGCCAGTGAGGTGCGAGGTCTGCGAGCTCACAGCTCGCACAGAAGGATTGTAACCGCTCTCCAGTGTTCTGTCCATAGTCACCGACACATCCACGCCTGCCTCCTGAAGTGTTTCTGATCTTTCAGACAGGTGTTTGGAGGTAGCATAGCAATGCATCTCATCGGTGAAGCCCTCTTAATCATTCTGCATTGAAATTATGAAATAAGAATAATATTTGAGTTCCACAACTGTTCAATTCAATTCAACTGTATTTGTATAGCGCTTTTTACAGAGAACTGTCACAAAGTGACAGTCACAAAGACGCTGCACAGAGAAACAAGGAAAATTGAGCACAAAAAAAAAACCCAGCCAGCAAAACGAGGTAAAAAAAAAAACTCCCCGGTGGGAAGAAAAATCACTCAACAGTGGCGAGAAAAAACTCCCCAATGGGAAGAAATCTCGGAAGGAACCTGGCTAGAGAGGGGGGAACCATCCTTCGCTGGCCGGCCCGGTTTAAACTAAGGGTGGGATGGATGGTAATATACTGTAATGAGAGATCTAATAGAACTAGCTGGTTATGGAAGCATATCCGCGCCAAAATTCAAATGAAAATGCAAATCGGCGATTGCATTTCGTTAACATACGATGCGCGCAAAAACCATGACATAATTCAAATGAAAATGCAAAAGGTGCACATTGCGTTTTCATTTGCAAGTTATTGTACGCACTTTATCTGACAATTTGAAAATGTTAATGCAAATCCATTTCACATTTAATTTTTCTCGCCCTCTACGACACAACCCTGCCATAATTTTAATGAAAATGAAAAACCACATTTGCATTAGCAGTTTCTTGTTGCAATCGCATGATCCATGACAAAAAGGAAATGATAATTCAATTCGCCATTTAACATATCGTTTTCATGCTTTTGCGGCACAAGAGTGACATAATTCAAATGCAATGGCATTGTATCCGTTTGCATTATCATTTCCGTGTGGTCACGCAAAAACCCTGCCAAAAATCCGAACTGAAAATGCAATGCAAACTGCAATGCAAATGCAAACTGTCAAAGCTGCCCATCAAGGCGGGGCCTCGAAGAAAGGGGCGTTACAGGGGACTGTTCAAGGGGGGGGGGGGGGGGGGGGGGGGTTCAAACCACTGAACATAATGGTTGTCTGTGATTTCGGTCGTCAGGCAGTTACCAGGCTAGATAGCGACATTTCCTTGTTCTCTGTGTTTGGGGATTATAGGCTAAATGCTATAAACTATAAACGAGGTAGCCTAAACGTTACGATGATCCTAGCCAGCCCGTTGTTCCTACTAACTTAACCTTAATAGCAGGGAGGACTTGCGTAGCCTAAGCAGTAAGGGCAATAGATTTCCGTTCACCGGGTTGCCTTAGACAGGGCTGTGTGATAAACCAACATTGGGCTATTGCTTAGCCTATATTCCATGTCAGTCACTAAATTAAAATAAGCAGGCTATCAATAAAATAAGTACTTATGTCTCTAATCGTGTCTGAGTGGTAGACCTATTTAAATGAAAATGATTCTGTAGCCTATGTTCTTAAAAGACTGAGCATAATGGCACTGTGCCAATACTGACGGATTATTTTATTTTTTACAGCTGTGTGGATAGGCTAGGCTACTGTCGGAACTCACTGTATTCGCACACCCTCTAAAAATACTAATTTTTACATTCTCTCAATAATCAAGAGCCTATTTAAATTGAACAAATTAAAATGTTTTGTGTAAACTAGGCTACAACAGGAAAATCAGTGTCATAGAGGCTAACCGCCTCGTCTTAAAGCATTGAGATCTGGAAAGCTCCAGAGACTGTGCGAATAGCCTACCTAGTAGCCTACCAAAGACGGTGAATTGTGTTGTAGCCTAGGATAGCCTATGGTGTAACGTTATAATGCAATTAAAATATAATTAAAAACAAATATTTAATCATCTGTAGGCTATGTTGCTTCATGACTAGGCTAAATATAGATTATTACAATAGCCGAGGCTACAGGTAAAATTCCCAAGGTTGATGCCGGGCTTTGTGAGTAGGGAGATCAAAATCGGTTGTGTCATATATCTAAAATCTTTGGTTGTGCCCGCCGGGGTCGTTCCCCAGTGTTTTCACCACAGAACTATATACGAACGTGGTTTGAACAGTCCTATGTAACGCCCCTTTCTTCGAGGCCCCGCCTTGATGGGCAGCTTTGACAGTTTTCATTTGCATTGCAGTTTGCATTGCATTTGCAGTTCGGATTTTTGCGTGACCACACGGAAATGATAATGCAAACGGATACAATGCCATTGCATTTGAATTATGTCACTCTTGTGCCGCAAAAGCATGAAAACGATATGTTAAATGGCGAATTGAATTATCATTTCCTTTTTGTCATGGATCATGCGATTGCAACAAGAAACTGCTAATGCAAATGTGGTTTTTCATTTTCATTAAAATTATGGCAGGGTTGTGTCGTAGAGGGCGAGAAAAATTAAATGTGAAATGGATTTGCATTAACATTTTCAAATTGTCAGATAAAGTGCGTACAATAACTTGCAAATGAAAACGCAATGTGCACCTTTTGCATTTTCATTTGAATTATGTCATGGTTTTTGCGCGCATCGTATGTTAACGAAATGCAATCGCCGATTTGCATTTTCATTTGAATTTTGGCGCGGATATGCTTCCATAACCAGCTAGTTCTATTAGATCTCTCATTACAGTAGCTATATTACCATCCATCCCACCCTTAGTTTAAACCGGGCCGGCCAGCGAAGGATGGGTCCCCCCTCTCTAGCCAGGTTCCTTCCGAGATTTCTTCCCATTGGGGAGTTTTTTCTCGCCACTGTTGAGTGCTTTTTCTTCCCACCGGGGAGTTTTTTTTTTACCTCGTTTTGCTGGCTGGGTTTTTTTTTTTTGTGCTCAATTTTCCTTCCGTTTCTCTGTGCAGCGTCTTTGTGACTGTCACTTTGTGACAGTTCTCTGTAAAAAGCGCTATACAAATACAATTGAATTGAATTGAACAGTTGTGGAACTCAAATATTATTCTTATTTCATAATTTCAATGCAGAATGATTAAGAGGGCTTCACCGATGAGATGCATTGCTATGCTACCTCCAAACACCTGTCTGAAAGATCAGAAACACTTCAGGAGGCAGGCGTGGATGTGTCGGTGACTATGGACAGAACACTGGAGAGCGGTTACAATCCTTCTGTGCGAGCTGTGAGCTCGCAGACCTCGCACCTCACTGGCAGCTCCCACCTCGCAAGCTGGCAGCTTCTAGCAGCTAGCGATAATACCAGTTATTAACGATTTCTATCGTTTTTCTTTGTCTTTCTGACATTCCTCACACCGCATGCTCTTTTTCAGAATTCATGAATCACAATTGCAAGTAAATATTTAATTTGACAAGGGCTAGTCTACTTTAATTTGTTGCTATGACCATTTTGTGGACCGGTGGTTTGCAAGAGTAAATCATAATCTGTCTGAAAAACAATGTCACCGTCATTTTGCATGTTTTAATGTTTACCGGTGTTATATCGTCTGCGTAGCATTTTTGGATGTTTGTCAGTATTATAACATTTTAGTTAGCCTAGCGGCACCCACAATAATTACGCGGTAGCCTATAAAATACAAAGTGCAGAACGTGGTTATTAATATAAAACAATAATAATAATAATTCAATGTCCTATATTTGTCCTTTTATTTTATTGTGCTTTTATTATGTATGCTATTCGTTTTACTGTGCTTTTATAGTTTATTCCTTTAGTAAAAAAAAAGGTCACTGTCCCTACATCAAGCTATAATAATGATGATCATAATAAAGTGTAATAATACAATAAACACTATTGAATTCCGATTGAAATGTAATACATTGTCATTTATTCAATTTCCATGAAAACGGTAAAATGTGGTTGTGTGTGTCTTTAGAGGGTGGACTACATGATCAAGTTTTTTTCCAGTCGTCCACGTCCCCCCCCCCCCCCCCCCCATTTCTCTTTTGTCAGTCTTTTATATTTATTGAGGTCCACCATAACGCCGTCCCTGCGGAGGTTTTGTATTCTCTTCCGAAGAGTGACCAGGTCTATTGTTGTTTTTTTTGGTAGACTTTGATGTTCCTCGCCTCCCACAGGTCGTGCTTCGAGTGGAGAAAAAATGATCTTTTATTGGGTATTCCAAAAAATTTTAACAATAACAACATTTTCTTTGCGTTTCAGATACATTTACATAAACCACGTCACTTTTGGAGTGGGGGAAAAGACTACACATTTTTAGAGTAACGCACCTACTAGCCTATGTCATTCGCTGAAATATTTTGTCTTAAAGTTTATAGTATTTAGCCTATAAGGGACTCTGGGAAGGTGGGCGGCGCTAATTTACCACATAATTTAGGCCTAAAAATCGAATGGACATTGACTCAATTCCCGAAAATTTGGAAAAATGTTGAGTTTGATATAAAAAAAATTATCATGATACATTAAGCTGAAGAGAATAAACAAGTGTAGTGGACATGACGAAAGAGCGCTGTTGATTTTTACAGTAGCTAGCTATAGGCTCACCCACACCATTCAGTAACATTCATTTTGAATGCATTGCAAAGTTATTTGCTTTCACAGTAGGCTAACTTAGATTTGCCAGATTAAATTTAGTGATTAGACTCAGTGACAGCCCATCTGATCCGTGGCATTCTGATAGCGAGTGAAATAGGCTACTCCACATTCTTGAACCTCATGCTCTAACTAGATAATTGTAGGCTGCTCCCCCAATGAGTCCCGTCTTGTAGCTAGCTATTTACATCCCTAACGTAGGCTATGCCCGCGTGCTTTTCCTACTAAATAACGTTTAATATGAGTTGCATCAATGTTATATGTTATAGCCCTATATAATAGTATTTAGAATAGAAGTGTAGTATAGCTGATTTACCCACAGCTTACCGTGAACTACATTCAACGTTCATTGCTAGGGATAGCTGCTACGTTATGGGAAGGACGTGCTTTGTCTTATCTGTTCTGTAGTGACGTTTCTGTATGCACTTATTGTATGTCGCTTTGGATAAAAGCGTCTGCTAAATGACTGTAATGTAATGTTGAGGTTTAATTACAAACGTTTTATTTGCTACCTCGTTCAAAACCCAAATCATACAAGTGTATGAAAGACGCAGTGAATGACATTCCAAACAATATACGGTGCCCTCGAAATGGATATTTATAAACTTTATTTCAGAGGCCTCCGAAAAAAAAAAGGGTTAAGCAGAAGTCATAATGAGATGTAGGCTAGCCTATTAAAGCTGCTTCTTCCTCCATTTTCCCCTGAGTGTAAACTGTCTTTGGAATGCCTTTATACTTTTTGCGAACGACAACGACCACAGTGTATAATATGTAGCGCGACAATAGAATGTTTATGAAAGTTCTGCGATTTCTGCTATAGTGACCTACTGAGGCACACGGTGCCTAGGCCTACACCATTTGACACACATGGACTGTACAGTTTTTCCAAATAAAAATTCTATGAATTCTATAACACGATAGCCCACCTCTCGACCTTTCTTTTTTGTCTCCCAGCATGATCATCTCTTAAAGTCCACCAGTGCCCTCTGGTGCCCCTGTTGAGAAACTTCAGTAGAAGATAAAATACGGAACAAACCGAGTCCCGTATTAGCTTGACGGAGACGCAAGGTTTGCAGAAGTATTGTCTGTATTTCTAGGCAATTGTAACCATATCAATGTGTAATAACATTAGTAGGCGAACCCCTTCCTAGCCAGACACTCGCGACTATATTAACCAGTCGTGTCAGACTGCTGGCCCCCATGCAGTTTGTCAACGTCAATTCGCTTCCTATCTCAAGTAACGTTAGCTAGCGACCTAAGTGCAAACGGTAGTTTTAATGTTTCGAGTTTGTTTCAAGAATCCTGCTATTTTATGACATTACCGACAGACAGGTTAGCGAGCTAGGTCACTAACCATCTATTGAATCAAGCTGCGAGTTTGTTGTTTGGCTTGGCTGGCTGTCAATATTCAACTTCACCATAAGAAATCAGTCAAGGAAACGCCAGTATGCCCAAAATGTAGCCTATGCTATCTAGTTAGTTCTCTGGACATCATACATGATTATAACAGATGCTATCTGTGTGTAGGTTATGTAAATAATGTGTGTCAAACAGGAATTAATATAGAAATTAACGTCAAGTTTCACACTTCGCTAGAAGACCCTCAATTACCCCCATCACTAAAGCCAGCTATTTCCCCTCCTCCCTCCATTGGATACCAGTCACCAAGGGGCGGGGTTAATTAGTATATCTTTCAAAAGATTTAAACTAAAGATTTAGATTTAGCTAAATGTTGAATTTACAAACGCAAGATTTAAGATATAAATAAATATTTATTTTTTTCTAAATATTTATTTTAGAACGCAAGATTTAAGATATAAATAAATATTTATTTAAATGTTAAATCTTGGTTTTTATAAAAACGCAAGATTTAAGATATAAATAAATATTTATTTTAGAACGCAAGATTTAAGATATAAATAAATATTTATTTAAATGTTAAATCTTGGTTTTATAAAAACGCAAGATTTAAGATATAAATAAATATTTATTTTAGAACGCAAGATTTAAGATATAAATAAATATTTATTTTACAACGCAAGATTTAAGATATAAATAAATATTTATTTTACAACGCAAGATTTAAGATATAAATAAATATTTATTTTACAACGCAAGATTTACGATATAAATAAATATTTATTTTACAACGCAAGATTTAAGATATAAATAAATATTTATTTTTTTAAATATTTATTTTTGAAAACTCAGATTTAACATTTAAGTTATATATTTAGGAAATGCTTATTTGAGATTTATCAATTAAATCTGAAAATATCAACTAAAAGGTTTATTTAGCATGTCTGTAAAATCTTGGAAAAAAAACTCACATTTAGCATAAATCTTAGGAAAATGCCACATTTATGCTAAATCTGAGAAAAAAACACAGGAAAAACGTGTTGTGTTTTACTTTACATTTGGCACCCCATAAACATAACAGGAAGGTTAATGGTTTTATTTTATCTTTTTTAAATTCATTCATTTAATTCAGTCAACCTGTTTTTTTTTTACTTACTTTTTGTCTTTTTAAATTAATCTGGTGTACAGAGTAGTCTTTGACACTAACCATCGCTTTTCTCTCTCTGCTCTGTCTCTACTGCCAGAGGTCACCCAATGTCAATTTCTGAAGACACCCTGAAGTGCCTAGACCTCTTGGTCATGTTGCTCCTGCTCTCACCGCTGACCCAATTCTACTGGATCTACATCACCGTTCCCATCATGATTGTTCCTCCCTCTTACCTCACAGGGCTTCCCCACCATTTTGCAACAACCCTCCTAGATTTATAAATAAAATTGTTTGCTAAATAAAACTGTGTGCTTGCTATTCTATGTACATGGGGAAATGGACATGCCTTTGTAGAATTACTGCCTACTACTGCTAATAATATACATTAACAAACTACATAATAATAATGAAGAAAGTGTAACATTCCACTCCCATCCTATTGTTTCTCCGTGTTTTCCCTCTTCCCCTGTTTCATGTTTGTCTCTCCATTGTCCGTGTTTCCCCCGTGCTGCAGGTTGGGTGTGTTTTCCCGTTTGTATCACTCTGTTTCACTACTCCTGTCTCAGCCTATCCCATTCCCCCGTTTCGCATACATTCCTCACTCTCCGCTCTGTTCATTCACTCTCGCATACATTCACACGCGTTTCCTGTTTCCTTTCCAATTAGTGCTTGCATTTAGTCACCCGGTGTTTTCTGTCCTGTGCCAGTTCGTTAACGCTTGTAGTCTGAAACCTCTGGTCCTGTCTGGTTCTCTGTCTAGTCGCCTTGTCAAACAGTTTAGTTCTGTGATGGTGTTAATTCCCCCTGCTAATCTGTGAAGTCCTAGTCTGTTCAGTCTGGAACGGCATTACCTGCTGTTCATTGTTCTGTCTCGCTAATATAGGATAATTTCTGTTAAAATAGTGTGGTACTCTAATGAGTATATATAATATATATATATAGGGAATTGATGTATAAGCAGGTTTAAATGAATGTGTGTCTGAAGGAGAGAACGTGGACCTGTAGGATTAAAGGTCAAGAGAGTGTCTTGGTGGCCAGTTGGAGATAAAACTGAGAGAACAACAACATGTAATGATCTGTGTGACAGAAGGTCAGGGAAATTCCTTAAGTAAGCAGTTAGTCATAGGACTAAGACAATGCTCAGAAAATAACAACCAGAGGTGCACATCAATATACTATAGACATTTGTACTATTGATAAACTAAAAAAGCTGAAGTCAGATATATATTAAGGAGGTCTCAATATATGAAGCAGGCAATTGGCCATCGGACATTCTAAGAGAGGAGGGCCTATACATGTTCTAACTGTATAAAACCTGTGGAAAAAGGCTGAAAGGGTGTGACTTCATGAACTCACCCGGCTTTGTTAATGACTAATAAAGTCGTTCAAAAATGGCAAGCTCCTGTCTCTGAGAGAATTCTTCTAAGAGAAAAAAGACACGACACTAACCAACTCTGTCTGCTTAAAGTCTGCCAGCCTGCAGTTGTCCGTGAATCCCTGCCTGTGTTGCGGTTTCCCTGCCTTCCACCTGACGTGTGTGCATGCAGCTTGGGCTTCTGCTATTCCACCTTGCGGCGGTCCCCGCTCACAGCCAATGCTGCGGTGCTGTTGATGTGCTGCCGCTCCTGCCTCTGCTGTTGCTGCTGCCGCCCTGCTGTTGCCGTGCTGCTACTGCCGCTGCCCTGTTGCCACGCCTGCGTCCTGCCTGGGCTCCGCTGCACTGTCTTGCTCTACCGCTCCCGCTCATCCCCTGCTCCAAACAACCCGGTTACCTGTCTCCATCATCACCCCTGGCTTTCCCTGCTCTCACTGCTCCCACATATTCATAACTGGACTGTCTGTATTTATTGTTCTCCCTACGCTTCAGGAGTTTAGTTCGAAGCTTAATTTATTGGATGCTTAGCGCTCCCACCCTCTGTCCTGTCTGTCAAGTCCGTCAAGTCCAGCTCCGGCTTGGAGCAATACTGTGGTGCTGGTTGAGTCCAGTTCCGGCTTGGAACTTCTGCCTTTGCCTTTCTCCCCATGCTCAGGACTGCCCTGAGCATAAAATAAATACTGAGATTTTTGCATTTATGTCTCCTTGTTGTGCATTTGGGTTCAGTCCTTTTCCGGGGTCGTAACAGAAAGACCAAAATAATGTTCACACCAAAATATATGGAGAGTCTCAAGATTCTAAATGGTTCTAGGTAGAACCATTAGAAGATAAAATGGTTCTAAGCAGAACCCTTCACAGAGGGTTCTAGGTAGAACCATTAAAAAATAAAATGAATCTAGCCAGAATCGTTCATAGAGGGTTCTAGGTAGAACCATTAAAAGATATAATGATTCTAGCCAGAACCCTTCACAGAGGGTTCTAGGTAGAACCATTCAAAGAAAAAAGGTTATCGGTAGAACCCTTCACAGAGGGTTCTACCAAGAACCCTTTAACAGAGGCTTCTAGGTAGAACCCTTCCAAGAAGGTTCTACCTAGAACCTAAAAAGGTTCCCCCACAGGGGCAAGCCAGAGAACCCTTTAAGGTTCTAGTTAGCACCGATTTTTTTTAGAGTGTAGCATTAAAATTAATTGTGAATTAATTCTGTAATGTGCTGCAAATTTGTTTTAATTTCTAATTAGACTCTTAGTTCTCTTTAAAATCTTTTTGTTCAGTTATGGAATAACAGGTGAAATCAGCGGGGTTTTAGTAAGCTGAGAGTATGGAAACCTGGAAAATTCAGTTAACATGGTGAAATTTAAATTCAACTCTGTTTTTTAGCTGTTGGCTATCGAAAAAACCGCACATCGAATCCCGGGGACTGTAGCCTAGGCTATTTGAAAAACAATAAATTCAATATGCACTGGACAAGTATTTGAACTTTTTTCAGTCAAAACCATTCTATTTACTTACAGGCTGTAGGCCTAGATGAAGATAGCTGTATTGTAATGACATCTGAAGCGCATTTTCAGAACTGAAATGTTCGTCTGTTGCAATGCGTGAGTTTTCCATTGAATGACAATTCACGTTTTAGGTGTAAATGACAATTAGTGCATTAGGCTTGATATTGGTGTTATCAGCTCCTTTTTCATGGATAGCCATTGTCCCGTTACAGAAGATTGTCCCCGCAGAAGATTACAGGAATTATTGCCAAATATAGGCTAAGTCATAGCTTTATCCAGGATAATTGCAAATAGTCTATACATGTAACCTTACATGTACCATCGCACATCACCTGGATGTTGATGGAGTGGGCTGAAAGCAATTTAATGCAGCATTCCCCTTCGCTGAGGGACAGGTATGTGGACCTTGACCTATGGACCCTTTTATTATTATGTATTTTGTGATATAGCCTACACAATAATAATATTTCACATTGTAATCTTGATATTTTTAGTCATGCTTGTGCGCACCCGTGTGTAACAGACAGGAGGGTGTACGCGCATTGTGCACACGCCTATGTAGATGCACTTATATGCGCCGTTAAAATAACGTAAACAACTGCGACATGACTTTAGACCAGGTTTGTGGTGGTTTTAGCACAAGCGCTTTCTGCTGGCTCAAGATAGCAATACGCCAAAATTTATCCTGGCCGCACCTTATTTTAAGACCAACCCGCCCAGTTCACTTGCAATGGGCGCAAGAATACTTGGTATTAAACCACGTGAGCGCCAGGCGCTATAATGAACCCTGCTCCGGGTGTAAGATAGCAAAGACACTTATTGCGTTTGGGTTAGCGCTGGGTGTAAGATAGGGCCCCTTGTATGTTTCATGTGCAAATTGTATGTTTTAATAAGTGTTACGCGCTCCCTTGTTCTCTGTCTCTTTCTTTCTCCCCTGTTGCAGGTGTGCCTAATTGATTGATTGGCGACAGCAGTCAGGTGGAAGCCGATATATACCTGCCCAGAAGGGAAAGGAAGAACATGTTTCTTTAAGTTGTGATTATTGTTAATTTTGCAGTGGGAGGTCCGGTAGGCTTTGTTTACTAGTTTACTAATTCTTTTCTTCTTTTGATAGTTTAGGAAGTGTTATTGGATCCTACGGCCCTCTTGCCTCGTTATTTTCTGTTTGGGTCTATTTTTGTATAAATTAAATCATTTTTGGGTCATGCAGCCTTGGATTTCCTGTCCTTTATATGTTCGGCCTCTAAAAATCAGATGTGCGCTTAATTTTCAGCAAAAACAGCTTTGGTAGTGCATCAGGTGGCACGTATAAAATTATAAATTTTAGTTCAATGTTTTAAAAGGATAATATTACACACCCCACCGGTACCAGCTCCCAAATCCAGGTCTCAGGGAAAGATGTGCGAATGGTTTCCTTTGGTGGTGGTGGTGGTGGTGGTCGTAATATTCTTGAATCATCTATTATCATGTTATCGCCTGGCTTAAACGGTTAAAAAAAAATGGACACATAGAAAATGTATAAATATATCTCAAATATCAGGAAATGAAAGTATAATTTTACCTCATCTTTACTACAGCAATAAATTACAATGAACACTTGCATCCAAAACACATGCAAGCAACTGACTGCTTGCTTTCATAAATCTGCCAGTTGAGCCATTGCAGTTACTTGAAGAAGGTAAAATGCATGGTCCTGATGAACCATAGAACTGAGTGGCCAGTTATGCTTCACACTCTCATTTGGCTCTGACAGATTACTGGAAAACGTCAATGCAGTACTGTGGTGAGACTGGGCTCTTCATTTTGTTCCCTAGTAAATTAAAAGTGAAGGTGAATAACTGAAAATACATTTTATTTGCGGTTTGATTTTAAGTTGAACAGTACTTCTGCAGCAAAATGAAAATAAAAGCTCATCATACCCCCAAACGTGCATGGAACAGGTTTTTTCAGGTCTGAGTTGGTCAGGGCCTTAACACCGACTGCCTTCAAGATATGAAAAGTTGAAATGTTCAACAATACATTCACCCAGAGTATCATTTTACATTTGAATAAACATGCACACACAAGGGAGCCATACATTCTGTACAGAGAGGGAATTATCTCAACAGAGAACAGCTCCAGGCTTGAGAATTGCAACTTGAGCTTACAATTTTATTTTATTTTTTTAAATCATGGATGCAATGATTTTGTTTTAGCAATACAGCAACACTTAATCTTACCCACAAAGCAAAAAGCTCCAAATAGTAAATTCATTCAAATTCCAGACCAAAAGCATTATGAACGGTGGTGAGCTAAAGGTGTCCTAAGGTACCCAACATGATGCGGTATTCAAGATGCTTACCTCAAAGATGCCATAGAGATCTGTTTTACCATTATCGTCATTATCGCCGTGAATCCATTGTGGTGGGAGGTAGATCCAAGATCGTTCTGATGTGGATGTGGTCGAAGATTGTTCTGATGTGGATTTGGAATGGAAAAGGCACGGAGGTTGTTCCCAATCCTGGAGATCATTTGGATATCCAGACAATCGGTCGACAGGCAACTTCCCATAGACCTGAAGGAGTTGAAATAGACAGGAAGAGAAAAATGACAGAGGGAATGTGAGTAAGGAGGAGGCACAATCCAAGTGGTGCCTGTACAATGAAAATGGTGCCTGTACAATCAAAATTATAGAGTGGCAAAAAAGGATCCAAACACATACAATCACTTTCAGTGATTTCTAAGGAATAAGAAACTTCTCATCTGATGCTTTTTTCTGTGCAAACACTCTATGGCTGATGGTTGAATGTTGAACATAACACAGCTGCACCAAGTGCATGGAAGGCTTGTCAAAATGCTTTCAAATATCTATGTACATTTTTACAAAAGGTAAACTACTACTAATTTCAAAAGGGTGACAATCAGCACAACAATTAAGTGCTTTTCCCAGGAGCTGGATCACATTTCACATGCATGGCGGAGGCAACCATTTTTAATTTGGCCTTCATTAATGCTGCTAATATTCACCTATTTGCTGTGTGTGTGTGTGTGTGTGTGTGTGTGTGTGTGTGTGTGTGTGTGTGTGTGTGTGTGTGTGTGTGTGTGTGTGTGTGTGTGTGTGTGTGCGTGCGAGAGAGAGAGAGAGTAAAAAAGAGTAAATGAGAAAGAGAAAGATAGTTGGAGTGAGTGAATGTGAGAGTGAAAAAAGAGAAAGTAAATTAGGAAGAGAGAGAAAGAGTTAGTGAGAGTGAGTAGGTGAAAAAGAAAGTGAGACCAGGGTCCAGTACCCCTGTCCATATCTGTTTCTGTTGCACAAGCTGAGTCAACACTCCCACACAAGGTTACAAAACACAAAGTACACATTATCTTTCTGAAACGTGTCAAGCCATAGCTGTGATTGGGCAGGGCTTCTTGGGTTCTTAGTTAACCTTCTGTGCACTCAGCTCCTTGTCTGGTCTCATCAGGAGGACACTCTGGTCAATGGCCCTCAGAGAGCACAGCGACCCCGGCTGGGCCTGCACTTCCAGGAACGCCTTCCCCCCAGGGAGTTCCTGGGAGGAGGAGAACTGGAGGGACACCTGAAACAAAACTAAAACTGAGTGAGTGAGGGAAAGAGGGAACTGACACAACTGCATACAATATTCTTTGCTGGACCTTTTGCCATCTTGAGCTGTTGTTGCTCCGGATAGCGCTTACTGAGTAAGACACATCACCATTTCCAGTGTTCCTTCCTCCAATCACAGCAAAAGAATGTGTGAAAGAGGTGAAAGATGGTGGGCAAAATAACCTGCAATAATCTGGTTACAACAATACAAAGGTTACAACAATCTGAAAGGTTTCTCATTTTAGAGAAAGTAGGTTCCTGAGTGGTTCTGGCTATAAATATGATAGCTGGCTATAAATGTAGGATAGCTGCTACATTATGGGAAGGATGTGCTTTGTCTTGTCTGTTCTGTAGTGATCTTGATGATGTCTCTGTATGCACTTATTGTACGTCGCTTTGGATAAAAGCGTCTGCTAAATGAATGTAATGTAATGTATAAAGAAGCTTGGTCAGGGTCCTATAGTCACAGGTTTGACCTACCAGGTGTTTGGTGGGTCTGTTGTGCAGTCTTTGGCTTGCTGTTACATGAGTTTCCAGGTGCCCACATGCTCTACCAGTTATATAAATACACCTATCTGGGCTCTAGGATGTAAAACTGGCTTGTAAATTCTGTCTTGGATGAGTGCACTGCATACACTTCTGCAGTTACCTTCAGGGCACCAGCTGCTTGAGAATACAGCGAATTGGCACAATTTGTAATTCAAAATAAGGGCGATAAGGGAAAGATTGGAAATAAATAATTTAACTTTAATAGCTATCAAGGTTACAGACGTCACCCACCCACATTGTTTACTTATTACACAGTCAGCTTTCCTCTTTCTCTCGCAAGAGTCAAACAAAAAATCAATGCAGGAACAAACAGTGAATGGTAAACATAATACGGTTGACCCCATGGTTATGCTTCTAAAAATGTGTGCAACTCTGGGATATTCATGTTCTAGTTGTGGATGTGCTTTCTGTGGAACTGCTACACAGTGTGATGAATTATTTCCATTCAGGTGCAGGTTACCTTGTTCTTGAAGCACAACTGGATGGGAAAGTCTAAGCTGTCCGCCATAACCTCTGCATTAGGCAGCATTGTGTACACCACCACCTGGGCATAAGGGGCCAGATATTCTGTCTGCTGCAGTGAGAAGGACAACTCCCCTCTCTTTACTGGAACAAAAATGAAATGGTCATCTGTGAGATGGTTGTATCTGACATAATATTACATGCGATAACCTTTTATAATATGTGGGTATAGCGGCAAAGTTCTGCTTTAAGCATCTCAGAAATATAATGTAGCTGAGAAGAGCGGTTGTTCCTCAAGAGTATGTCACCTTCTCCTTCATTCAACATCACTTCAGAACGCCCGTGCTGCACCATTCTCCCTTTGGACAATACCTGGGTGACAGAAGAGGGGTAGTGGAGTTTGTTGAATTGGAGGTGTGCAGCTGGGTAATGTCAATATCATCTGCCAAGGTCTGAGAAGCTAATTTGACACTTTTACGGTATATTGAAAGATGCGTTACAATTCTAAATCCACATTATGCCATAAATAGCTATGTATGCCCTAAAAAATAAATGTGCCATTTTACACCCCAGAAATCTCAATCAGTCAGACCAACTAATGCTTTCATTTACTGTGCTGTATATACAATATGGCCAATAGTTCCAATTGAAAGAGGTTCCATTTTTTAAATTATTTAATTACAAATTGACAGGTGAAATCAGTTGGATTCTATTTGCTGAGAGTGCGGAAACCTACCTAACAGCATCTGTGTAAAATGAATGGAGATTACTGACAGCAAATGGCAACAAGCCAAACCTGCATTGTGTTAAAATAAGCACACAATTATGGTAGAACTTAAACACATTTTCAACAGCCTTAATTGATCAAGAGATTGGCTTTGACCAGCATACACAGTGGATCCCCATGGCCGAGGTTGAGAAACACTAAACCCTGTTTACTTTGCCCCACTAGAGGCAATTTTTGCCTCATTTTCACTAGTCTCATTTAAGTGTCAATGGGCCCTATCTTACACCCGTCGCTAAGCGGTGCTAACCGAAAAGCAAGTGTCTTTGCTATCTTACACCCGGTGCAGGGTTCATTATAGCGCCTGGTGCTCACGTCGTTTAAATACCAAGTATTCTTGCGCCCATTGCAAGTGACCTAGGCGGGTTGGTCTTAAGATGAGGTGTGGCCAGGATAATTTTTGGCGCATTGCTATCTTGAGCCAGCAGAAAGCGCTTGCGGTAAAACCACCACAAATCTGGTCTCAAGTCATGTCGCAGTTGTTTGCATGTTATTTTAACGGCGCATATAAGTGCGTCTACATAGGCGTGTGCACAACGCACGTACACCCTCCAGTCTGTTACACACATGGGCGCGCACAAGCATGACTAAAAATATCAAGATTACAATGTGAAATATTATTATTGTGTAGGCTATATCAAAAAATGCATAATAATAAAAGGGTCCATAGGTCAAAGACCACATAGCTACATTCCTTCTGCGAAGGGGAGTGCTGAATTAAATTGCTTTCAGCCCACTCCATCAACATCCAGGCGATGTGCGATGGTACGTGTAAGGTTACATGTAGGCTATAGACTATTCGCAATTATACTGGATCAATCTATGACTTAGCCTATATTTGCCAATAATTCCTGTAATCTTCTGGGGGGACAATCTTCTGTTACGGGACAATGGCTATCCATTAAAAATGGCTTTCCATTTGCTGATTACACCTATATCAAGCCTAATGCGCAAATTGTCATTTACACATAATGCGTGAATTGTCATTCAATGGAAAACTCGCGCACTGCAATAGACAGACATTTGAGTTCTGAAAATGCGCTTCAGATTTCATTACTACAGCCTGTAAGTAAATAGAATGGGTTTGACTGAAAAACGTTCAAAACCTTGTCCAGTGAATATTGCATTTATTGTTTTTCAAATAACCTTAGCTACAGCGGATTCGCTGTACATAAGGTTTTTTCCATAGCCTACGGTTAAACAACGGAGATAAATGTCACCATGTTAACTGAATTTGAACCTTAGTATTCTTTGTCCTTCATATTTTTGAAATTACAGTGACCAGGTTTCCATACTCTCAGCTTATTAAAACCCAGCTGATTTCACCTGTTATTCCATAACTGAACAAAACGATTTTGAAGAGAACTAAGCGTAGCCTATAATTAGAAACGAAAACAAATTTGCAGCACGTTACACAATTAATTCACAACTAATTTTAATGCCATTCTCTGCATGTGCGCTGCATGTTCTCTGTTTCCCCTGCTGTAAGTCGCACGTTTCACGGTCTTCCTGGGAAAGTGGATTGTTTTAAAGCATTACGCTACGAGTAAAACAGGTTGGTCACGTTTACACGCAACGCTAATCTAATCCAGTATTTGCTCTCACCTCCTGGTGGATCAAAAGTCGAGGTTTATTACAATATTACTATGCAAGTAGCCTAATGAACTTCGGATGAAGCTTGAAGTTCGAGAACTCCATGAGAACAGCCTCATGGAATTGATGTTTGACACTCATTGCATAATCAAACGAAATTCGTTGAACAAGCAGGCTAATTTGGCGTTTTCTAAGGTGAGACTGAAGCCATTGATAGCTTATTCTCAGTTGTTGCAGGTCCTAACAAATTTAACCGCATATATTTTGTAAAATAATAGCCCTGTCAGGAATTACCGGGAACTCATAGGCTAATGGTTAGTCCGAATAATATTGATCCATTTAGCCTATTTCTTGATCGCACTAAACACGCACGAGCATGTCTGTTTCGCCATCAAGCAAGCATGTCTGTTTTGCTTAGACCAAGCACCAAGATCGCCAAGATAGAAGCCATTATCTCAAACTATTCATTGGACATCCACGGTTTAAAGTTTGAATTAGAGGCTGTACCATTCAAAAAATTGCAACAGAATACATTTATGCAATATTTTATATATGTAAAACATATGTTTTACAAAAAGTATGCATGTTTTTACACGACAGCAGCAACGTTTTAGAAACGCAAGTGTGATAGGTTGTTGCTGTGGAATTGACAATGGCTAAATGGAATAAGAGAAAATCTTCAGGGTTCATCAGAAAACAGTTGTAGCTTCATAACTAGGTAGGATATTTGGTTCCTTAAACATGTTTATCAGATTTTCTAGAAAAAAAGAAATTTCTACTAAACCGAAAATACATTGGATGTATGCATAGTGAAGTGAGCAAGGGAAAAAAACAGAGGGCTCTATCTTGGCGATCTTAGTGCTTTGTTTAAACGCATGGCATAAAGTGCATTTAGGGAGTGTCCAAGTCCACTTTTGCTAGTTTGATGGCGTGTTTTTTGAGCGGTAAGCAGGGCGGAACTTGCAAATGGGCTGAACCTACTGTTCATTAATTATAGGTGTGTCTAGGGCGTGACATGCAATAAACCAATCAAAATGTCATATCCCATTCCCTTTAAAAGCCTGCTTTTCCACGTTGCTGGATTGCTTATATATAAAGCTGTCAGGTTGGCAACCTAGAGGTCCACATGTATTTTCCCTTGTTTTATAATATCCTTATTATTAAACAATATATGGAAATGTGACCAATGCACTTTACTAGCAGCTAATGCTTTAAAAACAATTCCACTTTCCCGGGAAGACTGTGCTAGGTGCAATGTAAAGCAGGTGAAACAGACCTGCTCCTGTATGAAGTTAAAGTGCACATGCAGAGAATGGCATTAAAATTAATTGTGAATTAATTGTTCTCTTTAAAATAATTTTGTTCAGTTATGGTATAACGGGTGAAATCAGCGGGATTTTAATCAGCTGAGAGTATGGAAGCCTGGTCACTAATTAAAAAAATATGAAGGATGAATAAGGCTAAAATTCCGTTAACATGGTGAAATCGTAGGCTATCGAAAAACCTTATGTACAGTGAATCCTGGGGACTGTAGCCTAGGCTATTTGAAAAACAATAAATGCAATATTCACTGGACAAGGTTTTGAACTTTATTCAGACATAATAATGCATAATTATATTTTTTTATCACCTAATGAATATTTATAAAATTATGCAAATATGCTCATCAATCAAATTTTGACAGAGGCCGAATGCTATTACTAATAAATTTTCACATTGTAATCTTGTAATCTTACAGTAATCACTGTAATCTTACCCCTGGGTGTAAGAGACAGGAGGGTGTATGCACGTTGTACACACGCCTATGTAGACGCACATATATCCTCCGTTAAAATAACATGTAAACAACTGCGACATGACTTTAGACCAGGTTTGTGATGGTTTTAGTGCAAGCGCTTTGTTGGCTCAAGATAGCAATACGCCAAAAATTATCCTGGCCACACCTCAACTTAAGACCAACACGCCCAGTTCACGTGCAATGGGCACAGGAATACATGGTATTTAAACGACGTGAGCGCTAGACGTTATAATGAACCCTGCGCCGGGTGTAAGATAGCAAAGACACTTGTGTTTGGGTTAGCGCCGCTTAGCGCCGGGTGTAAGATAGGGCCCTGAATGTTTATAACTTTAGTATTATTGTTCCTATATTGGAACATTATCATGTAGAAGTGCTGAATGTTTATTTATAACTTTAATATATTATCATTCCTATATTGGAACATTATTTTTAGCATGTAGAATTAGTGCATTAAATGCATTTTATTGTCTGTGATTGGTTATAAACAAGGTTTTGATCTATTAGCACCTGGCTCTTTTATTGCCCTGCAATGCAACTTGAGAGGCTTATGATTTCACAAGCGGTTACACTTTTTAACAATCCTGCTTTGGAACTTTGGGGTTTTCTTAAAGTTTTAATTTATAATTTCAGAGAAATATGAATACTATAATTGGAACGTCGACAAATCGTCACTAGAGGGCCATTGTGGATAAGGCTAAACCCTTTCTCTGCATTCCAGCCTGAAGAACTCCGATTTGGAAAGCAAAACTCTATTGAATGTGGAAATGTGACTTGTTATGAGGGTATATGAAGGCCATAATTAGCCCCCATCCACCGCCATCTGAAAAGGATGAATTAGTCTCAATGGCCTCACTAAAATTCAAAAGCAGGCAAAAACTCACCAAGTAGAAAAAGTTTAGAGTCTTCTTCTCCTTAAGCTCCTCCCCTTGGATGATGTAACGGGCCAGGACCTGGCCATCCTTATCACAAGGAAGTGGTTCTTTCACCTGCTTGATACTCAGAAAGCTCTTGTTCTTTGAATAAAATTTATCGGCTGTATGGTGTGCAAACACTCCATCACAATGTGCCTGTGTTCAGTGGGGCAGAAGAAGAGGACACTTACTCACAAAATCCTGATTTGCAAGCCCCCATCTGAACATTGTTTATCCTCTCCTTGAACCAACAATGCTGCCCCAAGACACCGGGAAATATATAATAACTTTACCAATTAAAATAATATGGCTAATAACTTTACCAAGTTCATAATCATATGGCTAATTTATATGCAATGGGAATTAATATAATCCGTGTGGGTCCACCCATGCAACTTGCCTACTGACAGTTTCAGTCACACAGCAGGGAAAATGTATGAGGCAAAAAGGAAAAGAGATGGGAAGGGCATCTTACTTCTAGCTGGGCATATTCTGCCAACCAAGAACTGGTATTCAGTGAGAAACTGGCCACACCCTCACTATCAGTAGTCAATGTCCATTTAGTAGTGTGGGGTTCGGAAAGACTGGAGAGGAAAATGGTCTTGTTTGCAATAGAGGAGCCTGCAACTTTCACAATGATCTGAAAAGGGTGACAGTTTTGTTTTAGAAAGAGCTTTATTCCAACAGCCATCAAACTATAACAAACATAAATACCCAGTAATGGTATTTCTCTTGTAGGTTGGCATGTATTAATCATTGTTTTTCTGCCTGTTTATTTCATGTGAAATCAGAAATGTGACTATTTAGAGACACATTCATCTGATGTGGATTCTGTAAAATACATTTTATTCAATGAATTAGCTCTAAAGACGAGTTGACACCAAAGCACCGGAAGATGGAAGTGAGGCGTTTTTATAGCCGAGAAAACACCTAAAACAGGTGAGAAAATAGATTGCAGAGAAAAAAGAAACACAGGGCACGGGAGTGGACCCGGAGCTGCGAGAAACCCTAAGCAGAGAAGGATCGGCGATTAGAAAACCGTGACCCAAAACATGTAACTTTGCAAGCAATCAGCTTGATAGTGTAAGGCAGGGGTGTCAAACTCCAGTCCTGGAGGGTCATAGTGTCTGCAAGTTTTTGTGGTTACCTTTCAATCAGAAGCCAATTAAGGCCTTGAGAACAAGTGTGTGTTTGTGGACTCTAGTTTAGCCATTCAATGACTTAAACTAATCACTAAACACACCAAAAACCAGCAGACACTGCGGCCCTCCAGGAGTGGAGTTTTGACACCCCTGGGGCTCTATCTTGGCGATCTTGGCGCTTGGTCTAAGCACATGGCAAAAAGTCAATTTAGGGCGTGTCCAAGTCCACTTTTGCTATTTTAACGGTGTGTTTTTTGAGCGGTAAGCGCGGAGCAACGTGGAAATGGGCTGAACCTAGTCTCTTCATTAATTATAGGTGTGTCTTGGGCGTGATATGCAATAAACCAAACAAAATGGCATATCCCATTCCCTTTAAAAGCCTGCTTTTCCACCTGGGCGGATTGCTTATGATGGCGAAAGAGACATGCTCGTGCATGTTTAGTGCGATCAAGGAATAGGCTATATGGATCAATAGTAGCCTATGATCAATATTATTCGGACTAACCATTATGAGTTCCTGGTAATTCCTGACAGTGTTGTTTACAAAATATATGAGGTTAAATTTCGTTAAAAGCACCTGCAACAGCTGAGAATAAGCGACCAATGGCTTCCATCTCACCTTAGAAAACGCCAAATTAGCCTGCTTGTTTAACAAATTTTGTTTGATTATGCAATAAACTCATGTTCAAGCTTCATCCGAAGTTCATTAGGCTACCTGCATTCTAATTATGATTAACAACATAAATAACGTTATTTTGCCTTAATGATGACACTAAATACAATAAAGCTGTCAGGTTTGCAACCCATAGGTTCAGCATATTTTCCCTTGTTTTATAATGTCCTGCTTATGGAAATGTGACCAACCTGTTTTACTGGTAGCGTAATGGTTTAAAACGATCCACTATCCCAGGAAGACTGTGAAAAGTGTGATTTACAGCAGGGGAAACAGACCTGCTCCTGTAAAGCGCACATGCAGAGAATGGCATTAAAATTAAGTGTAAATTAATTGTGTAATATGCTGCAAATTTGTTTTTGTTTCTAATTAGTCGCTTAGTTCTCTTTAAAATCTTTTGTTCCGTTATGGAATAACAGGTGAAATCAGCGGGGTTTTAATAAGCTGAGAGTATGGACCTTGTCACTGTAATTTAAAAAATATGAAGGACGAAGAATCCGCTGTAGCCTAGGCTATTTGGAAAACAATAAATGCAATATTCACTGGACAAGGTTTTGAACTTTTTTCAGTCCACACAACCATTCTATTTACTTACAGGCTGTATTCCTAGATAAACAGAGCTGTATTGTAGGCTAATGACATCTGAAGCGCATTTTCAGAACTCAAATGTCTGTCTATTGCAGTGTGCGAGTTTTCCATTGAATGACAATTCACGCATTAGGTCTAAATGACAATTCGCTCATTAGGCTTGATATAGGTGTTATCAGCTCCTTTTTAATGGATAACCATTGTCCCGTACTATTGCACATCGGCTGGATGTTGATGGAGTGAGCTGAGGGACAGATATGTGGTCTTTGACCTATGGACCCTTTTATTATTATGCATTTTTTGATATAGCCTACACAATAATAATATTTCACATTGTAATCTTGATATGTTAGTCATGCTTGTGTGCGCCCCTGTGTGTAACAGACTGGAGGGTGTACGTGCGTTGTGCACACACCTATGTAGACGCACTTATATGTGCCGTTAAAATAACATGTAAACAACTGCGACATGACTTTACACCAGGTTTGTGGTGGTTCTAGCGCAAACGCTTTCTGCTGGCTCAAGATAGCAATACGCCAAAAATAATCTCAACTCTCCTATTATATTGCATATCAATTTGACCCATTTCAGTTTTTAATCTGCCTGAAATACTGGAAAATGTTTTTTCTTACAAACCCCAATTCCAAAAAAGTTGGGACAGTATGTAAAATGCACCTAAAAGCAGAAAGCAGTGATTTGTAAATTATCTTTTACATATATTTAATTGAAAACAGTACTAAGAAAATATATTTTATGTTTTACCTTATCAACTTTATTGATTTTAGTAAATATATGCTAATTCCGAATTTCTCTATTTTTCTATAGAGGTCAATAGGAAAATGAGTCAGGTGAAAGAACCCTTCAAGTGATCCATCCATATCTACTGCATATCTAGCAGCAGAGTGATGGTTTGAGGCTCGTTTGATACCTCACACCCTTGATGACTTACAGCCATTGAGACAACCATGGGTTCAATACTATTCATTACATCCATTACATAGTGTAATTTACAGCTTAATCTAGTCCCACCTCAAAATTCCCATAGAGATCCATTGAAATGCAGAGAGGTTATAGTATCGCTTGTAAGAGTACCTGAAAATAAAATATCAAGAGTCTTTTGAGAGTGTTTTTTGAACTTCCTTTTTTTTGCCCCTGTCCCAATTTTTCTGGAATTGGGGTTTGTAGTTAAATTTTACTATTTTAACTCCTTTGAGGTCATGCACTTATATGGAGTGTTTTCATCCAGAGCTGTGTTGTGGAATATCTGCACACACTTTGTATACAAAGATGATGTTGCAGCTGAATTTGGGTCAGTAGTTTTATATGTAGGGGCTTCTGGACGGCTCGTTTGGTTAAGGTACCACGCTGTAGTACTTTTGTGTTGATTCTGTCAGTTCACCACGTGATACAGTGGCCAACCCCAGCCCTACATCACAATATCAACAGTCTGCTGAATAGGCAGTGGGCTTGCAGCACAAACACAGCTGTGGTTACAGGTGATTGGCCATTCCAAACTGGGGTTGGAATTGGAGAAAAGTATTTATAAGAGAAAATAAAACTATGAAAGTATTGTATTATGGTCTTATCTCAGCATCTCAGAAAATGAAGTTGTTCATTGGAGCCATGCTTTCTCACTGGAAAATGTGGGTGATTACCTTTCCGTCATAGTTTATTCCTGGCTTGAATGTTGAAGAAGTGTCTTGAAACTCTATATCGATTTTATCGAGTATATTTATCGAGAGTATCTTTGTACTGCCAGAGCCTTTCAAAACAACACCTAAAAAGAAACAGTTGGTTATTGCCCTGTTGCTGTCTGGCACCAGAGTATCACTGCACAGCCAATACTGAATTATTGTGCAAAACTAACTCAGCCCTTCAATGCCATTATTTTAAAGTCATTTTAAAGCCATATCTATAAAAAAATTAAAAAGAAAAACTGCCAAAACCATTTGCATGCAGGATGTATTAATATGTCCCGCAATTTTATTTATATGGAAGTTTACTCTAACAACATTGTGTCAGCTGTGGTAGCCTACAAGTGTAGCCCACATTGATCTTACATACATGCGCAATACAGCCTCAAATCCCTAATTCATTCTTTAACCTTTACTGTGTTATTCTTGTAGTGGCAGCTGATACAAGTACTGAAATAGTGTCAAAAACCCCAGGATGTAAACTCCCTCTATAAAAGTATTTAACAGTTTTTAGTAGTTCTTTATCTGAATACAGATTTTATTTATTTTTGTGAAATAACTGTGTACATCCAGTCAGTTGCCAAGGATGCTTATTCAGATCTTAATTTTAAAAAATATATAAACAAAGATGAAATCAACAATATTCCCACCTGTTCCATCTTCCTCCATCGCACAGCTCACAATAAGATATTCTTCAATATGTGAGGAATAAACATCAAATAAATGTGTTGCACATCCGGTCTTGTCAGTCTAGGTCAAACAATGGTAGGGGTCAACAATATCAAGAGCATAATAATGGGAATTTGGTTAAAAGACACTAGCTAGTTATCTATGCTAGTGTTGGCTAAATAGATAGGTCCATGAGAAGAAAATGGCATAAATCATAATTAGCCATAGTGTGCCAGACAAGAGAGTCAACATATATATTCCCCATCTCACTGAGCAATAGCAACTGCTCTGGTTAATCAGGGACCTGGGGGGTATACTACAAAGTAGGATTACTGGGTTAGCTGGATAACTGCACCAAGTAAACCAGGAGCCCTCCAAAATCTGCAAAATGTACTAAGGTAAAAATAGCTGTTCCGGGTTTTACTCAGAGCAGTTATCCAGCTAACTCAGAAATCCTGCTTCGTAGTATACCCCCTGGTATCTGCCTGATGTAGTTGTGCAGTCCTCCAAACAAATAAAAATAAAAGTAAATATTGACTCAGTTACAGGATGGCAGACTGAATGTAGAGAAAGGAAGTTATCACATAGTGTACCTTTATTATTTCATTACTGTCAGGAATGTTTTAATGGAGCCAGTTAAGATTGCCTTGACAGGGGTTTACACCCTGGCATTGCACCACCCCTGAACACCAGATTGTTTAATCAAATCATGTGAGAATGGGCATCGTAGTATACTACGGTGGCGGTGCAATCCACATTTCTAAAACGCAATCTTTGTTTCTAAATATACAGTAAATTTTTGACCCGTGTTTTCTGTCTGTTTTTCTCGTGTTTCTATTCTCTGTGTTCCTGATATTTGTTTCTCTTTTTGGATCTTGATTTTGTACTTTTACCGTGTCTTCTTGGTTAATGATCTCTCCATGTATCCTGACTACGTTTGGATTGTGTTTTTGTACTTTCGCTGTGACTTCCTGGTTTTTGACATCTGCCTGTTTTTCGACTACGTCTTTGCCTTATCCCTGGGTTTCGACCCAAAATAAACTTTGGTTTATTTTTACGTACTGTCTGCGCCTGTGTCCCTGTCACACCCCTGACACTTTCATTGTTGCACTGTATGTACAGTAGCTAACCAGTTAAGTTACTTGTTGACAATAAATTAAATTGACCTGTCAAATCACAACAAATCAATGTAGTCTGCATGTGGTCCAGACAAATTGATAACTAGCCTACTAATTGTGGTCAATTTACATGCTTTGACAGCAAAACAAATTTAACCCTTTTGATGGACATGATAATGAATTGGGACAAATGATAAGCTTGTGAGGTGTAACTGTCAGATAACTATATAGGCTACAAAAATGGCCTACTGTAAATCCGTGAAAATACTGTAACATTAGTAGGCCTAGCTATGATTCACCTGGCGGTGCGGCTGGCAGCACCATATGACACTAATTGCACAGCAATGGGAAGACAGTTACAACAGCTACAATAAGCTAATATCATTACGAGTAGAGTCGTAATGATATAAGAGTAACAATATTGTGTCAGCTGTGGTACTGGTAGCCTACAAGTGTAACCCACATTGATGTTACATACATGCGTAATACAGCCTCAAATCCCTAATTCATTCTTTAATCTTTACTGTGTTATTCTTGTAGCGGCAGCTAATGCGGCAGTTAGTTAGCTGCAGGTGAGGCGATGGAGGTACGATCAGCGTAGTTAGCTAGCTCAACACCGTGCTGTGTGTCGTTGTGTTCAATGTGTTGTGGTAGTGATTGGTTCACCAGCTAGCCATTCATTGGCTAATAAATTTGCACTGTAATTTGCATATGAGAGCCTGAGAGGCGATATAAAGGGCTGCCCGCTCAGGCCCGGGGTCAGTCTGTCACTCTGTCTCTTGTAACATTGATGTTGTGGTGTTTTAGCTCCTTTTATATTTCTGTCTTTCCCCCTCGGAGCGACGTGAGGGTGCTCTTACTGTGTTTTTCGCCTTCCGTTCCGGGCCTTCGCTCTTTCTTTCCCTAATTTCCTGCACCTGTTCCTTATTACCGGTCAGCTTTATAAGCTCCGTGTTTCCTGTTTCCAGTGCTTAGTTGTTGTCTTGCGACTTCACTTAGATGGTAAGGTATAGGACTTGGGACACTGTTTCCCTTGTTTCAAATAAGCAAAGTAGGAAATCCCGTTAGCAATTCAGTTAGGATCTTAGGATCTCCTTTCCTTTCGTTTGCCTTTTTCTAGTTCTGCCTTCTGTTGTCCTCCTTTGGAGGTGTACCTTTGTTTACCTCTCTTATCACTGCTTTCTTTATTGAACGGGACAGGCCTTTTGGTTTATCTTGCTATTTTCCACTCTCCTGTATAGAGAGAGGCATTTTTTTTCCTTTTGGTATCTACACTCAATCCTAGAGTTTATTTCTCCCTATTTCATTTGGGTCGCTATTTTTTTGCCTTTTCTGTTTTCTATACCTCTGTCCGTGCTCGATCTCTGATCTAGAGCTAGGGGTATTTCTTACTTCTTTCGCGGAGTCTTTCCGCCCTAGTGGTTATTCCTACAGGAGTAACTTTTAGATTCCTTCTGTCATGTCTGGTCCTCCGAACCCGACCCCGTTATAATTGAACAGTCTGAATAAAGAAGTATGAGTTCTGGTCAAGATCCACCTGGCTTGTCTCTTAACGTGCTCGCTACATTCTTTTATTCTTTTTCCGATTCCAATCCGATCTTTTTTCTATAGTGTTTAGCTTACATTACATGACCTATAGGCCTATGTCTTTACATAAAAGGCTCTATTTTGACGATCTTAGCGCTTGGTCTAAAACGCACGGCGCAAGTGCATTTAGGGTGTGTGAAGTCTACTTTTGCTAGTTAGACGGAGTGTTATTTCAGTGTTAAGTACGGCTTCATTAATTATAGGTGTGTCTTGGCCATAGCATACAATAAACCAATCAAAATATCATATCCCATTCCCTTTAAAGGGCCTATATGTAACTTTCAGAAAATCCTTCTTATTACTGACACTGGTGGCCGAATGTGAACTGCAGCCAGCAGCCCGCTCGCACAACGGGGGCGATTTGCAGTAACATTAATCCACTCTCTGTATGATACATCGGCGTTATGGGTCTAGCGTGGTTTTCGTTATAGCACAGTGTAGCGTGGTTTTCTTTATACCATGGTGCTTTTTTACGGTCTATGATTGAGACAAGCATAATCCTAGGACCCCAGTAGCCCAGGGGCCTAATACCAAATCAAAGCGCCCGTGTACACCAGTGCTGTTATTTTACAAAATATATGCGGTTTAATTTCAACTGCAAAAACTGCAACAGCTGAGCATGAGCTACCATAACTTGGCTGCCCGCTCATCTTAGAAAACGCCAAATTAGCCTGCTTGTTTAACACATTTTGTTTGATTATACAATGAAGCATTGTCAAACATCAATTCCATGAGGCTGTTCCCACAGCAGACAGATCACAGGCAATGCATTTCAGCTAGGAAAGTTAATTCTTTACCCGAAGTTCATATTACGTGCATTCTAATATTGATTAATAACATAAATAGCGTTCTTTTGCCTTAATGATGACACTAAATACACTAAAGTTGTCAGGTATGGAATCCATAGGTTTACCATATTTTCCCTTGTTTTATATTGTCCTACTTATGGAAATATGACCAACGCATTTTTACTGGTAGCTTAATGTCTTGAAGCAAGCTTTCTCACGATTCCAGGGACAACGTGAGTCTATTCCGGGAGAGAAATTGTTTTATTTTTGGGAAAAATATTATTCCCCATTTCACAATGTAATTTTGATATTTTTATGCATGTTTGTGTGCGCCCCTGTGTGTGTAACCGACAGGAGGGTGTACGCGCACTTATATGCGCCGTGAAAATAACATGTAAACAACTGCGACATGACTTCAGACCAGGTTTGTGGTGCTTTTAGCGCTTTCTGCTTGCTCAAGATAGCAATACGCCAAAAAATATCCTGGCCACACCTCATATTAAGACCAACATGCCCAGTTCACTTGCAATGGGCGCAAGATCACCTGGTATTTAAACATCGTGTGCACTAGGCGCTATAATGACTCCTGCGCCGGGTGTAAGATAGCAAAGACACTTGCGTTTGGGTTAACGGCAGGTGTAAGATAGGGCCCTTAGTGCATAGGTCTTAGTGTGTAAGTACATTGCAACAATGAATAGGAAATGAAAGGCTTCTGTTTTTTTGTTATTAGAGGTGACAGCGAACCAGATGATTATGTAGTCCTAATGTGCTGTAAGTTAATCAAGCTGCAGTTCCCTACGAACGATATTCCTCAAATTATTGAACTTAATTGTTAACAGGCTTTAACCTAATAGCCTATGTCTGCTAGAAAACTTAACTTTAGTTTGTTCTGCAATTTCGTGCTAGTTATTAGGTCAGTTAATCGACCAGCTTCTCCTTAGACTTGATATACAAGACTGCTTTTTAGAAATGTGTATTGCACCTCCGGTCCACCATACCTGTCACTTATGTATGGTAAATTCCTGCATACAATTAATTAATGTCAAAATATGTAGCAAATACCATGAACTCTGACCATTATAGGGAGTATTTTGGGTGTAATTTAGCACCAGAGGCTCCATTTTTAAGAAGGCTTTGACTTAAATTTCACATCTAATGATGCTACACCATCATAATAAATAAACACCATCATGTGTCATTGTTCCCTTACCCTCATAGTAACTTGGCGTTTGCAGAACTGTCCCCACCCCAGCCAGTAGCACATATGTACCTCCACTGAACCCAGGACTGGCTTCCCATAGGTGTACCTGGACAAAAACACACAGCCACTGACTAAGATCACAATCCCACTGCAACAGATGAGAAAAAATGTAATCTTAATCTAAACAGATACAGCTTCTCTTACTTACTTCCCACAAATATTTACTGTTGCTTGTCTTTCATGAGCAAATATGACATCAGGGAGGTGGACTTTAACCTCAAACTTTGACAGGACTAAAAAAAAAAAACATTCAAAACCAGGCCTCAGCGGAGTCCAAATATTTCTGTACATGCATGTTTCGCATTTTACACATATAAAATATAAAATATAAAATTCTCAGATAAAGGACCATGGTCTTTATGCATTCAGCAACATAAGAAATTCAGACTGCCATATAAATACATTAGTAAAAATACAGTGAGCACCAAAATTAATTGGACCGTGACACATTTTTTGTTATTTTGGTTCTGTACTCTAGCACTTTGACTTTGAAAGGATACAATGACACTGAGGTTGAGGAGCAGACTGTCAGCATATCTACTGCAGATATGCAGTAGATATGGTTGGATCACTTTAAGGGTTGTTTCTCCTGACAAATTTTCCTATTGAACTCTATGGAAAAATAAGTCAGGAGAAGAAACCCTTTAAGTTATCCATCCATATCTACTGCATATCTGGCAGCAGAGTGATGATTTAAGGCTTGTTTGATATGTCAGACCCTTGCTGACTTAGAGCCATTTAGCCAGCCATGTGTTCCATACTGTTCCAGTGTAATTTAAAGCTAAATCTAGTCCCACCCCCCAATTCCCATAGAGATCCATTCAAATGCAGAGAGATTATAGTATCGCATGTAGGAGTACCAGAAAATAAGATATAAAGAGTTTTTTGATATTTCTGGGTCACATACATCAGGAAGTCATGGCATGCAAAGGATATGCAACCAAATATTCAAAATGATGACTTTATTCTACATTGTTAAACTGTCCATGTACAAAAGATTCTATAATTTCTAAACGGTTCATCCAATATGAATGGAAATACCCCCAAATTAAAGCTGGCAGTCTGCACATCAACCTCATTGTATCCTTTCAAACTCAAAGTGCTAGAGTACAGAACCAAAATAACGAAAAAAAGTGTCACTGGCCAATGGATTATGGTGCTCACTGTATATGGAGTTATAATGAAGGTACTATTCAAATCTGTTTGTATATCTGATTCAAGAGAACATCTCTATGACCACATAAATGCATCCATACCATATTCTATTATCTCAAAGGTCTGGGTGGATATAATGCCCTTCTTGGTCCTGGCTGAGATGGTGTAAACACCTTGCTTGGCTTTGGGTGTCGTGGGGTGGGACAGGTCCAGAATCCCAGTCGTGATTGACTGGTTCAACCACTGGGCAATACGTTTTGAATTAGGGTCCTGTGAAAGGACGAGAGAGATATTGCCCAGAGCATGAGGGACAGACTGGTTTATCCCAAGGATAGATAGATGAAGAGACACACTAAGTTCCAGTTTAGAAATGGGACAATGGATGCTCAACCATGTAATCTCCCATGTGGTGTGAGGGACCCTTGCAAACTGGTCCCATATTTAAGGTGCCATACCTGCAACTCCACAGTCTGGTACTGAAAAGACAAAATAGAGAAAGTGTCACATTTTCTTGAGTCACAGATGAGACAGAATTGCTTGTTTCTCCCACTTTGCTTCATCACTACAAGGAAGCTCTTCCTTTCTACCAGGGTCTTCCCTTGTTGCATAGATCTTAATCATTCATTGAAAACAGGTTGTAATCAAATTACGACTCAAATGCACGACAGAAATTCCAATAATTCAATAATTTATTACTTCGTCCAAAACTCCAGAAGTATAGGGAGAGATAAGGGTCTGGATCCTGGAATGTCGTTAGTAGGGGTAGAACGGGAGTGGGAGTAGGCAAAGGGCTGGATGGTGGCGGAATCCTGGGTTGGTGTAGCAGAGGAGGAGCGGGATGCGGGAGACAGGGGCTGCGTGGAGTGGTGCTAGGATAGCTGCAGGCTGGCAGACAAGCAGAGCAGAACAAGGCGTTAAACACAGCAAGGCATGAACAAATTAAGTAGCGTTAATTCGCTAGGCAAGGCGAGACTAAGAAGCAGCAAAAATAAGACAAGGCAAGGCTTAGATTCTTGATACGAGACTAGACAAGACAAGAGTTATTCAACAACAAGACTTAACGAACTGGCACAAGACAACGAAAACCGGGAGAATATATATGAGAGTAAATTAGCTAATGACTGCGTGCAGCGTGAGAATGAATGCGAGAGTGATTAACAGAGAAGAGAGCGTGAGGACTGCAAGTGGGGAAAAGGAATGAGATAGGCAGAGAAAATGCAAGAGGAAATGAGACACAAAAAGGGAAAACCACGCCCAGCCTGCAGCACGAGGAAGACAAACAGAAAACATGAAAACATAACAAGAGACTTGAGGGAAAAGGGTAAAACAAGGAGCACAACGGGGACAGGAACGGAGAGTGTCACAATTAATTTATTTTGAAAGTGTTAAAAGTGCATTATGACAAATATGAAATATCCTAATTTTACTGTTTACACAGTAACATCAGTGTCCCCCTGCCTCTTTCTGCTCACACAGATAATTATTTCTTACCACCTCCTTGTATGGCAAGAAGCTGTAATCCAGAGAGACAATACGGATCTTGACTGCAGCAAAAAAAAAAAAAAAAAGAGTCAAAATACAAAAGTGGAATACGTAATAAATACAGTACTATTTAAAATGCAGTCATATTTCTTGAATCATATTGGCTGGAATCCTATTGTTGTACTTTCTGTTTCTTATGTTAATCATGATCTTGCATAGAGGCACCAGTCAACGTATTTGCTGGTGACCAATTTTATCTGATGGCTTAACTATCATTTGTCAGTGGCTGTTGCATTCTTAATAGCCATTTATGAACTGTGATCTAAGAAGTGAATGGTTGAAAATTACTGGTCTGTCCTGGCTTGTAGATGGGCTTGTCTGTCTGTATGATGGTCAGGGAATAGCTTGGTTTGATCAGGATTTTGGTCTTCTTGCTCAGAGATGTTTTTTCCCCCTTGATAGAGGCATGAATGGCTGCCACGGTATCAGTGACAACAGGAGGAACCTGGGGTTGACAGAGAGGAGGAATATAATGAGAAGGTCACACTCAATCCCATTTATTCCAGATTCCAGGACCAGTCTTTTCCAGCTTATATTTTGACTTCATGGTCATTTTCCCAAATTGATATTTGAATGAAGCACTCAAAGTTTAGAACCAAGAGACTAATGTTGTAAATTAGTTTTAGCTATAAACATGTGTACAATGCTTCAGATGCTGCCCTGGCAACTGTCAATGTTCTTTGCACATGTCCCTTTTAAATAAAAAAAAACCCAATAGCAGTGCTAAAAACAGAAACCTCCAGGTTATTTTGATGTATTTATTTTTTGGAATGCCCAAAACTATCTTGAAATGCCCAAGTCCATCTCAACACTACAGTATCCTCTGTCAATTAAGGAGAATGCAGTCAAGCATGCACTCTCCGACAAACACATGAAGCCAGCCAGCTGCCACTTTGTGTAGTCTGCCAGCTGATCTGCTCAGTCATTAAAACAGAGGAGTTTCTCTTAGATGATGAAACAGTGACAGTTCTGCTAACTGAAATCCTCCCTCCCTGGGTGGTACTCGAGGGCTGACTGCAGAGTTGGAACTAAGATAGTCAGGATGCAGACAGTACAGTGTGTGAAAACAATATTTTATTTGATTAATTTTTCAGGCTTTTTCAACTTTATTAGACAGAACCGTGTAGAGAGGCAGGAAGAATGGGAAGCAAGAGAGAGGGAGAGACATGCGACAAAGGTTTCTCGGCCGGATTCTAACCACCGACGTTGCAGCTCCCAATGACAATGTGGATAGTGCTCTACATATTAGTGCTCTACATGCTACACACCACCGATACATCCCAAGTCAGGTTTTACTTAGCAACAATGGTGTATATTTGGTAACAGTCAGGCCACAAGGCCACACAAGAGAAAATTCAGATCCATATCTATGCATTTATTTTATACCATTATATTCTGTATATTCTGAATTGAGATTTCACACTAAAGTATCATATATTGGGATGGCAGGTATGCTATACCCTATACTTATACAGCACAGAGGGCTTATCACTTTTCAGGGTTTCCTACAGAAATAACCACAATGACCACAAACACTCAGCCCTTAAAAACTTTAACTTCTGTACCTTCTGACCTCATGTAACCCCAACGAATTCAGATACAACTTCACACATCCACACAATAAAGCCCCAAACCTGGGTTATTTTTGCAATTGGGATTAATTGGGATGAAACATATTTTTCCTGTCGATTTTGTCATCATAAATGCTCCATGCCCTCAAAGAATAATTCTCCTCATTGGATAGCAATGTGTGATCTGCCAATAAGAACATCTGATAATAAAAGTATTCTGACTGATCAAAGTATTGCAGGGTACGCAGATAAAAGCTTATATATGGCGCAGCTATCACTGTAAATTCACTTTGGCTTAGTGGTCAGAGTAACGGCCTTCCACATGGGAGACCTGGCTTCAATCCCCACCAGGTACCAAAGATTAAATAAATTTTTGACAAAAACAATGTGCACATATTATGCTTTTCACATGTAGGAATGTTCTTTTTATTGCTAAGGCAAATAAATGTAAGAATATTAACTGCTTTTTAAGTACAAGTGAAACAGTGAAAGTCAGCCCGACATGGGGCCCTATCTTACAGCTGGCGCAGGGTTCATTATAGTGCCTAGCGCTCACGTCGTTTAAATACCAAGTGATATTACGCCCATAGCAAGTGAACTGGGCGGGCTGGTCTTAAGATGAGGTGTGGATCATTTTTGGCGTATTACTATCTTGAGCCAGCAGAAAGCGTTTGTGCTAAAACCACCATAAGCCTGGTCTAAAGTCATGTCACAGTTGTTTACATGTTATTTTAATAGCGCATATAAGTGCATCTACAAAGCCGTGTGCACAATGCGCGCACATCCCCCTGTCTGTTACACACAGGGGCGCGCACATGCATGACTAAAAATATCAAGATTACAATGTGAAATATTATTATTGTGTAGGCCTTATCAAAAAATGCATAATAATAAAAGGGTCCATCGGTCAAAGACCACATACCTGTCCCTTAGTGAAGGGGAATGCCGCATTACATTTTTTTCAGCCCACTCCATCAACATACAGGTGATGTGCAATGGTACGTGTAAGGTTACATGTATAGACTATTCACAATTATCCTGGATCAAGCTATCACTTAGCCTATATTTGCCAATAATTCCTGTAATCTTCTGGGGGGACAATCTTTTGTCATGGGACAATGGCTATCCATCAAACATTTTCCTGATAACACCTACTATCAAGCCTAATGCACAAATTGTCATTTACACCTAATGCGTCAATTGTCGTTCAATAGAAAACTCGCACACTGCAATAGACGGACATTTGAGTTCTGAAAATGCGCTTCAGTTGTCATTGCCATACAGCTGTCTTCATCTAGGCCTACAGCCTGCAAGTAAATAGAATGGTTTTGACTGAAAAAAGTTCAAAACCTTGTCCAGTGAATATTGCATTTATTGTTTTTCAAATAGCCTAGGCTACAGTCCCCAGGATTCACTGTGCATATGTTTTTTTCGATTTACATTACAGTGACCATGTTTCCATACTCTCAGCTTATTAAAACCCCGCTGATTTCAACTGTTATTCCATAAGTGAACAGAACAATTTTAAAGAGAACTAAGAGTCTAATTAGAAATGAAAACAAATTTGCAGCACATTACAGAATTAATTCACAATTAATTTTAATGCTCTTTAAAGTATGGTTTCAAGCATTACTTGGTTTAAAGCATTACGCAACCAGTAAAACAGGTTGGTCACATTTCCATAAGCAGGACATTATAAAACAAGGGACAATATGCGTGAACCTATGGGTTCCTAACCTGACAGCCTTAGTGTATTTAGTGTTGTCATTAAGGCAAAATAACAGTATTTATGTCATTAATATTACAGTGCACATAATGAATTTCGGATGAAGCTTTAACTTCGAGAACTCCCTGAGAACAGCCTCATCGAATTGATGTTTGACAATGCTTCATTTTATAATCATACGAAATTCGTTAAACAAGCAAGCTAATTTGGCGTTGTCTAAGGTGAGACTGAAGCCATATTCTGGTAGCTCATTTTCAGCTGTTGCAGGTGCTTTCAACGAAATTTAACCGAATGTAGCCTATTTTCTAAAATAACAGCACTGTTTGGAATTACCGGGAACCCATGCCGGTGTTAAACCCTAATGTTAAAGATTATTATTGTGTATATCAAAACCCTTCATAGTGGTTAGTCAGAATAATATTGATCTTACTATTGATCCATATAGCCTATGCCTTGCTGGCACTACACACACACGAGCATATCTGTTTCGCCATCATATAAGCAATCCGCCAAGGTGGAAAAGCAGGCTTTTAAAGGGAATGGGATATGACATTTTGATTGGTTTATTGCATGTTACGCCCAAGACAGACCTATACTTAATGAAGCGACTAAGTTCAGCCCATTTGCACATTGCTCCGTGCTTACTGCTTAAAAAACACACCGTCTAACTAGCAAAAGTGGACTTGGACATGCCCTAAATGCACTTTACACCATGCGTTTAGACCAAGCGCTAAGATCACCAAGATAGAAGCCATTATCTCAAAAATTATTCACTGGACATCCATGTTTTAAAGTTTGTTTCAAAAAACAAACCTGTTTTTTCCTCTATTTAAGTTCCCCTCTGTGTTTGTCTTTGCCAGTTCGTTACGTTTGTCTCTGCCCTGTCTTGATGTTCTCCGGCCTCTCTGTTGCATTTAGTGCTTTTGATCTGTTTGTTTGTGTTTCAGTTCCAGCCTGTCCAGCCTGCTTCCGCTCCTGTTCTCTCCTGCCCCGTCATCTGCCTTGCCCATTTTAGTTTCTCCAACCCCCATATCCAGCCCGTCACTCAGCTTCCCTGTCTGTTTGTTTGTTTTATTATTGAATAAATTCACTCCCTCCCGAGTTATCGCTTGAGTTTGCCTCCGAGTCTTGCAGTTGTGTCCATACCAGTTGTGAATCATAACAAGTAAGGTTGAATAATACGTGCTTGCTGTTTTTGTACTGATCTTAGTCTCATGCCAGCATCATTTTATTAATGCGCTCTGCATATAATAAATACGGTGTTTGTCATTTCAATGACAGCCAATCATGATGCCGCACAGACTACTGACTACATTATATAGGCTACACCTTCAGTTTTTACAATTTTAGTGATACCAGAAAACATGCCATGAAATCCATCTATCCATTATCTAACCCGCTTATTCCTGGCCAGCGTTGCGGGCGACTGGAACCTATCCTAGCATACATTGGGCGAGAGGCAGAACATAGACAGGTCTCTAATCCATAGCAGGGCACACACACCATTCACTCACACATTCATATCTATGGGCAATTTAGAGTCTCTAATTAGCCTAACCTGCATGTCTTTGGACTGTGGGAGGAAACCCACGCGGAGACAAGGAAAACATACAAACTCCGCAGAGAAAGGCCCTCGGCCGGGAACTCGGTACCTTTTGCTGTGAGTGGCAGTGCTAGCCATTTTTTATTTTTCACCAACATTTATTTTTCAGGCTAATATTTCATTGTCTATCATATCTAATTTTTCAACCGACTGGTAAAAATTTTTATTTTTATATAAACGTTCCAATAAGTAGGCTACTGCATTCTACCCTCTCTGTTGAAGGGAAAAGAGCAAACCCTAAAGCGACGCTTCATGATGGCTGATTTATTGATTTTCTCAAAGTGACAACGACCGCTGCGTTTCTGCTGTAACATTACTTTAATTAGGCTACTGTAGGTACCACATCATCAGTTATCTACTCATAACAAAAAAGTACAAAAATGTGATATCTCAACAAAAAACGTTTTCAATGTACGCACATGCCAAGTTACTCACGCATATCCTACAAAATACTGTCAGTAAGTCATTAATTAAAACTTGCAAAAACTATGCCTGCCATTAAATGTATTCATATAAAAAGGAGGCCAAGTTACAACAAACAATATTGGCTTTCATAGCTCACACTAATTAATCATCTGGGGTTGACCATGTCGCGAATCGGTGCTCATCGCGTAGGAACTTACCGTAAATTGCGTTGTGAAGCATAGCCTTGTAGCTACAAGTAGAGCCCACCCTCGTGTTTCTAGACCAACCAGAGGTTTCTATATCGAAGAGCCAATTGGAGGCATTTTTTTGTGCAGTGGGATGCAAGCTACCTTGCTACTCGTCGTTTCCTACACAAAGGTGATAGACTATAGGCATATCCTTTTGTAAGTATATTTATTTAACGTTTGTGAAATTAAACCGAAAATACTAAGGTTGTTCTGTAATGCACATTTTATGCTTTTCTGGTCATTTTGCCATAAATATAGTCTCCTAAAAAGTATCTATGATACAATACCACACAGGACCAGTTTGTGTTGAAAAAAAGATATGCAACACCTGATAGTGCCATATGGGCTTACATATATGCAACAGTAACTATCAGAGGGTACCAAAAAATGGGGAAAATAGGCTTAGACCCCAGAGTGTTAAACTAGCGCTCTTCCAAAGCAATGCTATACCCAATCTTTCCTAAATTATTTCATGTAACTTGGCCTTGTGTTTTCTTATCTTACCATGTGAAGAGAATGTGGTCATTCAAACTTTAAAAAATAAATAACAAAAATTGCCTCATGGAAGAACACATCATTTCAATGAATGTTTTAAATAACTGAGGAAAAATTACAGTCCAGAAAGAATATCTTTATACTTGTTGTCAAGTTAATTTTAGAAAATGTATAGGTTCTATGCTACTAAAATAATATTGAAATGTACCAACAGACGTTTATACCAAGAAAGATAATTTACAATAGAGAAAGGGGGGATGAATAAATAAACACAGATAGAAATTTTATATATTTAGACCTAGTAAATAGCCTTAATAATTAATTTAACAATTCAATTCATATGCTGTATGTTATATGTTGCCCCATTAAGCCTACTGTATATTTGTAGGTCAGATGAAGCCAAATAAGTTAACTTGTACAAATTCTTTTAACATGTCAAATAATAACAAATGTTATTTGTGAACACAATTTTGTTAACAAAAGAATGTCTAGGCTCTGTAGGATCACACAGGTTTCTATTCAAATACAAATATTCCAAATAAATAAATGAAGAATAATACTAATAATACTATTACATATTATTATTATTTATTATGCTTTTTATTAATTCTGGGATTTTCATAGACCCAAAGCACTGGTCACACTGAATGATCACATTATCTTCAAATGGTAAACCTAGCAATGACTGAAAAATGTTAAATCAGCAAACCTGGAACTGCACACAGCGATGGAACTCTGTCGTGACTAATTCCTCCAAGAGAGTGATTTTACTGCCACCTGTTTCCAGGGCAAGCATAAAGGAGAGTGGTCCCTTCTGAAGAAGAATGTGGCCACAGATTGTCTCTGTACTGCCACCTGTTGTTTGGGAGGTCACTGTCACAAGATACATTCTTTAAAGGAAAGAAAAAATAAAAAGACAATGAAGCCATGGATTTTCATATTTACCCATAAAATAAACGTGTCCACTGATATGCCAGACAAATGAGAAAATTCCAATCCTGAGCTTCAGTGGAAGAAGGAAAAAACCTTTTTTCTAAAAAATGCAATAATACCGTTTTTTTTTTTGCTTTTGCTCCTAGTCTGATTTAAACACATCTGAAATATTGATCCAAATAGCCGTAGCCCTTCTGCTACACAATTAAGAATTGTAATGAATACAATTCAGTGCATACTCACCATGAACTTGTCCCTTAATTTAAGTTAATGATCAATGTGACTGAGTACCTGCAATAAAAAATATTTCACTCACGGTTCATCTGGATGTCTCGAGTTTGCAGCCTGCAGAAGCAAGCAGGCAATTAGCAGCAGCCCCAGCATACTGAGGAGAGAATATCAGCAACCAAAATACACACTTAGTGTGTCTCAGATGAGACATTGAGAAATAACTCTGAAAGAGGAATATTTATACCCAAATGAAAACGCCCACCTCACCAACCACCTGACAAAGCCCCTCCCCCTCCCACCCCACCAGCACACAGACACACACACACACACACACACACACACACACACAAACACCCATTCACCATGCTGCACTCCCTCCTCTCCATCTCCAAAGTCAGAATTAATTATCCTAAACAATTGTCTTTTTCACTTTTCCCAGAAATAACAGCTGGGTAAGTGCTTCACTGACCAATAATGTCAATGCTTGGAAAGGGGGGAGGGGGGACATTTCCAGGCAGATTTGAAATCACAAGAAATTATTACAGCAATTCATGTAATCACTGAATTTATTTACCTTGCAGTCCCACACAGTAGAACGTTGAGTGTTTTGTTTGTGTGCGCAGTAACCAGTCACCCTTTCACTCACTTTCAAAATCCCCCATTGTATTTAAAAATTGGAATTTCAATATTAAATTAGGAAAATGAGTTTCTTGATCAATAAAACTACTCAAGCAATATTGGCACCCCCATCATTTAAAGGCAGCATAAACTCGGTGAAAACAAATACTTGTAAATATTTGGATAGTTTTCCTGTGACAAAAAGTTCTTGCACACAGCACACTAGTTTAACCTTTACCCCTTATGAAATCTGGGCTCCACTTCTATGCCAGACGAATGCATCAATGCTGATTCCACTTGTCAAAATGGAAGCAGATCCTGGATTTCACATTACAGCATGTAATTGATGTAAACAACATTTAAATAAGTACTTTGTGGTAACCGTAGGGGTAGAATACATTAACTTGAATGAAATTCAACATTATTTGTTTTAATTATACAATATTATGCAATTAAACATGGAAAAATCATCTAAGTAATGAATATTGTAATTACAAAAGAAATGGTAGGACAGTCACATGTTAGCCACAGTCAACATCAGAACTGGATCCCAGATCATTGGGCATGTTACTTCACTGTGAATTAGTGGGTGCACTACCTGAGCTCCCCAAAGGTACATACTGATTAATGAGGGTTGTGTTACAGAAAAGATTTGCTAGTAACAGACTGCAAGGGACCAGCACAAAGCAATCATTGAGACCAGATCCTAGTTCAAGTGAAAAGAAAAGAGTTTTTCACCTGAATACCAGGATTAGACATTTACCCATCCAATATTGTATCCATATGTTGCAACACCTGTTATGGACATCAATGCACTGATTAATTCTTACCAGCAGCAAGCAGTATTGTCCTTTAGTCTAGAGAGCTTTAGCGTATTTGACTTTGATCATGCAGTATACAGTATGTGCAACAATGGATTACTGCATGGTCTTTAACCCATTCCTGAAAACCTCTACAAACCAGTTTCTTTGACATATCTTAAATCGCCCATTTTTGTGGAAATGGATAAGTTGTACTGACAATGAAACCAACCACTCGTTTAAGAGGACTTAGCAACAGTGTTGTGATTAAAATGCTTTTTGAGTGATGGTATGTTGCTTGTTTATTAACACTGAGAAAATATATTTCTCACAATAACTTCAGCTTTAAATGCAATAGAAATACAAGTGTATTCTACACTCTATACCAGGGGTCTTCAACCTTATCCCGCAAGGGCCGGTGGGTGCGGGCTTTTGTTCCAACCAAGCAGTTACACACCTGATCTACAAATCAATCACTAGAGTCTTGGACCCTTAAGGACCTTGATTAGTAGAATCAGGTGTGTAACTGCTTGGTTGGAACAAAAGCCCGCACACACACCGGCCCTTGTGGGATAAGGTTGAAGACCCCTGTACTGTCTATACTGTCATTGAAAGTTAAGGCTAAATGTGCAGTTTGAAAACAATACACTCTACCATAAGCATTCTAACAACAAAAATGTATGATTAAATTAAGCCTTTAATGTTTGGTTATTAGCTAGAGTGGTGGTGGTTAATTCCAGCTGCAGGTCTACTGTATGCTAAAAAAAGAAAAAGAAAAAGGTCTATAATGTATACTGGAAGGTTCAAAATTGATCAGATTCGCTGATAGATAAGTCTGATATGACTAAAGGGATGCCACGGTCATTATCTTCAGGTTCTTCCGAGTTCAGCTATGTATAATTTAGCTATGAAAATCGAAAACATTGGATATAATATTGCAGTCAAAAGTGTCCGAAATTGTACCTTCAGCCGCACAGTACTGCTGTCAGCTATCCAAACTCAACACGCTCCTCAAACCTCAATTCCGTCATAATATTGAAATCGTAGCATTCTCTATGATTCAAGAGGAATCGTTTCTAAAATAAGTAGTCCACGGCTGTGACTGAAAATGCTTCGGAAACTTTTGACCGCAATATTATATACAATGTTTTCAATTTTCATAGCTATTGTGTTCATAAAATTCTCTGAGGAAGTAAGGACAGACAAACACATGAGCATTTTTATTGCAAAAAGCAAAAAAAGTAATTAGGTTTAGTGCATGTTTCCCTCCTTGGTTTAGCACCTCTTCCATTTGGCTGCAACTAACCTTCTGAGAATGGAAGGAACCATTATATGCATTTAAATTGACCCTCAGGTTCAGTTGATCTGGTCCTGTTCATTTCACCTTAGTAAGCTCGTACCGTGACAACAAAAGCAGTGAGCAAGGTGAATACACATTTCAAGGGCTGTTTGACATATATGTGTTGAAATTAAGCAGTTCACTGAAATGAGTCAGTGCCTTGTTCAATCTTTACTTGTATAGCTCATTTTGTACAATTGAATGCAATGCAATGCGCTTTACATAATTAAAAGTCAATCAATAATATTATCAATATCCTGGAAGTCTCCTGTTCAGCTGCACATTGGTTCCATGAGTTCCGATCTTCATCTTATATTTTGCAGAGTAGTTGGAAACAAAAGTTTAGAAAAGTAAGTGATGAGCATTTGCCTAAAGAACCAGCGGTCCAGGGGTAAGGCAATTGTGAGCCTGAATCATTTGCAAGGGAAATACCCATGCATCATTGCTAAGAGCCTGCAGACAAAGACAGAGATAAAGCTAAGGTCGGGTTCTGATCTCAGACATCAACATGAGTATTTCATAAGTATCTCAAGGTGCATCATTCTATTTCTATGTCTCCATAGCGGGTTAAAGGACAGCAAAATATGTAAATTGACCCAAATAAAATTATTTATGTCTCAAACCAGAACAATATGGCAGTCTGTTAATAAACTTTATTTTATCCCACCTAAACAGTGAACTGAAATACATTAATGAAAACATTTGAGGCGAGAAATAGGCTATGCAGTTGCTAAATCTTGATTCATATTTGATCTAAAATGCCTACTTTGACCGTTTGATCCGAGTTTCGCAAGCAACGCTGGACTCATTAATTTGCATGAAGTATTTTTGGAATCTATCCTATTCAAATTCAGAACCGGCGATCGTACCACACAGTCGCCGCGTCACATCCACCATGCGATCGCATCGCATCCTGTCCATGGAGAATGAATAGAATGCGTCGAACAGATGCACCTCGCCGGATTTGGTGAGAACCCACCTTTAGTGCTAAAATTGAATTAATCACGTGCCTCTGTGTATTTTATTGTCAATACCAAAATTTTTTTATATGTTACAGTGAATGTAACAGCAGTACTTATGGACAACCCAAGATGATAAAACACGTAAGAATCTCTCAGTTCCCTCCCCTACCAGCGTGGTGTGAGAGTTTCAGAAATATATTCAATTTGAGATCACATTTGCATTACTCCAATAATACAAGATTATGGAATTTACTGTGGTAGTAAAATTTATTGCTGTCATTACTGTACCTACTGCACCAGGCACTGTATGTCAGTAACAACATTGCAGTGTTAATGTTGCTAATGCACTAGCTGTTATACATTCCAGGTGATGTACAGCACAGTCAGTGAGAACAGTAGCCTATTACATATATTGTGGAGTACAAGGCACTGGTGAAACAAGTCCTGAACTTCTTCAGGCAGAACGTCTCAGTAAGAGACATTTGCATTGCATGCACCATTAATAATTTGTTGCACGATAGTCACGTGAATTCAATCGTTGGCTGATGAGCTGGAGTGATGTTGGTTGCGTTTGCTAGCTAGCTTATAAATTTGCAACTAACTATGGCTCAAGGAGCTGGACAAACAATTGCGAAAAGGTAAAAATGTATCATTTTCATGAGGAATGGGAATGTGAGTTTTTATTCACAAACGTAGGCTAAATGGCATGTGTGTGCCTCCTCTTTGGTGCAAGCGTTTCAGTTGGAAAGAGGTGCTATGTAGAACGGCACTTCACTAAAGTCCACGGCAGCTTTGCTACAGATTTCCCCACAGGTAGCAAACTACAATCCGAAAAGGTGAACGAACTGAAAGCAAGTGACGGGTAAAAGTTCAACTTCAGCAATCCGGGCCAGATATGGATCGCTTCAGGAACTCCCCCTTCATTTTAAGTCCAAACTTTCAAATTCCTTTGCAATAACACGGTCTCCCAGAGTCTGATGTAAACAGGATTTATTGTATATAATTCAAAGGAATTACATGCAGTAACCCAGGCTGATCTGCGCAGATAAATGCAAGCATTCACATTTCATTCTCCCTTAGTGGGCCTGTCAGTTTCTGTCTTTTCTTAGTCCATGAGCGGTGGGAGAATGAGTGTAAGTTCTAAGTGTGAGATGTCCAGTCAGGGTCTTCGAGTGTGATCCAGTAAGGTCCAGTGTGTGGTTGGATTGGTCAGAATGGTCTGAGGTGTGATCTGTATGGCTGTTCTTTATATCCTTTCCCATAGTTCCACCCTTTGTGGGGCTTAGAAACCATCTCCTCCCATGACTTGCCCCTAATTTTTTTAATTAAATAACCCCTTGATTTTTACACCATTATTTATTATTTCTAAGTGCTCGTATTTTTTAAGAGTGGGAGTACATTCTTTTGCCACTAGTCTGTGTTTTTAATCCAGTAATGCGCATGCGTCAGTCCCCCTCTAACAGTCACTTTATAACATTACAGTTTACACTTTATATATAATCTTGATATACATTGGTTATGCATTGTGTGATTAGGTATACATTTGTTGTGCATTATAACTTGGTTTACATTTGATCATATGGCTTATAGCCTGATTCTTGCTTATATTGTGATTATAGAATAACATAATGGTCCTCGTGGGTCTCAGGGGATTGCTGGAGTTTCCCTGGCATCCCTTGCTTAGTCAGGGCTTTTCTATGGCGTTCTTCCAACTGTGCTAATGAGATGCATTACAGCAGTTCTCTGTATATAATAAAGCTCTAACAAAGCACAAGAAGGCATTTACTGATGGTGGGATTGTAAAGGAAGCAATGACTGATGGCAGAAACTTTATTCAAAGAGCACAAAAGTAAGCCAGAGATTTTGTCTGCTATTGCGGATGTAGGCTACAGCTGGGTGTAATGTCGGCGTGACATGTGAGGTAGAAGGAGCCAAACGCAGCAAGGGGATTCATTAAGCCCTAAGGCCACTAAGGCGGGAAACCCCACAGTTAAGGGAAGGAGACAAGACAGGGAAACACACACACCAAGGCTACGAACCGGCTCACTGTCACACGCCAAAGAGTAGAAGCGCAAACGCCAGGTATTTCAGTAAGAAAACCAAACAAGGCAAATGGAACAAAGCACTAGGCTCCCCTACTTCTACGAGCTAAGTGACTAAAGAACAAGCCAGAAATAATAAACGCCCTGTCTCGGTAACGAGACACATAAGAACAGGCGAGCAGCACAATGGCACAAGTAACACACACCAAACGTACCGAAGCTACTAACCAGCTCACTGTCACACACCAATGAGTAGAAGCGCAAACGCCGGGTTTTTCAGAAAGAAAACCAAACAAGGCGAATTAAACAAAGCACTAGGCTCCCATACTTCTACAAGCTAAGTGACTAAAGAACAAGCCAGAAATAACAAACGCCCTGTCTCGGTAACGAGACGCATAAGAACAGGCGAGTAGCTTAATGGTACAAATAAAACACACAGCCAATAAACACTGCAAAATAATACGAAATAGTATAAGAGGAGGCGAAAGGAACGGAGATCTAACGTTCCAAGGCTACTCTCATAGACTCGCAGTCACGCAAACATGTCAACAAAATCGCCCAGTCTCCCTGTGAGGAGAGACGTACCCGAAGGACGAACAGAACTACAGTTCCGAAACAAAATCACCCAGTCTCCATGTACGGAGAAAGGTACCGAAGGACATACAGAACTACTGTCTGAACAAAATCGCCCAGTCTCCCTGTGAGGAGACGTACCCGAAGGGCGAACAGAACTACAGTTCCGAACAAAATCGCCCAGTCCTCCAATAGGAAGACAGGTACTGAAGGACGAACAGAACAGCTGTTCCGGACATTTGACTCCATGACTAACGCAAGATTAGACAAGAATTAGCGCTCTGCCTCTCGGTAAAGAGGAATGTAACGAGAAGGCACAGATATAACATTCCATGGCTACTTTCATAGGCTCGCAGTCACATGCAAAGACTAGGAAGCAGGAACAGACAAGAGCCAGCGGAGAAGAGTCCGGATAACTACATGCACATAGGCACATACGCCAGGAGGGGAAGAGTCCGGATAACTACATACATAGGCAAGTCCCGCATTACTCCAGAAAACGTAAAGGGGTAAACGCCCGATCTCCCAGGAGAGAGAAACATTTTACAGGCGAGCCGACGGAGCACCGTCGTCCCATAACTTTACTAGCAAAAATGACCACACAAGCTTAGTAGAAAATACACACCCTAGCCTCTCAATAAAGGAGAAATGTAATGAAGCGAAGGAACAGAACTAATGTTCCAAGGCTACTTTCAGAAACACGCAGTCAAAAACAAACATGTCCACAAAATCGCCCAGTCTCCCTGTGAGGAGAGACATACCCGAAGGACGAACAAAACTACAGTTCCGAACAAAATCGCCCAGTCTCCCTATGGGAAGACAGGTACTGAAGGACGAACATAACAGCTGTTCCGGACATTTACCGGCTCCATGACTAACGCAAACTTTATAGAAAATAGCACGCACTGCCTCTCAATATAATACAAAAAAAAACCTGACTCACCACAAAGGGGGACGTAGTCCACGAGAAGGAGACAAAAGAGGGAACAAACGTACCGAAGCTACTAACCGGCTCACTGTAACACAGAAATGTGTAGAAGCTCAAACACCTAGTTTCTCAGTAAGAAAACCAAACAAAGGCGAAATGGAACAAAGAACTGCTACCCTATACTTCTACGAGATAAGTAGGCTAACCAAAGAGCCAGCTAGAACAAACTGCCCTGCCTCAGTAATGAGATGGTAAAATAGGCGAGTAGCACCAATGGTACAAAAAACTCACACCAGACAATGCAAATAACACAAATACAAAACAAACAAACAATCAATATCGAAGCCCCGACCGAAGGAAACGGGAGGCTTATATAGCTCTAAAGGTGACCACGCACAGGTGTGGATGCTGACAGAAGCTCCGCAATCAAAGCAGGGCGGAGCAAGCATCCATCAAAAGGGCAGCGCCCCCGCGTGGCCACCGAGGAAAACGACCGCATGGGGAAAAAGGGTAGAAACCCATGACACTGGGTGCCCACAGTGTGGAAAGGAGAGGGTCTGCGCTTTCAGCAGACGCAATGGGACAATTGGAAAGGGACATGGCTACATGTAAATTTTTTTCAATCCAGTACGATGAATCAGTGGATGCGAGTTTTATAGCTCAGTTGGCTGTGTTCAACCGGATGGTGTTCGATGACTTTTCCATCAAAGAGGAGTTTTTGACATTGCTTCTGTAAGAGGGGAGTCAATGTGGGAAAGGCTGCCATTTGTGAAGACACTTCAAAGAGGGCCTTGTGATAAAACAATAGACTCTTCGGACTTCCTTCAGGGGGGTTCAGGCCATTTGTTCTCACCTGGAAAGGACTGTGATAAGAGGAAGTTGGACTGTTCTGTCATGGGTGTGGATGTGTGTTTCAGGGGCATTTACGGCAGAAGAGGCCATTAAGCCCCTGGCCAAAACAATACATCTGTGATCTTTCCCATCTCTCATGTTGGCACCTCTGTCATTGCACCCCCTCCTTCTCTCCTGGGTTAAGACTCAGTTTAAATGGTCAACAGACCCAGTAAAACTTACAAACATTGCACATGTGATCCTTATATTGTTACATTATGTCTTATGTAGTAGTAACAGGAATTGCATGTAAAATGGTTCATCAGAAGGGAATTTTCAGGACAACTGCAACATAATAAGACTTAATCTGTTAATAATAATCATAATGGTAAGCTGATTGGTATGGATATAATCCGGTAAAATCAAGGAATCAAATGAGATACATTTCATACCAAATGGAGTTTAGTAAAACATAGTTTCAATAACTCAGGAAAAACTAACACTGGAATGTCCTCTCTGGTAATCAACTCCTTTTCCCCTCACCCTACTCAGCAACCCCCAACAGTGGGGGTCTAAATTCCAGATTCGACCACACCTCCAGGTTAATTTATGGCACTGCCGCCTGGTTCAAACGCGGGATTTGGCATAAAAGAAAGGGAGACAAACCTATCTGGGAAGATCGCAACCGACTTCCCACACCGTGCAGACTCCGTGCATACTCTATGTTTTTGTGTAAGGAATATCGCAATCGATTTCCCACACTGTGCAGATTCTGTGTGTGTGTGTAGCTGAAGCAGGCCGGGTAAGATATTTACTCTGTGTTTTCTTTTCTTAATTTCTATATTTTGTAATTGACTAATAATTTTAAGATAATGACCTACCTGCCTGTGAATAAATTCTTCTTATTTTAACTTGCGTGGTCTCCATGACTCTAATCCATTTTTATACCTTTTTCAGCCTAAATTACGACTGAATACTCAGGGGAACAATTCTGACCAATGACCAACTGATCAGTGGCGTGGTACTTTATGTGGAGTTCCCAAGTTGGGAATAGGCGGCTGAGTTCGGCCAATAAAAAGGATTGGTGATGCATGGCTCTGGAAATTTGATATGAAGAGAACCCCTGGACGTTCTACGTCGGTTCTTGTCAAATTAGCCTTAAGGAGCCCTCTGAGTGCACTCTGACCTGGGCTCGCAACTATCTATGTAAAATATAATGCATGTATTGTGTTGGCCAGACCCCCAACCTCTGTGTTCTCCACCGAACTGAGATTCGGCAATAGTGCTAATCCCGGGAGCATATATTGAGTAATGGTGGCACACAAGGAAGAGTCGAGTGTAACCACTCTGAGCTTCACGCATGATTAAAGTGAAATCCTAAATTATAGTTTAATATGGAGTCAGATAATTACGAGTAAACCAATAGTAACTGTTACGCTTACTGTTTGTGATCATAGATATATTCGATGTGTTGTTCAGCTCCTTGACTCATGGCGATGGACCCGGTATATTCTTATATGTAATTGTGCTTTGTTCATGAACGGATAAATAATTAACATCTCTTGTTTACATCACAACAGCAGAGGAAAAACACGTTGCTCCTTCCCCTCCAGCTATTCCCTCATTGGTCTAGCTGTGCGGGTTCTACACTTCCATTGAAAACCACAACAAGAGGGGTTGACATTTATACCGTAGTTAAGAGCTACTTTGTAGAAAAAGGTGTGCCCATTGAGAAACTGGTCTCAATAACAATGGACGGAGTGCCAGCTATGACAGGGTACCATGCAGGATTTATTGCGAACTGCAAGGCTGACCGGGACTTCAGAACTATCTGAAAAATTTCCGAACTATCACTACATTATCCATCAGCAGGCAATATGCGTGAAAGTTATGGGATTTGATCATGTCCTGACAGCTGTTGTAAAGATTGTCAACTCCATTCGAGCAAAGGCCAAGCAACACAGAAGCTTTCAAATTATTTATTGAAGAATTGTCTGCAGAATATGGTGATCTTCTCCTCCACACAGGAATCAGATGGCTGAGCAGAGGTAAGATCCTACAGCGCTTTCTTTCCCTGCTAAGTGAAATCAAGGAATTTATGGAATCAAGGAAGGAGGACACTACTCTTTTATCTGACCCTAATGTAGACATAAGCAGGATACACCTGGCAAGCCAGACAGTAGTCTTGTTACTCTTTTATCTGACCCTAATGTAGACATAAGCAGGATACACCTGGCAAGCCAGACAGTAGTCTTGTTACTCTTTTATCTGACCCTAATGTAGACATAAGCAGGATACACCTGGCAAGCCAGACAGTAGTCTTGTTACTCTTTTATCTGACCCTAATGTAGACATAAGCAGGATACACCTGGCAAGCCAGACAGTAGTCTTGTTACTCTTTTATCTGACCCTAATGTAGACATAAGCAGGATACACCTGGCAAGCCAGACAGTAGTCTTGTTACTCTTTTATCTGACCCTAATGTAGACATAAGCAGGATACACCTGGCAAGCCAGACAGTAGTCTTGTTACTCTTTAATCTGACCCTAATGTAGACATAAGCAGGATACACCTGGCAAGCCAGACAGTAGTCTTGTTACTCTTTTATCTGACCCTAATGTAGACATAAGCAGGATACACCTGGCAAGCCAGACAGTAGTCTTGTTACTCTTTTATCTGACCCTAATGTAGACATAAGCAGGATACACCTGGCAAGCCAGACAGTAGTCTTGTTACTCTTTTATCTGACCCTAATGTAGACATAAGCAGGATACACCTGGCAAGCCAGACAGTAGTCTTGTTACTCTTTTATCTGACCCTAATGTAGACATAAGCAGGATACACCTGGCAAGCCAGACAGTAGTCTTGTTACTCTTTAATCTGACCCTAATGTAGACATAAGCAGGATACACCTGGCAAGCCAGACAGTAGTCTTGTTACTCTTTTATCTGACCCTAATGTAGACATAAGCAGGATACACCTGGCAAGCCAGACAGTAGTCTTGTTACTCTTTTATCTGACCCTAATGTAGACATAAGCAGGATACACCTGGCAAGCCAGACAGTAGTCTTGTTACTCTTTTATCTGACCCTAATGTAGACATAAGCAGGATACACCTGGCAAGCCAGACAGTAGTCTTGTTACTCTTTAATCTGACCCTAATGTAGACATAAGCAGGATACACCTGGCAAGCCAGACAGTAGTCTTGTTACTCTTTTATCTGACCCTAATGTAGACATAAGCAGGATACACCTGGCAAGCCAGACAGTAGTCTTGTTACTCTTTTATCTGACCCTAATGTAGACATAAGCAGGATACACCTGGCAAGCCAGACAGTAGTCTTGTTACTCTTTTATCTGACCCTAATGTAGACATAAGCAGGATACACCTGGCAAGCCAGACAGTAGTCTTGTTACTCTTTTATTTGACCCTAATGTAGACATAAGCAGGATACACCTGGCAAGCCAGACAGTAGTCTTGTTACTCTTTAATCTGACCCTAATGTAGACATAAGCAGGATACACCTGGCAAGCCAGACAGTAGTCTTGTTACTCTTTAATCTGACCCTAATGTAGACATAAGCAGGATACACCTGGCAAGCCAGACCGTAGTCTTGTTACTCTTTTATCTGACCCTAATGTAGACATAAGCAGGATACACCTGGCAAGCCAGACAGTAGTCTTGTTACTCTTTCATCTGACCCTAATGTAGACATAAGCAGGATACACCTGGCAAGCCAGACAGTAGTCTTGTTACTCTTTTATCTGACCCTAATATAGACATAAGCAGGATACAACTGGCAAGCCAGACAGTAGTCTTGTCAGACTGCTGCTTCTGGTCCCCAGTTTATTAACGTTAGCTGGCTTCCTCTCAATGAGCTAGCGACCACGAAGTGCTAGTTTTAATGAATCAAGTTTGTTTCAAGAGTCATGCTATCTTATGACATTAGCGACAGGCAGGTTAGCTAGCCAGCTCTCTAACCATCTATTGAGTCAATCAGCCAGCTAGTTATTTGGCTTGGATGGCTGTCAATATTCAACTTCACCATAAAAAAATCAGCCAAGGACACCATTAAGTATGCCCCAAATGTATCAGTATGCTATGTAGTTAGTTAGCTAGCTAGCCAGGTAACCTAGAGTGGATAGCCTACTACATGCATTGCCACGTCAGGCATATTACATGATTATAACATACGCTCTCTATATAGTCCTTGTAACGTCAAGTTTCACACTTTGCTAGAAGACCCTCAGTTACCCCCATCACTAAAGCCAGCTCCCTCCATTGGATGCCAGTCAGTATATCTTTCAAAAGATTTATATGAAATATTTAGATTTAATTAAATATTTAATTTACAAACCGAGATTTAATATATAAGCTAAATATTTTGGATAATTAAGTCATTAAATGCATTTTACTCATAGGCTATTTGTAAGCTACATTCCAGAAACGTTTTGACTTTATTGAAATTCAAGCACTTGTTACTGTTGCTACAGCCAAAGGTAGGCTACTTTCCTTCCCTCAGTGACTATTGGAAGGCAGCCGCCACCTCCAAATGCATTACAGTTATATGAAAAAATACATGCCATTCTGAAACACACCATCTGCGCACAAGTGCTGCTATTTAACTGAACAAAACAATGACCCTCAAACAAAGACAATCCTTCTAAGAATTAGTGAACTACAAGCAAAATCCCTAGCTAGCCTACTGTTTTCAGCCGTGGAGGCAGCAGCTGCCTTCCAGTGGTCACTGAGGGTAGGAAAGTATTGTAACGTTCCTGCTGAATAATGACCGACGAGCCAGTATGATATCTCAAATTCACGGTTTATTCCAGAACAAGCTACTGTAGGCCGTATCTCACGCCGTAATTAATTACAGAGCCTTAATTAACTAGCCCGGAGGCAACCATCACAAAAAGCCCCACGGAATGGCGGACTTCCATTATATACCCCGCACTGACAGCTCCACCCCCCACAATGTCACATGCCCCCCCCCACAACAGCCCTGGCCTTCCCGTTTGGCAGACAGTAGGTTGAGTGACCCCACAGACATGTGTAACAATACAACAGGCCTAACAGAAACATTTAGAGGAACTACAGTACACATTCCCTAGGGTCGCTACACTGCCCCCCCCCCCCCCCCCCTCCCCCTCCCAAAGTCCCTCGTCCCTGAGGGGACAATAAAGTCTCTAAAGCGACCCGGGGGCCGCCGGTGTCTGCGGGAAGCGCAAGGTGGGGGTCGGGCCTCCTCCGGCCCCACAGGGACCTCGGCATCCAGTCCCGGGCTGTTTCTCTGGGGAACAGGGGATGTGGGTAAGGGGCCATGTGTGTGTGCGTGCACGGGGGGCATGTCTGGATCAATCAGTGGTGTGTCCAGAGTCTCTGGGGTTCCCGCTGGGCAAGCACTCCCCCTGTATGGAGCCAGTCTGTCTCTATGGAGTGCCACCTTCCTGCCCCTGGGTGGCAGCTGGACCCGGTACACGACCTCTCCTATCCTCTCCAGGACCCTACAAGGCCCCATCCAGTGGGAATCTAACTTAGGGCACCGGCCCCTCTTTCTCTGAGGGCTGTGTACCCACACAAGCTCACCGGCCTGGAAATGTCTCCCTCTCATTCGCACATCAAAGTTCCTCTTTTGCCTCACCCCAGCGTTCTCCATCTGTTTGCGGGCGAATGCATGAGCCGTCTCCAGGCGGTCCTGGAGTCTCCTGGCATACTCAGGCCCAGGGGGTACAGCAGGGGTGTCTGGAGCCCTGCCAAACGCCATCTCTGCCGGCGTGCGGAGCTCTCTCCCCAGCATTAGCAGGGCAGGGGTGCAGGAGGTAGAGTCCTGTACAGCTGACCGATAGGCTATGAGGACCAAGGGTATGTGTCTGTCCCAGTCACGCTGGTGCTTGGCCGTGACAATAGCCAGTTGCTGCCCCATCGTGCGGTTAAAATGTTCCACTAAGCCATCGCTTTGTGGGTGTAGTGGAGTGGTCCGCGTCTTGTGGATGTTTAGCCGCTCGCACATGGTGGTGAACACATGCGATTCAAAATTGCGTCCCTGGTCACTGTGGATCACGTCAGGTGCCCCAAAGCGGCTGATCATTCCCCCCCACCAGAGCATCCACAATGGTCTCTGCCTCCTGATCAGGCAGAGCGTATGCCTCCGGCCATTTTGAAAAGTAGTCCATAGCCGTGAGAACATAACGGTTCCCTCTGTCCGAAAGGGGGAATGGCCCCATTACGTCGATCCCCACTCTCTCCATCGGAGCGCCCACTGGAAATTGCTGCAGCTCAGCCTGGGACTGCCCAGGGGTCAGCGATCGCAGCGGCGACAAAAATCCTTCACATCCCTCTTGTGCTGGCTCCAATAGAACCCCTGACGATAGAACCCACAGCTCCATGATTGGACTCGAGCACTATCTCTCTCAGTGCTTTGGGGACAACCACCTGCCACCATTCCTCACCAGTAGCCGGTGCCCTGAAGGCACGTTCCAGTACCCCATCTTTCATTCTCAGAGCCCCAAACTTGGACCACAGTGCTTTGGTTGCAGGAGAATATGCAGCCACTTCCTCCCAGAGTGGCCTTTGCTGTGCGTCCACCCACTGCAACACGGGCTGTATGTCAGTGTCCTGTTCCTGCTGCAGCCGCCACTCGTCCGCGTCGACCACCTGCAGTGTCCGACAGACAGGTTCCCCAGCCTTGTGCCCCACAGCGCAGGCTTCTCCCTCCGCGCACAGCTCACTCTCCCGCGCCTCTCTCCGTTCACAGTAATGGCATCCATCTGCTGCACAGGGTCGCCTGGACAGCGCGTCCGCGTTAGTGTGGCGTGCCCCAGCCCTGTGCACCACACTGAAGTGATAGGACTGCAGCTCCTCTATCCAGCGTGCGACCTGCCCCTCTGGCTCTTTAAAGGACATGAGCCATTGAAGCGCAGAGTGGTCGGTTCTGACAGTGAAATGTAGGCCACATAGATAGTACTTGAAGTGCCTGATAGCCAGCACCACCGCAAGGAGCTCCCGCCGAGTGACGCAGTAGCGGCGTTCTGCTTTATCGAATGTCCTACTGTAGTACGCCACTACTCTCTCTCCCCCTGGCCCCACCTGGGCCAGCACCGCACCCATGCCAACATTGCTCGCATCTGTGTCCAGGACAAATGGCAGGCTGAGGTCAGGGGGGGCGAGGGCGGGAGCCTCAATCAGGGCTCTTTGAAGGGAGTTAAAAGCCTCCTGACATGGCCCTGTCCATGTAAAGGCTTTGCCCTTCTGAAGCAGGTGATACAGGGGGGCAGCAATGCAGGAGAATCCCTGTACAAACCTCCTGTAATAGGAGGCCAGGCCCAGGAAACTCTTTAACTGCTGTTGGTCTGTGGGGGTGGGCCAATCTCTGACCGCCTGCACTTTGTCCTCCATTGTGCTGATGCCCTCAGCCCCCAGCTTGTGCCCCAGGAACCTCACCTCCCTCCGCACGAAGTGGCACTTCTCCGGGTGGAGCTTCAGTCCTGCAGCAGCCACTTTCTCCAGCACATGCCGCAGTGCTCCCATCGCCTCCTGGAAAGAGCCCCCATGGATGAGGAGGTCGTCCAGGTACACAACACACTCCCGGCGAGGGAGGCCAGCCAGCACCCTGTCCATTAATCTCTCGAATGTGGCGGGGGCATTGCAGAGGCCGAAGCTAAGGACCCGGAACTGCCAGAGACCGCCACTAGTGCAGAACGCAGTTTTAGCCCTGGCCTCTGGAGAGAGAGGGACCTGCCAATAGCCGGACCAGAGATCGAGGGAGGAAAACCAGGAGGAGCCAGACACCAGATCCAGTGTCTCATCAACACGTGGCAGGGGGTACGAGTCCTTCCTCGTCACCTCGTTCAGCCGCCTGTAATCTACGCAGAAGCGCCATTTGCCTCCCTTCTTAGGAACCATCACAACAGGCGATGCCCACGGGCTGTCTGAGGGCTCAATGATGCCTTCCTGCTGCATTTCCCACAGTGCTTTGTCCGCAGCCTCCTGTCGAGCTAAGGGAAGGCGGCGGGGGCGCATTTTGACAGGCTGCGCGTCGCCGGTGATGATGTCGTGCTGCGCCAGGTGAGTCTGTCCCACATCCTCCTCGGTCAGGGCAAAGATGTCTTTGAACTCCAGTAAGAGCCCCCACAGCGCCTCCTGTTGTTGGGGTTCTAACCCATCACAGTTCTTCCTCCATATTTCCCTTACTGCAGACAGCCTCTCCTGCTCTCCCATCTGGGGCAGCTGGGCAAGCGGAATGGGGCCCAGGCTTGTGGAAGGGTGTGCTGCAGGGGTGGCAGGGGGGTAGCTTCTGCGAACCAGTGACGCACGACGCTTGGCTAAGGAGTAGTCCTTTACACGCATATTGAGGGGGGCACTGTGCAGATAATGTGGCAGGGGGGCGGGAGAAGCATAGCGTGCACCTAGGGGGGTTGTGGAAACGCTATCGGGCTCAGCCGCTTTCACGGGTTGTAGTTGCGGCTTAGCAAGATGAGCTGGAGAGAGCATCCCGACCGTAGGGCCCCCTGGGAAACTCAGCGTACCGTTCCCCAGGTCCAACACGGCACCCGTGCTCCTCAGGAAATCCAGCCCCAAGATACAAGGGTCCTGCACCCTGGCAACCCACACAGAAGAACGCACTGACCGCCCCCCGACACTTAAGGTAATTAACCCTTTCCCCACCATGGGGGCCAGATCCCCTGTGACTGTGCGGAGCTGTACGCTAGTCTGCTCTAACTGAGTCCCTCTAGGTACAATGTCAGGTCTCACCAACGTTGCCGTGGACCCTGTGTCAATCAGGGCTGAGTACAGGACTCCATCCACTGTAACTGGGATGTGGCAAAAATCCCCAACATGTGTCCAGCCCACCACTACCGGCTCCTGCTGCGTGCTGGTATCTGCTTCTGGAGGAAGTGGGCCTCCACTCCCCCATCTGTATTGTTGGCCCCCCTGTGGTGGTGAAGAGCGTTGGGGTGAAAACCCAGGGGTCCGCACTGCCCCGTCTATGCAGACCCGGGGCCGTTTCCCGGAGCCCTGACAGAGTTGGGGCACTGCCTGACTCGATGCCCCATCTGGCCACACCCCCAGCACACTACGGAGCGCGTGCGTGTGCCCATGTCACGCTGTGCCTGTAGCGACACAGCACGGATGAGTTCGGTCAACTCCGCCGCCCAGGCAGGCTTATCCTGGGGGGGGCTGCTCTCCACTACAGTCCTCACAGTTGGCGTGTTGTCCTGCTGCACGCCCATGCCAGCTCCAGTAATAATTTCCCTTTCTAAAGCCAGCTCCAGGGCCTCCTGCAGAGTATTGGGGTGCGCTAACTGTGTCTGGAATGCGCAGCTCCGTTGGAGTGAGCGCCTACAAAAACTGGTCCCGTGCCAGCTCACCTTGCACCGACGGGGGCATGTGAGCGTATGCCCGCCTAGCTAGGCTCTCAATGTCATTAGCCAATGCACGGAGGGGTTCACCCGGCTGCCTGCACCTGCTACCCAGTTCGGAGCGCAGAAGACCGGGCTGTGTACACTGTCCAAACCGCCTCCGTAGAGCCCCGACTAACGCCCCATATTCGCTCCTTTCCTCTGGGCTAAGAAGTAGCAGACAAGCTAATGCATCGTCCGTTAGGCACAACGCTAACTGTAAGGCTTTATTCTCATCCGACCAGCCCGCTGCACAAGCTAACAGTTCAAATTGGGCGTGGAAGGCTTCCCAGTCTGCCTTACCCGAGTATTTCGGCGTCTTCACTGGAACGGGGGAAACGGCGACATGGGCGCGGCCATGTTTGTTTACAGCTCGAGAACTCGCCACCCCGTCATGCAGCGGGGCTGTTTCCGGACGTGGTGACGTTGCACGCTTGGAGCCAGAAATCCTGTGTCCACTCCGCGCGCCCAAACCTGCCTCCGCTGCCAATCTCCTAGCTGTATCCCTCATGCGGGCTCTTAGGTCCGCCGTTCTCCGCAACTCCTCAGCCCAGTCCGCCGGCCACCCGTATGCTCCCTCTCCGTACTCGTCGTCCGTCTCCTCCGGTTTAATCCTCGCCCCATTGGAAAACATGGTTACGGACAGTCCTTTAGCCTAGCTAACCTAGCCGGCCAATGTAACATCAAAGTCAACAACAAAAAAATACCTTGGTCTCTATTTTTTATTTATTTTTTTTTTAACTTCTGACACCAGTGTAACGTTCCTGCTGAATAATGACCGACGAGCCAGTATGATATCTCAAATTCACGGTTTATTCCAGAACAAGCTACTGTAGGCCGTAGCTCACGCCGTAATTAATTACAGAGCCTTAATTAACTAGCCCGGAGGCAACCATCACAAAAAGCCCCACGAAATGGCGGACTTCCATTATATACCCCGCACTGACAGCTCCACCCCCCACAATGTCACATGCCCCCCCCACAACAGCCCTGGCCTTTCCGTTTGGCAGACAGTAGGTTGAGTGACAGGTGACCCCACAGACATGTGTAACAATACAACAGGCCTAACAGAAACATTTAGAGGAACTACAGTACACATTCCCTAGGGTCGCTACAGTATCTTGGGCGTTGCTACAGTTGCGCATGTTATTGCAATCATTTCACATGGACTAGGCTACTGTGTATGAGATCTATTAATTTAATAAGTAACTTTTTTTAAAACACGCTGTGATTTCTGCCACAAATGTTCTGTGATTTTCGACAAATTTGCTGTTACTGCTTTGCTTTGTGCTAGCTAAGCGCAGTGAGGTTTCGTGCCTCATAACACTAGGACTGTCTGTCACACATCTCAACGTAGGTGGCCACACAACCACGTAGCCTACACTTGACCTCTGTCAGCGGAAACTTATCCAATCATATTTAATTTTTATTTTACACTATTTTTAAACAGTTCTTTTTTTTATTGGATAAAAAGATGCTATTTACTTATGTGAAGTATGCCTACTACTACTATTACTAGTAGGCATATAATAATAATAAGTATTATCATAATAATAATAATAATAATAATAATAATAATTGATTGGGTAATTATTGTTTGCGATTCGAAATGTAGGCCTACTAATGACAAACAAAATGGCGACCATACTTGTTATGCATAGCCTACTAGTATGCAAGTATGCACAGCCATAGTTATGGTAAAAGATGCACAAAATAATGAAAATGTGTGGTCAAAATCCTTTGTGGCTGTTAGCCAAATACATCTGTGAAAGTGTTTTTCTGTTCACATGCAGCGTTCTGGAGTTACACCTCACTTCCTGTTCACGTGTATTTGCCACAAACTTTGTGAGAGCGGTACGGTGAACTACTTTGGAGTACAATAATTGTGAGAATCAAATATGGCGGAAATTATAAATAATGACTGCCTTGGATTTTCCATGACCAAATGAATCAGACAAAAAAAGATTATGTTTCTAGGCTTTAGGGTTCATGAGACTCAGGCCAAAACATAAAATGCCTTGTTATAGTACCACCAACTGTTCAATGTGGATGGGTTTTGGTTACTGATGGAGTAGTGAGTTACATTTGCAAGCTATCTCCTGAATTTTGTACCCTGACACCTTAGGGTTTTTGAGATCCTGACACTTTTAGGGCAGAAAAATAATTAAGCAGAATAATAATAATAATAATAATAATCCGAACAATTCCAATAGGGTTCCAGCAGCTTTGCTACTTGGACCACTAATAATAGGAATAATAATAATAATAATAATAGCTGCTGTTGATTATAGGTGATTATTATGATGATGATTATTATTATTGTTATTATCATTATTATTATTATTTATGTATTATAGAAGAAATACTTACAGTATGTGGACATTGAATACAACTCACACTTTCAGACATATTAAAATTACTCTATGCTGTTGGGTAACAAAAACATCGGTATCATCTCTTAAATGAACTACAGTTCACAGTAGTTACATTTCCCACACCTTGCTTAGGGCAATAAAACAGTAACATATAATTTGTTAATAGGAACTTTAACTGATCCAGTTTTTATTATTTCTTTATTAAATCATGCATGATGGCCAGTTTTCTACTGTTCTGCATGTTGAGCATGGACAGTGTCGAAATATGGTCTTTGAATTTGTTGAAAGCCCCCAAACATGACTGGTGTCTGGTCTGACACTTCCCTCACTAGGGGGCACTGTTACACTTTGAGTCTTGGACTCTTAGAGGATTGCCATGCATGTGCTTGTGTATTTGAGCTTGAATAGGATGGAGTAAAAATTGCAAGCTCAGACTTGCCCTGATAGCTGCAATGTGGAGACTGTTATTCTTGACCCCCTGAAATTGATGTATGTCAGAATCCCAATGAGGCAGTACTGAGTGTGCTGACTATGCAATGGAGGATATCCAAGTGGGTTTTGCATGGTGGAGATGGTTTAGATTACGGTAGGGTTAGGTATAGTTTAGTATTGGCCAGGTATTGTTTAGGGTACGATACAGTCCTACTGACAGTGTTTGATTGCCACAATCCTGTTGATGTAAAAGTCACCAAAAAGACCCAAAGAACCAGGCCTCCTGAGTCCCCTCACACCCTCCTCCTAAACTGAACCAAACAACATATCCACACAACCCCCCCCCCCCCCACCCTCTCTCTCGCCACACACACACACACACACACACACACACACACACACACAAACCTGCTCCTTTGAATAAATGTTTACACTTTGTTCTGTGGAATTAATTCCTTTGTCTTTCACTTGACTCACATTGACAGCAACATTGACTGACTGCTGCCCCTCCACAGGCTGCTCAGTTTCTCGATGGGATGACCAGTGGCAACAGGGGGGCAGAGTTTCACCCCTCAAGTCACCTGTGGAGAGACGCACATAGTCAAGAAGTCCCATCTAGCTGACTGATCTGCTGTCAGCTCCAGGAACCATGAAAGACAGACAGCTGGGAGTGATCTTCCAGGGCTTTCCCATGCAGGAGTGAGAGACAACCTGCTTCACATTTCACAATCTCTCTCTGTAACGGCAAAATGTTCATTTGTCCTGGGAAAATGGCAGTTTATTTTGTTCCCATATGTGTGTTAGTCCCATTTCACAGGACATGATAATCCCTACCAGCATTATGTGATACACTGAAGCTACAGAGCGTAATAATCTTTACCAGCAGGGTATGATAATTTTTACAAATGGGGTGTTAGTATCTTATGGCAGACTATTGTAACCAGATGGGTGTCATATATCTGTAGGGTGTGAAACAGCAGGGTGTGATAATTTATAACTGCAGAGTGTTATCACTTTAATCAGCTATGAGATAGACCTGACCAATCAATGCAATAGATTACTTGGAAAAATAATTGTAGGTAACTAGACTAATTTTCTTCTGAATGTTTATGTCTGTGTTTTGTCTGTGCATGTGTGCATGGGGTGTGAAAAGTGTCTTGCTCTTTGCGTGCTGAGCACAGAACTTAATAATGATGCATACATTTTCTTGTGGAACGATATTCCCTGGCGGCACGGTGGTGCAGTGGTTAGCACTGTCGCCTCACAGCAAGGTAGGTACTATAAATCTTGACCGAGGGTGTGTGGCAACTGTGCCACTGTGTGGCATGTTCTCCCCGTGTCCACATTAGTGATGTGTCGTTCATGAATGATCCGATTCTTTTCAACGGCTCTTTGGTAGGAACGAAGGGAACCGAGTCTCGTAGGTATCTGAGCCGTTCTTTTTTGCCAAGTTTTCCCTAGAATGTTTCCCATCAAAAATATTTCATAAAACGCGACCATAATGTTTTTGGTATATTATATTTTATATTAGAGTACATTTCCATAGCCTATAAGATTTTAGTCACGTTAACTGTCGCTGTTAAAAATAGAGCGAAGTTCACAAACTCCGTTGGTAGGTTTAAATACATTTCCCATGCACCCCTACTGGGGGATGACGTTGTCGAATGTGTTGTTTTGATACTTGTATTGCTTTCAAAATAAAGGGAGAGTTTGCATTAGCTCTTCAACTCGCAAATTATTCGTCGTCTCTCTATCGCTCAACTTCCACAGCCTTGCATAATATATCGACAGGAAGTTGTACGTCTTGTAAAGTGAGTGGGAAAATATAATACATTAGGCTATATAGCCTATATTACATTTAATCAATTTCTAATCCATTTCTAATTATTATTATATTCAAATTTAAGTGCGTGTGTGTGGGGGCAGTAGAAAACCGTAATGAAGGGAACGTAAATATGAACAAAAAAAAAAAAAGATATGTAGGTAGAGTATCATATATGTTCATGTGTTATTTATGTCTTCTGCTAATGGGCAGATGTTTACAGTCCTCTGCCAGACATTTGGCGACTAGATGTGCATTGTTAGATTTAGTAGGCTAGTGTAGGCTAATCCTGCCATTCGTAGTCGTAAAGTGCCCCCCTCTCACACATGCATGCATGCACACATACACGCAAAAAGAACGAAGAGCCGTTCTTTTGAATGGCTCTCGGAAACGAACGGAGCCATAAGATCTGGTTCCCTTAAAAGAGCCATAATTCCCATCACTAGTCCACATGGGTTTCCTCTGGTTACTCCGGTTTCTTCCACAGTCCAAAGACATGCAGGTTAGGCTATTGGAGACTCTAATTTGCCCATAGGTATGAGTGTGTGAGTGAATGGTGTGTGTGGATTGGCAATTTATCCACGGTGTATTCCTGCCTCTTGCCCGGTGCCTCTTGCATGCTGGGATAGGCTCCAGCCCCCCGTGCGACCCTGACCAAGAATAAGCGGGAATGGATGGATGGATGGATGATGTTTTTTTTCAGAGTGAGGGTGCATGTGGGTGCCACTCTAAACTGTCTGAAGGAGTTCCAGTATTGTTGTGAGTGAGCAGAGAGGGGCATTGTGGGTATTGTCTGGGGTACACTTTGCCCCCATCACATATGAAGAGAGATTAGCTTCAAAGTACAGATATCAGTGGGGAGAGACTGCAAGCAGGTAAACCAACCCGCAGATAATCTGTAAACGCACATACATACACACGCGCTCACACACACACACACACACACACACACACACACACACACACACACACACACACACACACACACACACACACACACACACACACACACACACACACACACACACACACACACACACACACACACACACACACACACACACACACACACACACACACACACATCAAACTTGCTCCTTAGGCGCCACCTCAAAAATCCCCCTTGATTATCTCACACCATTGAGAGAGTAACAAATTTACATTGTCAGCCATTTACACAATACGGTTGACAACATATCAAATTGAACAGTATAAAATAGATTTCCATTACAGAAACTACTAACCCCTCCTAGTCAATTAGAAGGTTCAGCACCTATTCAACTGAAATCACTGTCAAGAGAATGAGATTACACCAATGAAATGTCTCCTTCTCACATAGTGCACAGCAGCTGGCAACTCATTTCCTGCAAGATGTTTTGAATGCTCTGGCTATGGAAACAGGTTACTGTATACATTTTCTTTAATTAGCTGTCAGATGTTGCTTACTCTTGCTTTGCAGACATTGTTTGTTTAAAAAAAAAAAGAAATTATGACTTTGTTTTTTTTTTGTAACATGTAATAGCATTCATTTTGTTATACCGCAGCCAGGCCTCTTACTAACACAAACTTAAAAAGCAAAATGTTTTGGACCTGTGAAACAAAATTTCACTGCTGTGTTTATACCATTGCAAACTGGTGGTGATAATAGCTTCATACATCCACACTTCTATTCAGGGTTCCTGAGGTTACACATAACACAAGGGTGTAACTCTAAAACTTAGATGCATCTCACTTTCTGCTTGGCCTGTAGAGTTTTTTGAGCAATTGCAGTACCACTAGCACACTTAAAAACTGTTTGTCATGGGTTTCACTCCAGTTTTTATTTTACACTATTTTTAAACAGTTCTTTTTTTTATTGGATAAAAATATGCTATATACTTATGTGAAGTATGCCTACTATTATTAGTAGGCATATAATAATAATAATAATAATAATAATAATAATAATAATAAGTATTATTATAATAATAATAATTGATTGGGTAATTATTGTTTGCGATTCGGAATGTAGGCCTACTAATGACAAACAAAATGGCGACCATACTTGTTATGCATAGCCTACTAGTATGCAAGTATGCACAGCCATAGTTATGGTAAAAGATGCACAAAATAATGAAAATGTGTGGTCAAAATCCTTTGTGGCTGTTAGCCAAATACATCTGTGAAAGTGTTTTTCTGTTCACATGCAGCGTTCTGGAGTTACACTTCACTTCCTGTTCACGTGTATTTGCCACAAAATGTGTGAGAGCGTTACGGTGAACCGCTTTGGAGTACAATAATTGTGAGAATCAAATATGGCGGAAATTATAAATAATGACTGCCTTGGATTTTCCATGACCAAATGAATCAGACAAAAAAAGATTATGTTTCTAGGCTTTAGGGTTCATGAGACTCAGGCCAAAACATAAAATGCCTTGTTATAGTACCACCAACTGTTCAATGTGGATGGGTTTTGGTTACTGATGGAGTAGTGAGTTACATTTGCAAGCTATCTCCTGAATTTTGTACCCTGACACCTTAGGGTTTTGAGATCCTGACACTTTTAGGGCAGAAAAATAATTAAGCAGAATAATAATAATAATAATAATAATAATCTGAACAATTCCAATAGGGTTCCAGCAGCTTTGCTACTTGGACCACTAATAATAGGAATAATAATAATAATAATAATAATAATAGCTGCTGTTGATTATAGGTGATTATTATGATGATGATTATTATTATTGTTATTACTCTATGCTGTTGGGTAACAAAAACATCGGTATCATCTCTTAAATGAACTACAGTTCACAGTAGTTACATTTCCCACACCTTGCTTAGGGCAATAAAACAGTAACATATAATTTGTCAATAGGAACTTTAACTGATCCAGTTTTTATTATTTCTTTATTAAATCATGCATGATAGCCAGTTGTCTACTGTTCTGCATGTTGAGCATGGACAGTGTCGAAATATGGTCTTTGAATTTGTTGAAAGCCCCCAAACATGACTGGTGTCTGGTCTGACACTTCCCTCACTAGGGGGCACTGTTACACTTTGAGTCTGGGGGCCCTATCTTACACCCGGCGCAAAGCGGCGTTAACGCAAACGCAAGTGTCTTTGCTATCTTACACCCGGCGCTAGGTCCATAATAACGTCTAACGCCTACGCCGTCAAACTAGCATTGCGCATTAACTAGTCTTGCGCCATCATTAGTGAACTGGGCGTGTTGGTCTAAAGATGAGGAGTGGCCGGGATTCTTTTTGGCGTATTGCTATCTTGAGCCAGCAGAAAGCGCTTGCGCTAGAACCACCACAAACCTGGTCTAAAGTCATGTCGCAGTTGTTTACATGCTATTTTAACGGCGCATATAAGTGCGTCTACATAGGCGTGTGCACAACGCGCATACCCTCCTGCCTGTTACACACAGGGGCGTGCACAGGCATGACTAAAATATCTAGATCACAATGTGAAATATTATTATTGTGTAGGCTATATCAAAAATGCATAATAATAAAAGGTTCCATAGGTCCACATACCTTTCCCTCAGCGAAGGGAAACAATGCCACATTACATTGCTCTCAGCCCACTCCATCAACATCCAGGCGATGTGCGATGGTACGGGACAATGGCTATCCATTAAAAAGGAGCTGATAACACCTATAGCTATCAAGCCTAATGCGCGAATTGTCTTTGCACCTAATGCGTGAATTGTCATTCAATGGAAAACTCGCGCACGGCAATAGACGGACATTTAAGTTCTGAAAATGCGCTTCAGATGTCATTACAATACAGCTCTGTTTATCTATGAATACAGCCTGTAAGTAAATAGAATGGTTTGTGACTGAAAAAAGTTCAAAACCTTGTCCAGTGAATATTGCATTTATTGTTTTTCAAATGCATAAGGTTTTTCTCGATAGCCTATGGTTAAAAAACGGAGATGTCACCATGTTAACTAAATTGTAACCTTAGCTATTCTTCGTCCTTCATATTTTTTTAAATGACAGTGACCAGGTTTCCATACTCTCACCGTTTAAAACCCAGCTGATTTCACCCGTTATTCCTTAACTGAACAAAACGATTTTAAAGAGAACTAAGCGTCTAATTAGAAACTAAAACAAATTTGCAGCACGTTACACAATTAATTCACAATTAATTTTAATGCCATTCTCTGCACGTTTAACGGTCTTCCTGGGAAAGTGGATTGTTTTAAAGGATTACGCTACGAGTAAAACAGGTTGGTCACATTTCCATAAACAGGACATTATTAAACAAGGGGAAATATGCGTGAACTTATGGGTTGCGAACCTGACAGCTTTATTGTAGGCTATTTAGTGTCATCATTAAGGCAAAATAACGGTATGTATGTTATTAATCAACATTAGCCTACTATGCAGGTAGCCTAATGAACTTTTAAGAACAGCCTCTTGGAATTGATGTTTGACACTTTCATTGCATAATCAAACGAAATTCGCTGAACAAGCAGGCTAATTTGGCGTTTTCTAAGGTGAGACTGAAGCCATTGATAGCTTATTCTCAGCTGTTGCAGGTCCTTTTAACGAAATTTAACCGCACATATTTTGTAAAATAACAGCCCTGTCTGGAATTACCGGGAACTCATAGGCTAATGGTTAGGCGAATAATATTGATCATACTCCATTTAGCCTATTCCTTGATCACACTAAACACGCACGAGCATGTCTGTTTCGCCATCATAAGCAATCCGCCAAGGTGGAAAAGCAGGCTTTTAAAGGGAATGGGATATGACATTTTGATTGGTTTATTGAATGTCACGCCCAAGACACACCTATAATTAATGAAGCGACTAGGTTCAGCCCAGTTGCGCCATGCGCCATGCTTAGCGCCAAAAAAACACGCCGTTAAAATAGCAAAAGTTGACTTGGACACGCCCTAAATGGACTTAGCGCCATGCGCTTAGACTAAGCGCCAAGATCGCCAAGATAGGGCCCTGGGACTCTTAGAGGATTGCCATGCATGTGCTTGTGTATTTGAGCTTGAATAGGATGGAGTAAAAATTGCAAGCTCAGACCTGCCCTGATAGCTGCAATGTGGAGACTGTTATTCTTGACCCCCTGAAATTGATGTATGTCAGAATCCCAATGAGGCAGTACTGAGTGTGCTGACTATGCAATGGAGGATATCCAAGTGGGTTTTGCATGGTGGAGATGGTTTAGATTACGGTAGGGTTAGGTATAGTTTAGTATTGGCCAGGTATTGTTTAGGGTACGATACAGTCCTACTGACAGTGTTTGATTGCCACAATCCTGTTGATGTAAAAGTCACCAAAAAGACCCAAAGAACCAGGCCTCCTGAGTCCCCTCACACCCTCCTCCTAAACTGAACCAAACAACATATCCACACAACCCCCCCCCACCCTCTCTCTCGCCACACACACACACACAAACACACAAACCTGCTCCTTTGAATAAATGTTTACACTTTGTTCTGTGGAATTAATTCCTTTGTCTTTCACTTGACTCACATTGACAGCAACATTGACTGACTGCTGCCCCTCCACAGGCTGCTCAGTTTATCGATGGGATGACCAGTGGCAACAGGGGGGCAGAGTTTCACCCCTCAAGTCACCTGTGGAGAGACGCACATAGTCAAGAAGTCCCACCTAGCTGACTGATCTGCTGTCAGCTCCAGGAACCATGAAAGACAGACAGCTGGGAGTGATCTTCCAGGGCTTTCCCATGCAGGAGTGAGAGACAACCTGCTTCACATTTCACAATCTCTCTCTGTAACGGCAAAATGTTCATTTGTCCTGGGAAAATGGCAGTTTATTTTGTTCCCATATGTGTGTTAGTCCCGTTTCACAGGACATGATAATCCCTACCAGCATTATGTGATACACTGAAGCTACAGAGCGTAATAATCTTTACCAGCAGGGTATGATAATTTTTACAAATGGGGTGTTAGTATCTTATGGCAGACTATTGTAACCAGATGGGTGTCATATATCTGTAGGGTGTGAAACAGCAGGGTGTGATAATTTATAACTGCAGAGTGTTATCACTTTAATCAGCTATGAGATAGACCTGACCAATCAATGCAATAGATTACTTGGAAAAATAATTGTAGGTAACTTGACTAATTTTCTTCTGAATGTTTATGTCTGTGTTTTGTCTGTGCATGTCATGTGTGCATGGGGTGTGAAAAGTGTCTTGCTCTTTGCGTGCTGAGCACAGAACTTAATAATGATGCATACATTTTCTTGTGGAACGATATTCCCTGGCGGCACGGTGGTGCAGTGGTTAGCACTGTCGCCTCACAGCAAGGTAGGTACTATAAATCTTGACCGAGGGTGTGTGGCCACTGTGCCACTGTGTGGCATGTTCTCCCCCGTGTCCACATGGGTTTCCTCTGGTTACTCCGGTTTCTTCCACAGTCCAAAGACATGCAGGTTAGGCTATTGGAGACTCTAATTTGCCCATAGGTATGAGTGTGTGAGTGAATGGTGTGTGTGGATTGGCAATTTATCCACGGTGTATTCCTGCCTCTTGCCCGGTGCCTCTTGCATGCTGGGATAGGCTCCAGCCACCCGTGCGACCCTGACCAAGAATAAGCGGGAATGGATGGATGGATGGATGATGTTTTTTTTCAGAGTGAGGGTGCATGTGGGTGCCACTCTAAACTGTCTGAAGGAGTTCCAGTATTGTTGTGAGTGAGCAGAGAGGGGCATTGTGGGTATTGTCTGGGGTACACTTTGCCCCCATCACATATGAAGAGAGATTAGCTTCAAAGTACAGATATCAGTGGGGAGAGACTGCAAGCAGGTAAACCAACCCGCAGATAATCTGTAAACGCACATACATACACACGCGCTCACACACACACACACACACACACACACACACACACACACACACACACACACACACACACACACACACACACATACACACACACACACACACACACACACACACACACACACACACACACACACATCAAACTTGCTCCTTAGGCGCCACCTCAAAAATCCCCCTTGATTATCTCACACCATTGTGAGAGTAGCAAATTTACATTGTCAGCCATTTACACAATACGGTTGACAACATATCAAATTGAACAGTATAAAATAGATTTCCATTACAGAAACTACTAACCCCTCCTAGTCAATTAGAAGGTTCAGCACCTATTCAACTGAAATCACTGTCAAGAGAATGAGATTACACCAATGAAATGTCTCCTTCTCACATAGTGCACAGCAGCTAGCAACTAATTTCCTGCAAGATGTTTTGAATGCTCTGGCTATGGAAACAGGTTACTGTATACATTTTCTTTAATTAGCTGTCAGATGTTGCTTACTCTTGCTTTGCAGACATTGTTTGTTTAAAAAAAAAAAGAAATTATGACTTTGTTTTTTTTTTGTAACATGTAATAGCATTCATTTTGTTATACCGCAGCCAGGCCTCTTACTAACACAAACTTAAAAAGCAAAATGTTTTGGACCTGTGAAACAAAATTTCACTGCTGTGTTTATACCATTGCAAACTGGTGGTGATAATAGCTTCATACATCCACACTTCTATTCAGGGTTCCTGAGGTTACACATAACACAAGGGTGTAACTCTAAAGCTTAGATGCATCTCACTTTCTGCTTGGCCTGTAGAGTTATTTGAGCAATTGCAGTACCACTAGCACACTTAAAAACTGTTTGTCATGGGTTTCACTCCAGTCAGTTTAAGCCTATTTCAAGTGCATATCCTGTGGAGAAAAAAAAAACGGTAAGTGACAGAGCTTATGCTAGGCATAAAGGGTGACAAAGATCAACATTCTGTATCCAGCAGCGCAGACACATTTTTTGTTGTAATGAGTGAAGCCCCCTTTCCCACCTTTCCTTTTTAAAATCTACATATAATCTTTGTGTATATGTACATACAGTATATTCAAGAAAATATATCATACAAACAACCCAGTTAACATAGAAAGATGATGATAACAGCTGCAATAAATCTAGAGTTCCAAAAATTATTATTTATTTTGCAATTACAGTGCAATTTGCAGTTATAGTAGTGGTAGTAGAAATGCAGTAGAGCCTCAGAGGCTCAGGCTGAGCAATCGGTTGAACAGAGCATGAACCACGGTCAGGGATAATTAAATATTTTATTAGGCCCCATCCCTGGTATGACTCTGAAAATGTCATAGCCTATGCAATTGCGCCTTTTCAAGTTCCTTATGATAGGTTTTCTTTGTCGTTATCACTGATGCATGCAAAAAGTTGAACATTTTACAAAACGAGTCTCGCTTTCCATTGATAAAAATCTGGAAATGGTATATAGCTGTGTGTTGGGTTTCATCTAAAATCAGGACATTTTCAAGATAACTGTTTCCAGAGAGTGTAAGACAACAAGTGGAAGCTATCCATTTGTGTACAATAAAACATATGTAAATGTTTAACATGCAAATGCTTGCTTTGAACTCTGGGCAGCTTTCTTGTCAATAGCTTTCAATTTGTCTGTAATCGATGTGCATACATTCTGGCTTACTGTTGTTTTTGTTTTGTTTTTGAGAGTGCAGAAGGATAGCCCAATATCTCCCCCCCCCCCCCCCCCCCCCCCAATAATGGTCAAAGTTCCCCCCAATATGTTCACAACTCCTATAAAGCAGTATAGTTGTGTGTGAAGGGTGTGTGCACAAAGTATCAAAAACAGGGGCGGCAATAATTTTGACTTTATATTTTGGGAAGAAAACTATTTCTTGTTAAAAAAAAAAAAATTCTCAGAGGACATTTTATTAGTATGAAAGCATATCATTTCCCCATTTTTGAGCTTGAATATATTACCTGTGTTGTTTATTTTATACAGCATTTGTATTAAGGGTGCCAATCATTTTGGAGGGCATGATTTGTTTCCTTGGATAAACGGCATTACAGCCTTCAAATCACATTTCTAAATGTCTGAAAAAAGTGAGATCGCAAATGCCTCCAGAAGTGAAATATGATCGGTGTGAGAGTGTTTCTGCTGTGTTCACAGTAATGCAGTAAACCTGGACGTCTCTCCTGTGCTGAGGAATATGAGATGCTGCCCGTTTCTCTGGGTCTTTCTCTCCTTAATGGACTCCAGACGAGTCCCCCACCTGAGACATCTCAGTGTATCTCCATTGATTTAGAATACAGGGGTTGCTGTCTGATCTAAGAACCGCACAACTGACCAGAGACAGGCTACCAAACTGTGTGAACAGATCACAGGTATGACATGCCAGTAATATGCACAGAAGAATGTATCATCAAGTATGGAAGTGTGCAGAGCACAAGTATGCGTAATGGCACAGAGCCTATGAGAATCGACCGCAGCCATCACACACAAGTCTTAAGAGTTACCACATTGTGAGAACTGACAACAGACATAACGCATCAATCCAAGAGCTACAACATACAGTAAGAACTAACTACAAATACAACACATCAATTGAAGAGGTACCAGACCATGGCTGTTTTACATTATGAACACTTGCATTCTGGTTAGAATACAGTTGACATGTTATTTGACATTAGTGTGTTCTGAATCACAACTATGTTAACAGCAAGTACACACTATAATTCCTGGATGTCTACTTCTGTACTTGACAGGACCCAGAATTTAGTGTATGCATTGACGCATACTCTTATGTGCTCTTTGCTCCCACAGATCATTGCGCTAAATCATGTTACGAAAGTAATTTATTGATAACAGGTCAATTATATTAATTGTGTAATAATTTCATTATTTTTCATAATACGGTTTTGCTATATCATTAAAAAATATTCTATATTGAATTGTACCTTGAGTGACAGTAGCAATAACTGAAATAGAATAGCCACAGATTAGCTACAACTTGCTATTGATCATAGCTAGCTTTTTCACTAGGTGTTAGTAATGTGTTAAATAAACACTTGTTTTTTTATTTTTATTGATGCCAGCAAATGATCAATTACAAGTACAGTACTTTTTTCTGTTAGGTCAAAGATATTCTGATGCTAATCATGACATTGTGAAGTGTTTTCCAAAGATAATGAAATGTACTTGCACTCTCCCATACTGTGAAATACTGAAAGGGATACGTATTATGCTCAGAAGAATGTATTATCAAGTATGGAAGTACGCAGAATACAAGTATGCATAATGGCACAGTGTCCAAATCAGCACCCTTTCATAATACAAACCCCAATTCCAAAAATTCTAAAATGCACATAAAAGCAGAAAGCAGTGATTTGTAAATTCTCTTTTACATATATTAAATTCAAAACAGTACAAAGAAAATATATTTTACCATATCAACTTTATTGATTTTTGTAAATATACGCTAATTCCGAATTTGATGCCTGCAACACTTTCCAAAAAAGTTGGGACAGGGGCAAAAAAAAGACTGGGAAGTTCAAAAAACACCTGTTTGGAATATTCCACAGGTAAGCAGGTGATGACTGGGTATAAAGGGATATCAAAGGACTCTTGATATCTTATTTTCAGGCACTCTTACAAGATCACTTGAAGGGTTGTTTCTCCTGACTCATTTTTCCATAGAGTTCAATATGAAAATGAGTCAGGAGAAACAACCCTTCAAGTGATCGATCCATATCTACTGCATATCCAGCAGCGGATTGATGGTTTGAGACTCGTAACCATATGTAAAAGATAATTTACAAATCACTGTTTTCTGCTTTTATGTGCATTTTACATCCTGTCCCAACTTTTTTGGAATTGGGGTTTGTATTAGGTATGCTTGTTGAGTAGGCAGGATGAGAAAGTTGTTAAGTAGGCAAAGATTTCTCTAAATATAGTATACTTAAAGCCCCCGTATGATACACTTACTTCTGGGGTTTCGCTGAGTATATTCGGGAGCACACTTCAAGAAGTACACAAACATTTGGTCGCATAAATATGACGTGCAGCTTCGTTTTAAAAATTGAGGCGCAGCTTTGCTGACACTTTCCTTCAATAACAAAAAAAAACAACATGTGACATGGCCGTGCAAGGGGTGTGGACATCTTATGACACTTCCACAGTACGGTTCAAAAATATTTTTGTGGTTATTTTTTTGCGTACTGCACGTCGCGTCTAAACAGTGCACATTAAACAACACACATCTGCCAGTACACTACACAGGAGACAGGATGCAGTAGATAAGGCTCTGATTTGGACACAGCCTATGATTATTGGCCACAGGCATAACATGCTGATCCAAGAGTGACCACAGCATGAGAACTCATCACTGACATAGCACATTGTGAGCATCAACCTCAGGCATAATACATCAGTTCAAGAGCTGCCACACCATAAAAACTCATGACAGTCATCTCACACCAATCCAAGAGATACCACATTGTAAGCACTGACTTCAGGTATAACGCATCAATCTAAGAGCTGCCATACCATATACCATGAGAATGGACTGCAGGTATATAATTTTTACAGGCAGATTCCAATTGCCTATTTTATACAGGTCACTGAGATCCACAGCTATGCTTTATCAGAGAAACCCTGTGGTTCTGTGTAGCGAAACTGAGGGGAGTAACCAGTCCTCTGGTCCATGTCATCCTGATGCAATGACCTGAAAAAGAAACGCCAAGTACTCTTCCTTCCTTTGGCCACAGCACTCCATAATGGTTTATCATTACCAGATGGGATCTTAGGGTTCTGGAATGATGTACTGCTAACTGGGAAAGGCAGCAGACAGTTTCCTTTAGTGTTGTTGTGTTTTTTTCTGAATGTCTTCGTAAAGACAACCTGTAAAGACTGAGCATCACTACATCTGAAGTGTCTTTCAGCGACTCTTATCAGTGACATTTATCTATGGAGTCTAACAAAGTAATTAAGAGTAGACTGCAAACGTTATGTGCAGTGCAGTAATGAGCCACGGTTTCAGAAAGAATGTAAGACCATTGGAGAATGGAGAGCAGCAGCTATATATTTAAGTGGCCTGGCTGAATAACGCGGCAGAGACAGACTGTTGGTGTACGTGTAACATCCTCTGTGGAAGTAACGTAAGAAGAACATTAGAAGTGATATGTGTTCCGACTGTGGTCTTCTCACGCTTGGCCATTTAAATCACACATCTGGTTCTGTCCGCATTCCTGTCCAGGCAGTTTGGACAGGGTCCTCGCAGCCAAATGGCCTTGTAGTCAAATTGGGCAGACCGTAAGCACCTTGTGTAACTCTTCTTGTCATTCGATGACAGAAGTGGGTTAGTATTGTGCTGACTCAGTAATGGCAGAATACAGCGGGGTGTAACGTCCTTTTAAAAATCGCAGGTACCTTTGCGTGCGTATCCACACTGCCCCCTCCCACAACATCTCTCCCCTCTTCCCCTCCCCCCTCCTGTACCCTGCCCTTCCTCGTGTTCAAACTTCAGGCAGTCCCCCTCCTTTACTATTTATTTTTTTTACTTTATTCAGAAAGGGGGAAAGAGAGGGGAACAGATAAAAGAAAGGATCAAAGCTCAGAAGGTGCTATGGCAGGGGATAAAACCCCCAGCCAATGTGGGGTCTGAGAGTTGGCCACCCTATGGACTGCACCATACATCTCACCAGCACACTCTTATACAGAAACAGCTGTTGCTGAGCTGCTGGTGGTCTGCTACAGGTAGCTGCCCACACATTGTACGCATATTCACTGGGCAGCATTACATTCTTGGGGTGTAACTGTGCTTTAAGATACTGAGCGTCATATTACAGTATCAATCTGGATGTTGGAGGGAGAAGCATACACACACAAGTAATGAGTGAGAGGTCAATCTTCCATTTTCCGAGTATAAGTGAACAAGCAGTTCCCATAATCTAACTTACCACACAGGTGGGCATGAGCCAAATAAAACCCTACTGCTAATTCAAGGGACTGCTCATTTAAAAAAGTGTATAGATGTAAATAGGGTACATATAATTGTTAAGGGATGCAAAAATTATTGTATCTTATCAGGAAGATTCTAAGGTTCAAGGGAGACGCGTGAATGAGACTGACCTTGTTTTTACAAATGTACTTTGATGACTTTGACCTTACCACGTGTTGAAAGAGCCACAATACGTCTGTTTACCTTCTGAACACAAGCTATGCATTCATAATACAAACTGTTACTCTTGTGCCTCCTGGTCGTGCTACATGTTCCTTTCATAAATTTGGGTGTCGCCGCTGTAGGTCCATGATGGCCCGGCCTGTCTGCTGCCTGCAGTGTCACAGATTCAGGAGCTGAGGGGAACCTCATCACTCCAGGACAATGTGTTTACACGTTCAGTGCCGCAGGGGGGACCGGGCCTGTGAGCCTGTGAGCTGACAGAGCCGGGAAGGCCTAATCAAATCTGGGGGAGGGAAATTAGATTGGAGCCCGGGAGGGGAGATAAACACTCACTGCTGAGGACATTAGGCCAGGAGGGACCCAGCTGGAGCCGGAGAAAAACAAATTCATCATTCTATCAAATATACTATCTACGTATATCTAAATAGATATAGCTACAGAACCTGTGTGTTTCCACTAGAGCTAACCTGACGTACACAATGTCTAATGTGAGAGCAAATATTATAATAGGTACTGTAAATCAATGTAGCTGAGAGTGGGGCGGAGGCCTGCGTTGTTGTGGGACGACATCATTGGTGATTGTGATTTAAGTATAAGATCACAAAGACAGCAATTCAGTTAGGATTTGAGGGTAAGATCGTGGTGACTGTTAGCGGTTTCTAATTTGCGGGTGAGGTTGCAGTGCACTGCTTCATCAGAAGTGGACGTCCTGTTCCTCGGCTCTCGTGCTGTGAGCTCATTTTTCTTGATTTACTGAGTTTCACACAGACATTCAGCCACAGAGACCACATTTGCTGCACCAACCACAGTAAACACTGAGGGAGGCCTTCGGCAGCACAACTTTGCAGTGTTGAATTATATCCAAGGTTTTATAAACGACTCTCTGAGGCCGATGTTTACACTCTCTTTCTTTCTGTCTGTCTCTCTCTCTCTCTCTCTCTCTCTCACACACACACGCACACACTCTCTCTCTTTCTCTCTCTGTTTCTCTCACGTTTTTACAATGCAAACAGTAGGTTTTCTGCGGCTTACTCTGCATAGAACATACTGTACAATGATAATTTACTAATTGAGACTATTCGACGCATTGGGACCACACACTGGTGCTGGGCCACATCCCACCCCTAGATTCAGTCAAACACATTAAGCCAGTTTCAGGGCATATGAAATTCAGTCAAACCAAAATGAACATTACCTGTTTAGTACAGTTCTATATCTCAGTAAATTCTGCTTTGATCACTGTCTGCTAGTATGGAAGTAAGAGGCTCTTGCCAATGAAAACAATGTATGTATTTAACCCCTTCGATGGCAAATTTGGTCAAATCCCGCCTATTTAGGGGGTGCTCTGTTTAAGGCTTTTTAACTCCAGGAGTGAGCATTAGAGAAACTTGGCAAATGGCTTAAATGAAACAAGACAGGTGGGGCATGCCCCATACCTATACAGCACTGAGAGTTTGGCACTTTTCAGGGTTTCCTACAGAAGTAACCACAATGACCATAGACTCTCAGCCCTTAAAAACATTAACTTCTGTATGTTATGACCTCATGTAACCACACAGCATTCAGATACAACTTCACACATCCACACAATAAAGCCCCAAACTTGGGTTATTTTGCCGTTTTTCTCCTTCCTCTTCCGCTTCTTCTTCTTCTTCCCATTTTTCCTGCCAAACTGCCTGCCTCCGTCGCGATGTTATCCAATGGGGAGAATTATTCTTTGAGGGTATGGTCCGTATACCTGCTCATCAAGCTTATCGTCCAATAAAAATGCTTCATACTAATGTTAATGTAGCTAATGGCTTCATACCTTCCAAGAAGCTATTGTGGCTTAGTGGTTAAAACTGCAGTCTCTCACACAGTGGATTGTGGGTTGAAGCCCAGCAGTGAACATGTGTATTTTCCACAAAAACAATGTGCAACTGTTAAGTACTTTTCATTTCTTAGACTGTTATTATTTTCACATTGACACATTAACATATTTTTATTGCAAAGGCAAAAGAGGTTTACAATATTAACTGTTCAATGTTTCACTTGTATTTCACTTGTACTATATCACACCATCCCCAAACCGGACGCTTTTTACTGGTTTGGGGAGGGTGTTACGCTCTACTCTTGCGGTCATGACTGACTGACTGTGGAAACCCCTTGCCTCGGCCAACATTTCTTTATTCATTAATTTCTTCACTTCACTTTATCCTTTTCACACATAACACAAGGTCACCATAAAATGAACTACTAGGAAAATTAAGAATTTACAATAATAGCCTACATTAAGAATTGAGGATAGCCTCTTTTAAGCTGTAAGCCTTTAACCGATCGGATTTATAAACCGCCAATTCCCCAAACATATCTGATTTATGGTTAGTCACTTATAAATAAATAGATAGCTAGGGCCAAGTTGCATTAAATAATTTAGGAAAGTTTGGATAGCATTGCTTTGGAATAGAGCTAGTTTATTTAGTGTGAGCTACGATAGGCAATATTGTTAGTTGTAACTTGGCCACATTTTAATATCAAGACTTTTAAAGGCAGGCCTAGTTTTTGTAAGTTGGAATTAAGAACTTATGGACAGCGCTATGTAGGCTATGCATGAGTAACTTGGCTTTTTTTACGTCATAGACGTTTTTGATCTGATACCATTTACAGTACAAACTTTGTATTTGTTTATTTTCATAATTTAAGTCAAAATAAAGTTCCGCAAATACAAAGAAACTTTGTTTTTCTTTAGTTTGCAATGAAATACAGAGAGCTACATATGTGAAACAGATACATTTTCTGGATCATAAACTGTGACCACAAGTGTGCAAAATTAGAGGATGATATGCAGAACTACTAAAGATCTATGATGCAAAATATAAGCAGTGTACCCTGCTGTTTATTAGTGTCTCCAAATCTATCCAAATGGCTAAATTGTGCACTGCTCTAAATCATAAAATAATTATATATTTAAATACAAATCAAATGTTTTGGATCATAAAACTCCCCTTTGCATCATGTTCAAGTGGGAATTACTATCTTTTCATCAGTATAGGGGGGTAGATATCAATGGGTCCAAAACCCTATCCAATACATGTCATAAAATGAATAAAATTGGGGTTTGTCCATTATAAAGCATATACATTTGCCCCTTGTGATGGTTTAAGATGAAAACATTGATATCACACTGTTACACACACCTAAATATGTAGCTTAATCATTCACTCAAATATCAGTTTGCCCTGTACTCTACAGTATGTATTATTTTGCCCCGGGTTGGCATTTTTCTGTAGTAAAAATGAATTCATAATGACTCCAAGGAAAATATTTATATGCATCAGCGCACAGTAAATTGGAATGAGTATTCTCCATGCCCTAAGTGACAAGTATAGCCCAGGAAGATAAGTCTATAGCCTATAGAATGTACGATAACACTACAATAATATAACCATCAGCGAACTACACTCATCACCCGCCTATACCCATCACCAAAGTACACTCAACGACACCCATCACCCAACGACCAACAGGAAAATGCTACCAAATGTTCTAGCTTCAATGAGAGTCAGTACATCAACCAGAAAACATGACTGAGCAATGAATGGTTGCACTACAGTGTGTGAAATGTACTCAAAATGCGAAAACATAACCTACTGGACAAGACAGTGATCGAGTGGAAAAACGAACGTAGCTACATATATAGCCAGCGAGAAGAACCGCAAATTACAAGCAGTACTTTTTTCATATTGCAGAAGAAAAACTGCGTTTTCTGTAGCTGTTTGCGTCATAGTGTTGACTAGATTAAAAATTCTGTTATGCTGGGCTGCAAATTATTGGTCAAAGCATTCCAGAAAAATTACACACTGTTGAAAAGGATATACTGTCCTCTATCGGATAAACCAGTATAAAACCGGAATCACGTGAAATACTTCAGAGCTGCAGGTACAATATATGGGTATTGCACGCAGACATTCAATGTTGTGTAATAACGAGCTAAACTGGTGTGTATTTCTGAAACAAATTGTCCAAGACAATAAATGATTACTGGATTTTGAAAGGGGACATCTCTATGCTTAAAACCAATGGCAGGATTGTATATTTCATATTTAGTAGCAGATATTTATAGTAGAATATGACACAATAATTTCACATTTATTTAGTATTTTCGAGCAGGGCTTTTCTGGCATATCAGGCTATTGTTGGGTTTATCTTGTTGCTATGACGGAATTAAAATTTTACACGATGAATAAATATATTTATTTATATTTAACTCATAGACGCTATTGTCCACTATGTCAGGCATGGGTAGGTATAGACTGTGTGGGGGGTTGCTTGTTAAATGGACTTGCTATGGGAAAATAGTGAGTTGTCACGAATCTTGTGCTAATAAAGATAAAACACAGAGTTTGAGGTTTCTATTCATAGCTTGGCTGCAGGAACAACAAATGTCTTAGTTGAGCAAAATCTTGGCGCCGGCGTCCTGGTCACTAGGCATCTGTGCAAAGGAGTTAATGCTTTTCTTCCCAATTTGGAATGCTCAATCATGCTGATGGCACAATGTCCCTTTCCACTCATCACAACCTCCATTGATATTTCGGGAGAGTGTAGCATGTGCCCTCCTCATGTCCTGCCTAGTTTGCTTTAATGTTGTGTAAAAAATGAAGGAAGCGACCTGAATGCGGTGAAAGAATAAAGATTATCATGTGATGTCACAAGGCATGGCAGAATGCTTGAGCCAGTTGTGCTCAACAGGCGTCAAATGAACGGTTAATGGCAACAAAATATGGCAAAACCAACACGCACTAGTACACTAGCCTATGCAGAAACATGTTTCAATGCTTGTGATCTTCTCCAGGAAGCTATAACGCTAAACATTTTAACCAGGCATGAAATACAGTACATGTATGTATAACATCTGTGAATGTTTTTAACCCCCTTAATCATCATTAAACACACCAGAGTACAGTGTACCTTGAAATACCTGAACTACCAATTCACCTGCGGTCTATTTTACTGGTAAAGTCTACTGTTAGCAGCTGAAATAGCTATTACCCTGAAAAGTATATTTTGACTTATCAAAGCTTGTTTCCCTTTTTATTATTGCATAAACATAAATTTACCATATGCCCTAAATATGGGGAATGACTACATTATTTAACTGCTTTACCCCTAAAATTAAATTGAATTTGATGATACTTCTCAATTCACTGAATTATTTTTAAAATAAACATTATTCTTAGATTATGCTATTTTATTAGTTTTAATACAGTGTGGAAAAGAGGATGGTAGGAAGGAATTCTGAGAAAGGAGCGTGAGAATAAGATCAAAGGTGAGTGTGATGCACTGATGAAGACTTCATCGAATAGTTGTTTTTTTGCAAATATTGAAGTAAGCAACATGTTTTGGGTTGCAGCTTTTGAGAAAATTTAGAAGATTCTGGAAAGGGAGCATTGCAGCTTTGTATGGGAGTGTCAAAATTTCCAGGGAGGGGGAGATATAGATCAGTTTATTGTAAGACTGTCCCAGGCTCCCTTATCCTGCTATCTGCAAATGTAATCTGTGCTGTCTAATGACAGACAGAGGGAGAAGAGTTGAATAATCTAGGAATAGAAAAAAGACAATCAACAAAACACTTGAAATGTGATTATTACGTGAGTATGGAACGTCAGTATGGAATATACAGAAATGAAAAATAACCTACAAAAACTGTAGAGAGTTTTTAAAGAGAAATTTCATAATCCCATAAAAAATGCCAGAAATAATCAAACAAATCCACACCCTCAAGCATGTGGACCTGACAGCATCACCACTGGTGCTGAATCACAGAAACACTAAACCCGAAAACAGCTCTCCTAAAACTTGTAAACTTAAAAACCTCATAAAACTTCATTTTGACAACAGCTCATGGACTTTCAATACCATTTTTATGTAATTTGACCTATTTAAATGGGACAAAATTGGCCCGATAACTGCTAGAGCATCTATGCGAACAGCAATTTGGAGAAGGTATACATGTATGTAGCATTATCTGTAATGGGGCGTGATGTGTGAGGTGGGAGGAGCCAAACGCAGCAAGGGGAATCATTAAGCCCTTAGGCCACTAAGGCGGGATACCCCGCAGATAAGGGAAGGAGACAAGACAAGGAACACACAACGCTACTAACCGGCCCACTGCCAATCGCCCAGTAGAGAGCAAAGACAGGGATCAGAACAGCCGGAAATAAACACACGCCCTGTCTCGGGAACGAGACACATGACGGGCGGGGAGCGTCAAAACAACATAAAACACCAACAAACACTGCAAAAATAATAGGATAGTATGAGAAGGCGAGAGGAACAGATCCAACGTTCCGTGGCTTAAAAGCTTGCAGTCGCACGCAAACATGTCCAACATCATAACAGGTCTCCCTAAGAGACGAATTGCACCGAAGGATGAACAGAACTACAGTTCCGAACCATCGCCCACAACTCCTATACACGGAGAAGGAAAGCACAAAAAGAGATGAAGGACAGCTGCACCTTAACCATAGGCTAACCTGACTAACACAAGCATAAACCCTGCCTCTCAGACAGGAGAAATGTAACGAGGCGAACAGGAACAGATAATTAACGTTCCACGGCTTCAAGGCTCGCAGTCACACGCAAACATGTCCACAATATCATCCAGTCTCCCTAAGAGACGAATTGCACCGAAGGACGAACAGAACTACAGTTCCGAACCATCGCCCACATCTCCTATACACGGAGAAGGAAAGCACAAAAAGAGATGAACAGGACAGCTGCACCCTAACCATGGGTTAAACAGACTAACACAAGCACAAGCCCTGCCTCACAGACAGGAGAAATGTAACTAGGCGAACAAGAACAGAGATTTAACGTTCTATGACTAGTTAAATAAGTGCGCAGTCCAATGCAGCAAACGTACCTGGGCAAACACCCGATCTCCCAAGAGGGAGAGACATTTACAGGCGAGCCGACGGAGCACCGTCGTCCCATAACTTACTAACCAGAGACTCACGCAAACTAGATCAAACACGCGCCCTAGCCTCTTAATAAGGAGAAAGATAACGAGGCAAACAGGAACAGAGACTTAACGTTCCATGGCTACTTAAATAAGTTTGCAGTCTAATGCAAAAAACTCACGCAAACTTAATCAAACAAGCGCCCTAGCCTCTTAATAAGGAGAAAGGTAACGAGGCAAACAGGAACAGAGACTTAACGTTCCATGGCTACTTAAATAAGTTCGCAGTCTAATGCAGCAAACATACCTGGGTAAACACCCGATCTCACATGAGAAACATTTTACAGGTGAGCCGACGGAGCACCGTCGTCCCAAAACTTACTAACCAAAAGACACCGCGAACTTAAATAAACACACGCCCTAGCCTCACAGTAAAGGAATAAGTAAACAAAACCCCGACTCACAACAAAGGAGAACGCAGTCTATGAGAAGGAGACAAAACAGGGAATAAACGTAGGCTACCAAGCTACTAACTGGCTTACCGTAACCCGGAAATCAGTAGAAGCTAACACGCCAGGTCTCTCTATAAGAAAACCATTAACCGGCGAAAAGGGACAAAGAACAGCTACTCTACACTTCTACAAGCTAAGCAACCCAGCCGAAGCGAAACGCCAGATCTCCCATGAGACGACATGCACCGAGAGGCGAACAGAACAGTTCCGACCATCGCCCAAATCTCCATACACGGAGGAAAACGCACACAGGCGAACTAGAGCAGAGATTTACAGTCCCAAACTTCTACGAGATAATCCACTACAAAGCCAGCAAGAAATAAGCCCTGCCTCTACAAAGAGACGCTAAAAATGGGCGAGTAGCCAAAATGGTACGAGCACTCACAGCCAACAATACACCACAATACAAAACAATTAACAATTAATGTCGAAGCCCCGAACGAAGGAAACTGTAGGCTTATATAACTCTCAGGGAACCACGAACAGGTGAAATGCTAACCAGAAACTCCCCCAACTCAGCAGGGCGGAGCAAGCATCCACCAAAAGGGCAGCGCCCTCGCGTGGCCACCGAGGAAAACGACCGCATAGGACAACAGGGTCCAAAACCATGACATTATCAATGCCCAACTATTAAACTTTCCTAATGAGCACAAGGTCCTGAGTGGAAAATTAGACTTTTTGACCACGTGTACCCTCTACACTACCTAAACAGCAAAATATTCAAGCTAATAAAGAAAATATTTTTATGCCTTGCCCTTTGATATGTTGAGTATGACATTTGCTGCAATTTGGCATGAGACATTATTATTGAAACATATCTAAAGTGGTCTAGGGGCCTGAGGGTGATATATAACATGAGGAAACCAATTTACAATGAAAGGGAATGTGGAGTAATATTGGCAACATAAGCCAAAAGCATTGAGTACTACACACAGGGGTGTGGATTGAGACATGGATTCAGCTTGAGTTCAATATTTAAATTAATTAATTGGACATATTAGCAGTGTTCAATATTTACATTTGTGAGTTGGCGACAACAGCTACACAACAAAAACGCTGGTGTAAATCTAACATTGCTGGTGTACATTTAACACCCTAGGGTGTTTATTTGAGACCATGGTCTTAAATGTACACCACCATTTTTTTCTCTGCATGTTTCCATTAGTGTGATTACCTTTTTTTACATTTATTTTATAATGTTGAATATGCAAGTGCCGGGTGACCTCTGGTGCCTCTGTTTTCTGGTGGCTTCCATATACTGCTAAATTCCCAAACTTCTCACTCCGCCTTCGTTTGCTGAACTTCTTACTCTGCTTTCTTTTGCCCACAAATAGAAATCTAACAATCCCGCAGTTACTTCAGTATCACTCAAAACGATCACAGTGGCAGACCTTATCTGTAGAGATGGCTGGCTTGCATATAGGCCATGTACAGTACTTTGTCTCACAGTCTGAAAAACAAACAACAAAAAAAACTGAGATTTGTGATGCTTGGTGGTGAACTGGTCTTATGCTGAGAGGCTATTTCATGACTTCTTGACTGACTCTTCTATGAATGGCTACAACACAGTCTACTGAATTACATATGCTGGCTGGATAAGAATGATATGCTGTAGTTCTAGTTAATTCTGTCTTTTTTGGTGATTTGCATGTGTATTTCTCCTCCTACAGATGGCGTGTGGAGGCACATGCCCATCTGGGGTCGGGTGGGAATGGGCAAAGCTCTCCGACAAAAGGGTGGGAGTTGGGGTGATCTGGTGAAGGTGCTAGAATGCGCCCACTTGCCTCTTCAAGTGAGGCCTGGATACAGAGGTGAGGGAGCTCTTTAAAAGCACCTCCCATCCCAGAGCTCCACAATTCAACAGGATCTCTGATGCATCAAATCCGCTATTGTAGTTTCTGAAAGGACCACTGCTCACACCTTTAAGTTCCCCAGCTTTAGATTCCTTAGCTTTTTCAACAGTCTTAGAAAAAAAATGTGGGTATCACATTTCTTTGTGTCACATAGCCTCTTGTACTTAACTGTATTTCTGGGAGAAATACAATAAAAATACAATCCCACTGGCTATCTACTCAAAATCTGAGTAGTGTACCAATGGGAATATTTTGTAGGTTAAGTTAATACACCTTATTTGGGAAAATAATGAAAAACATGTTGTGGCATTCTTAAGCTCTTCCCTGCCAATGTTCTTTACTTGATATCTGTATAAACTATGAATCACCCAACAAAAACTGGTCCATGTATGTTTGTCTTGCTTAGGTTGCGTCTCTGTAAACAAGATTTTGCTTTTCTGCGGTTTGCAAGTTTTGCATTTCGATCCTTTGTCTCTTTCCCCTCTGTGGCTTTGAAAGAGCACTTATACCTGCTAAACTGAATGGCGTACCCTGCAAGTAATCTCTCCAGTGTCTGCGTCATGTCAGCCTGTTCTGTTCTGAAACACAAGAGCAGAAGTCACGAGCAGCTGCACGTTAAAGTCTCGTTCCTTTCAGACAGTTGACGGTTGGATTTTGCGGGATTTGAAGGTCACCTTTCGAAGTTAAACGGGGTCGAATAGGGTCTCGGAGCAGCGCGAAAGCTGCCGCGCTCGGATGTGCGTGATGTTGAGCAGATCGTGAACTCTCCTCCAACAAAAGGCTGAAGTCATCGTTTAAGTGGATGGTGGTTGTGCAAGAGGGGAATGAACTGGCCTTTGTGCGCATTTCTTTTGAAAGCTTTAGCAGAACTTTTAGGGGTGTTTGATGGGAATGGCTATATCAGCACACATCAGCTGGAGATAGGCATCAGGCCTCTGTGTGGCTGCACTGTTCATGCAGGGCTGTGAAAAAACAGACCTAATGGACACATTTATCTTTTTTTTTCTTCCAGAAAGCTGAACACAATGTTTTAAAATGCAGAGGCGGGTATTTTGTCTGAGGGACTCTGGCTTGCGTTGCAGTGCCGTGTTTGAGATGATCGAACACGATAGCCTTGGAAGTGAACAAAAAGGGACATGGCGGTATTTTAATGACAAGCCTGTGATCTCCCTGCGATCACAGAAGAAGGGGACAGGGCTATCTGTGTGAGTGGGGAGGGGCTTTCTTTGTGAGTGGGAGGAGATAACTGTGCAAATTGGGAGGGGCTTAGTGTGTGAGTGGGGAGGGGCTTAATATGTGAGGGGGTGGGGTGTTCTATGCCAGTAGGGAAGGGCTTAATGTGTCAGTGGGGAGGGGCTTTCCTTATCAGATGAGGGTGGTGTTTTTTGTGGCAGTGGGAATAGGGTGGGGTTGTCTGTGGAAGTTTTATTTCTATGTGATTTCAGCTGTGTTTATTATGATTGGACACAGCTGTATGAGGGTCCAGTGATTCTCCTTCTTGCATGAAACATGCTGTAAGGAAAGCTTATTTGATTGTAGCCTGAAGAAGTTGAATACATGTGGATGTACAATTTGGTCTGCCAGTCCTTTTTGCTGGCAATAACTATAAGTTTAGACATAGCATTTAATTCTTCAGCCCTCTCACTCCCTCTATTCTTCTCACTATCCCTCCCTTCTCCCATTCTTTCTCCTACCCTTTCTCCACCTATCCCTCTCTGCCTTCCTCTCCCTCTATCCCTCACTCTTTCTCCCTTCCTGTCCTATCTCTCCCCCTCTTTCATCAGGATGGGTCTTACACTCCTGAGAGCCTCAGTCACCCAGTTCAGGAGGAGAGGCTCAAACGTGCCCAAAGACGCCAACTGCCGCACAGACAGCGGCTCAGAGCCGCGGAGAGTGCCGTGACAAAGGCCGCCTTCGGCCCTCTTCATGTGCTTTTGGCAGACAATCTGTCTGCATCTTTATACAGACCTACTGTACATTCTCTCGAAGGGCCTCAAAGGGAGGATCTTGAGGCACTTCTGCACGGAAAAAATGCCAGTGTAAATCTAACGCTGCTGGTGTACATTTAAAGCCCTGGGGCATTAAATGTAGCCTACACCGCCATTTGTTCTGTGTGTATATTGCCACCTGTAACTTGAGTTGTGTGAGATTTATTCGGTGGGCTTGAGCCTGTCGTGCAGGGATTAGCGAAAAAGATTTCCTGCATCATTATTGTTTTACAATCCTCTGAATTTATGTGCAGTCAGAGCAGCAAAGGCCATACTTCCTGATATACAGTGTGGGCACACATAGGAGGAAATGTCAGATACACAGATCAGATTCTTCAGGAGCATGGACACCATTCGGGTTTAGCATTATCCACAGAAGAGTCTTCTCGTGCCAAGTCATTGACATTGTGGCGACATATTTTATTAATGCAATCGAAAGGAATGTCTTTTTTTGGTGCTGCGTGTTAGCTTTCGACAGTCCTGGCGAATCTGCCAGCTTCCCTGCTGGACCTTTTTGCGCATGTCTGAGAATAAGGAGGCAATGGGGATGAGGCAGGAATGTGGCTCTGCCTTGCTGTTTAAATGTCAGACAGTAGAGATACAGGCTGCCTTGATTCACTGCCTGAATGCTTAGAGCCACCTTTATCTCCCAGCGTGTATGTCTGCTCCTCTCCTCCCACCGATGCTTTATAATACCCAGGGAGACAAATAAACGGGAGAAACACCTGGAGTAAACATAGCATGTAAGAAATGTAGGAAAAGCTGCTGCGGTAGGCATCATTTTGCAGGTGTTTTATAGGACAATGTAAAGTGTAAGTGCAGAAGCTCCTCCCCCACCCCAACAGAAGTGGTCATCTCCAGCAGATTTAGAGATTGATGTATACAGCTACATAAATGTACACCTTGTCAACCCCTCATTTGACCTCTTTTAGATGAACGATCTACTACTTTTGCTCCCTGGAGGTGAATGACTCTCAGGATTTACATAAGTGGCTGTTTAACCGGTTGTTCATCCAGTGTGGTGAAGGTTTATGGATTACTTCTTGGCACCTCTTTCATTTGTGGCCCCTTCAATAAAACAAGCCGTTCTGTTTTTAAATGATCTTCTGTGTAACGGTAAGGATTCATGTAAGAACGTGTGTTGAATATCATTGTCAAAAAAGTTTAATAAAGGTAAGATTTCTTACTTTTATTTATGACCTTCTGCTTTTTGAACAAGGCAGGAGAATGTTTCTCCTCCCCATCCCAAGAAACACTTTGTATCATTGAAGTGTGAGAGTGAGAGCTGAGTCATTCAGTGCAAGCGTTGGGAGGAGTGCTGAGGAGAACCTCTGCTTTATGTCCAGGGACGGATAAGAGACACCTGCTGGGAAGGCCCAGCTGTGTCGCCGGCCTTGTATGTGCCGAAAATGCCACCGTTGATGTGGCCGGCAGACCCACGCGTCTGTCCGATGCTTTTAAAAGGCTTTTGTTTCCTGGTTTCAGCCTTGCACCTGGGCGGTTGCCATGGGACCGCATTTGCCTGGCCCCTCTCCATGGACACATCGCCAGCCTCTCCCCCAGGTTCTCACAGGGCTCTCACTGATAATTCTCGCATTTGAAAAATGGCCAGGGAGGAACACAAAATAATATTTAAAGTGAAGGTGTGTCTCTGTGCACGGCAGGTATGTTTTATCAAAAGTTTTCTCTGAGATAGAGAGGTAAATGTTACGAAATACAAATTCACTGGTTTTATGAAACTTCTTTTTTTTACACCAATGGGGAAAAGATTACTGTTTGCTTGTGACAATGTGCACATGGTCCGTCCTCCATTGCTGTCTCTTCATCACAGACACATAAGCGGTCTTATTTCCTGAAAGAAAAATGGGTGTCGGTCTAGTTTCTTCTCAGCTTTGAAGCACGTGCAGTCAACCCTTTTTTACACTCTCCAGTCACCAGCTGCAGTCATTGCATCAGATCAGCATCGTATTTGCCTTTGTGCGGCCTGCTGGCTCTGGATTTATCAGAGGAGCTTACTTTGCATTTCTTAACAAGACATAGTCAAAATATTCACGGAAGTCATGGCAAACAAATTACTTGATGAATCAAATACAGCACAAAACTGCAGCACGACTGCTTCTCTTTCCATAGACAGCATCTCCCTGTAGAAGCAGAGCCTCTTGGGATGTATAAGACGAGGCTTGACACAGTGCCAAATGGTCATATCTAATCTATTTCACTTTAAAATCCAAATGACTGGTATTCTTATTCTTGGATTAAAACAGGGCCCTGGCGTTTGGTGCCAGGCAATGGAGCGCAATAAGACAACGTATTAGGTTTAATTTGACGGTTATGGGAATGCAGCACGCTGCCCGCTGTGGACAAGCTGCGCAAGTGGAGCAGAGATTCTGCACATAATTCCTTACTTGAGTGTTTTGTAGTGTCAGCTTCGGCTCTATCGAGGCCCCTTTTGTTAGGATTTCGATCTCTGTCAGTTTCCCTGTGTCAGTACTTCCTCTGTCAGTTTCCCTGTGTCAGTTCGCTTTATTTCTTCATTTCTTTATTTAGCTTTTTTTCTTCATTCCTTTATCAGGAGAGTGCAAGCCAGCACGTGTGTTCTCTGAAGCACGTGCAGTCAACACCTTTTTTACACTCTCCAGTCACCAGCTGCAGTCATTGCATCAGATCAGCATCGTATTTGCCTTTGTGCGGCCTGCTGGCTCTGGATTTATCAGAGGAGCTTACTTTGCATTTCTTAACAAGACATAGTCAAAATATTCACGGAAGTCATGGCAAACAAATTACTTGATGAATCAAATACAGCACAAAACTGCAGCACGACTGCTTCTCTTTCCATAGACAGCATCTCCCTGTAGAAGCAGAGCCTCTTGGGATGTATAAGACGAGGCTTGACACAGTGCCAAATGGTCATATCTAATCTATTTCACTTTAAAATCAGCAACTAGAAAACATCAAGTGAGGTGAATTAAATGTATACTAAATAGATTGAATAGCACTATGCAAGGCAGAAGGCAAAATGCTCTGGTCTCATCAACTTCCTTTTGTTCAAATGTATGTACTACTTCCCAGTGCGGAAATAGAATGGTGTGGGTGGAGCAAGCATGCTGGGAGGGACAAAATTTGGAATTATGGTCACAACAATTGCTGTCGTGGGTTGAAATGCTTATTGATGTCAGGTTAAAGTTTATGTTGGACCAGACTGCTTTGGTTCTGGGGAAGGCTCAGTCCTCCCATGCACATTGACTCCTTAACTACATCTATATCACACTTTGTTGATATAGCTGTTCAGAACTCACATCTGAGGTATCCACATTTAGAAATGAGGTACACCTCGCAACATAACAGAGGTGCGTTCAAATTCAGCGAACAGAACCGAACGTGCGTGGCAAACATGTTTTCTTTGAACGGTTAAATTTGAACGCCTTTTTAAGAACGTTCCAAATTGTTTGCATTAGGTATCTTCAATTGAAATCCGCATTTTTGTTCGCCGCAAACTACCTTTTCAGACCGTTCGCTTATGTTTGCAAACATTCACAAACGTTCGCGAACACAAAGCTAACAGAAAAAAGTTTTAAATAGTTTGCAAACGTTCGCAAACGTTCGCC